>VWZF01006238.1:0-36407 GCA_013396755.1 Sclerurus mexicanus | reverse complement strand
GCAGAATGGAAGAAGAAGCAGAACAATAATGGAAAGGATAGACCGGACAATACCTTGTGGATCGAAGAGCGGCCTGCTGTGGACTAAAAGGACTGTTCGTTTTCCCAGTTGTTTAGATAGTTTTCTACATGTTAGAATAGGATTTATTATAACTGTCGTTTCAAATGTTCTCATTGGTTGATTGTATCCCAGTTCTTCCCCAGTTACCTTTACTTCATTGGCCGCCCCTTTCCCTATTCTCTATTGGTCGGCCGGTGGTGCAGTGCAGCACTACCATATATGGCGGGGTACTTCCCTTTTCNCACCATATATGGCTGGCCGACCCCTCTCTCCTCCCCAGTTCGCCCTAAATGTGAAGACCCTACCCCTTTTTTCCTTTCTTGTCGCGGACCTGACCTAACCACTCCCCGAACTCCTCCCTGTTTCTAGTCCCTTCTCTACCGACCCTATTTAAGCCGGACCCCCATTTTAATAAATTGGCCATTTTGCACCCCACCTTCGCAGAGTGGCTCGTCCCTCCTCCCTACAGGTTCGCGACACCTGCTTTAATACTTTAATACTCTTTTGCCTCATGGTTTGGGTGAGAAACCTGTGAAGTAATATTTGTTTGCAAGCTCAAATTATTTTTCATGATGAAAGAGCATTTCTAAGGAACTCTTACTGCACCTACATTTTTTTTTTTTCTGAGAGTTTTAAGTTTAGGTACGGCATGTGATGGAATGGCATAATGCATTGACTGCAGTTTTGTTCCTGCAAGGTTCAATGTGATGGGCTTGTTGCTTCTTTTCTGTGTCTTTAAATACTGTTATCCTTTATTGATTTGATTTATATTGAATGATTATTAAGTTTGGACTTTGTATTTTCTTGATAAAATAAATATTAAAAATTCATGACAGTCTTTTTATTCCTGAGTTTAGAAATGATATGCAGGTCGTTCAGAAAGGCAGCTGTCCTTATAGCCAGAAGATGTAAAGGAAACAAAAAAAAATGTCAGACTGAGGAGTGCACAATGATACGCTTCTTTGTCACATGTGCGGCCTGTGTGGCAAACTTCTTCATGGGCAGTATAGAAACCTATCTTCTGTGGAAAACAGGTACATCCTACAGATTTTAGCCTGGGAATCTTTTCCAATTGCTAGTGTAGTTTGAAGATGCAGGTCTTAAAGCCTTACACCAGAATGCAGCCCACATGCCTTTATATTCCGGTAGCACAAATACTGGTCTACTCATTTCTTCTTCGTTCCCTCTGCTCCCTTGTTAAATAATGAATCCATCTGCAGCCTAGTCATGTGTGGGTTTTTTCCCCTTTTCTTTGTGGAGAACATATCCCTTACTCATTTTCAGATTCTGGGTGTACTGCTAGCAGTGTGTGTGTCCTTCAGCACTCTCTCCTCTGGGAGTATTGATTTATATGGAGCCAGTTTGCGTCTACAGTGGTGGAGGTTAAAGTATGTTATGAAAATGAACATCATCCACGTCTTTCCTCCCTTAAAAGGGCATGCAAGACCTCGATGTTTTGCCAGGAGAAGACTGTAGCATGTTGTAATGACTTGGGTAGGCAAAGTGACTGAACAGATTTATGAGCCTTTTGTCACAGGAAACCCTGAATGTGCTGGCGTAGGAAGCGATCATGTTCTAAATTAACCAAGTCAGTCAGTGATGACAGGGAAGAACAGAACACTTTGTCTAGGAAAAAAAAAGAGGGATTTAAATTTATTTTTTTATTATAACTAAAAAAAGAAGTGTATGTGTATGTTTTGTTCAGGCTTCCTTTCTGGAAGTTATCTTTTTCTTTATTTTGCTAACATTTCATGAGGCTTTAAAAATGATATATTGAAGCTGACCTGGAATATAATTTGCTATTGAGTTGTATGTTTATCCAGTCCAGGTAATTATTTTCTTAAGTATTTCTGACATAATATTTCTGAATTGCAAATAACACATAAACAAACAGATATGTAGGAATTGCCTATCATAAAAATCCAATCTGTATTCCCAAGTCTCAAGGGTTTCAGCTGTTCAACCCTAATGCAAGAACACTGAAGTCTGTTAGACATGAGCAGCAAGTAATAGGAAATAGGAAATGAGAAAAATGTGTAGAAACAATTTGCATTGTTCTGAGTCAGACTGCAATTCACATTGCTTGATCACAGATAATTTATGCATCTCTCTACTGCATGGCGTAAATTATCAGGTAGAAATTTGCAGGTGTTTTTTATTGACAAGAATATAGGGAAGTTATTCCATGTTAAAAATTTGACTACATAACTTTCTTAAGGTTTATGTGCGCACATTTTTGGATGAATACAGACTCACAGAATGGCTAAGGTTTGAAGGCACCACAGTGGGTCATCTGGTCCAACCTCCCTGCTCAAGCAGCACCTCCCTGAGCACATGGCACAAGATTGTGTTAAGGTGGTTCTTGAATATCTTCAGTGACTCTCTGGAAAATCTCTTCCCGTGCTCAGTCACCTGCACAGGGAAGAAGTTCTTCTTCATGTTCAGGTGGAACTTCCTGTGAATCAGTTTCTCCACTTTGCCTCTTGTCCTATTGCTTGGCATCACCAAGAGCCTGGCTCCATCTTCTCAACAGCCTTTCTTCATATACTTACAGATATTAATGAGGTCCCCTCTCAGTCATCTGTTCTTAAGGCTGAACAGGCCCAGCTCCCTCAGCCTTTCCTTGTAAGAGAGATGCTCCAGTCCCTTAATCATCTTCGCAGCCCTCTGCTGGACCCGGTCCCGGAGCTCCATGTCTCTCTTGTACTGAAGAGCCCAGAACTGGACATGGCACTCCAGATGTGGCCTCACTAGGGTTGAGTAGAGGGGCAAGATCACCTTCCTCAGTCTTCTGGCAACGGTCTACCTAATGCACCCATGGAGGGGTGCTTGCATATCATAATTCTTAAGAAATTTGGCAGTTTATAGATAACAAAATTGCTGGTTATGATTCCTACTGTATTGCTAAAGCTGATGGCTACATTTTCTATCATAGGATCAAATGTTCTGGAGCGAATCAGTAGATAAGTCTTTAAATAGGGAACTTACAGAGAAGAGTCTTTATTTTTTTGTGTGATGCAGTCTAAGAATAAGAAGTAAAATGTTTGAAAAGTAAGCACAAAATGTTTGAAAGAAGTACTTTTAATTTGCTGGGAGGATTCATCATTGCATATTAAGAACTAAAGGAAAAATTCAGAACAGATGGCAAAGTATTTCGACTTCCACTCTAACCTATTAATGTTTCCTCATGAGTTTATTCCAGATAGTATATCAAAAAGTTGTTGCATATTCAAAACATCCATAATACCCGTATGCATACAGAGAATATCTTAATTTTTGGTTTTGCTCTCAAGAACTAAAATGATCTGTTGTTTGAAGACATTAATTAAAATGCCTGCATTCACTAGTTTTATACATATATGGACAGAGGCATAAAGTACAAAGAGAGTATGGAGTGAGACTCATCTATTTTGAATAGAGACAACCTAAAAAAATTATTGTGTTAAAAATGAACAGATAATGTCACATAATTTGAAAAAAATGCACTAATGTTCTCTTCTACTTATGCCCAGCAACAACTTAGTCTGGTGTATCTTAATTATGTGGACTAGTAGCAAGCATCTGCCTTGTCAGCTGTTCAAGCAATAGGTGTTAAATATTAGTCAAGGTATTAGTAATTTGGGATTTTAGAAACTGTATGATGAAATGGTTTTGGTTTTGTTTGGTTTTTTTTTCCCCCAAAGTGATTATAACAAAACAGAGGGTGTCTGTTCCTCTGTCCTTGCAATTTGACTGCATGTACAGGAACAGCTCATGGTAAAGAAGCACTTGTTTTAGTAACAAGGGGAAGTCTAACGAATAGAGCTCCAAAACACCAGAGCTGAATTTAGATAGAGGGGATGTCCATGACAGAGTTAAATGGTGTCTGCATGACTCTGAATCTGGTGTTGCCATTTAGGTACAAAGCATTCCAAACACTGAAGTCAGAAAGTGTCTGTATTTCTTTAGTATGTTGAAGGATGGACAAATACCCAGGATGGCATTTGAGGATGTGGTAATTCCAAGCATGCTGTGTATGGTGTCTGTGTAAATGTGTAAATAAAATATTTAATAAATGAAAACCTACTTTCTTTAATACATTTTAAAACTTACTTTTATGTTGTGAAATCTATTTGCTTTCAAGCCTTTTTAGTAATAGTTGTAGTTTTCTACAATTTCTAAAAAAGAATAGTATTTTCTATAGGATTTAAAATGCTTATTGAGTGCAGAATTTCAAATATGAGTAAATAAGAAACAATTACTTAGTTAGCTTTCTACTGCTGTATGACAAATTTGAAAAGTTTTTCAACAGCATTTAAGTCAAGGGCATGAAAATATACTTTAGTGTATGTCGTGATCTGTAATATTTTCTAGCGGGTAGAAATATATAGAATATATAGAATTCAATGTTTAACTGAAATGTTTTACTTGGTAATTAACAAGTCTTTTTTTCTTCTTTCATGCGTTAAGGTTATAAACCAATATTAATTTACTGTAAAATATTGCCTCAGTTTGGTGTTAGTTGACACCTGCTCCTATTTTTTGTCTCTGTTGTTACGAGGTAACTGTGTAAGAGCAAGGCCTTAACAAGTAGATCTTTATGTGCTCACTCACAGCTGTCTCCTACACAGGTTTCCCAGTCACTACTACTATATTAAAACAACTAATATATATTAAAGAAGCAAAGTAAAAGTACTGTACTGGCTGGGATTTTACTTCAGTGCAGGGAATTAGTTGCTCAGACCGGTAGGCAACTGAAATCTTCCATGTGTCTCAGTGAAAGAGTGAATATCATGTTGCTTCCCAG
Source organism: Sclerurus mexicanus (assembly GCA_013396755.1). NCBI lineage: Eukaryota > Metazoa > Chordata > Aves > Passeriformes > Furnariidae > Sclerurus > Sclerurus mexicanus. The sequence continues at coordinate 31,561 of VWZF01006238.1, read as the reverse complement.
TCTATAAAATGTGGGCTGTTAGAGCAGTTTGTCCAGTCCACCTAGGATCTGAACATGTATATCTTCTCTTTTCAGCAAGGGCAGAAAAAGTTTCCATATGAACTTTTTTCTTAAGCTTGCAGTAAAATCTTTAACCCAGTCTTTATTAATCTACAAAGTTAATGTTGCCTGTCATGTTTATATTCTAAGCATAGAAGAAGAAATGTGTCCTTAAATGCTGTTGAATTCTCAGTATATAAATCGTTACTGTTTGACTTGCAAAAGGAGCTCTGTTTTGCTCCTGTGTGCAGTTTGAGGGGTTGCCGTGTGCAGCTGGTACCCTTGGACCCCGCCACCAGTCAGGCAAGCTTCTTTCTTTCCTTCTTTTTCTAACTTTCTTTCATTTTCTTTCTGCAGATCTGTTGGATTGGGTGAGGAGAAGGGATGGAACACCTCTTATGAGGAAAGGCTGAGACAGTTGGGATTGTTCAGCCTGGAAAAGAGTGGGCTCTAGGGAGACCTTATACACCTTCCCGTACCTAAAGGGGCCCTATGGAAAAGATGGGGACAATAGGGCCTGTTGTGAGAAGACAAGGAGTAATGGTTATAAACTAAAAGAGTTGGACTAGATACAATGAAGTTTTTGGGTTTTTTTCAATGGAGATGGTGAAACACTGGAACAGGTTACCTGGAGAGGCGGTAGATGCCCTGTCCATGAAGATGTTCAAGGACAGGCTGGATGCAGCTCCGAACCGCCTTGTCTAGTGAAAGGTATCCCTGCCACTGGCAGTGGGGTTGGACTAGATGACCTGTAAAGGTCCATTCCAACCCAAACTGATTCTATGATTTTTTTTTGTGGAGTAGGAGTGCCACATTAGCTAGCTTAGAGAAAGAGGTGTTAATTATCATTAAGAAAATTCCTCAGTTAAAACAGGATGTCTGTGTTTGGAAGGTCCGATGTTACTCAGTCTTCCTGCTCTAAGATCTTGTAAGAAGACAGGGTGTACTCCTATTCCATATATAACCCTTTCTCTCAGTCAACAGTGCAAAAATTTTCACCTTCACTCACTCCTTTAAAAAGTAGATAAAAGCTCAGTAGTGCTTTAAAAAAATAAGCATAACAAATACTAAGTTAAAGGGAAAAATACTGTAAAGCAAAGGAAAAAATGTCCCTTTGGAGTGCTAATGTGGTTTGCATTCAAAGAGGAAGTAATTTTTGATTAACAAGGAGGTAATATTTCCCCACAAGGGTGGGTCATAGATGATGAATAAATAATGTAATCAAATATTAAATTAACTTTATTTAAAAACCTGATTTGCATGTTAAAAGCTTATTGATGTAGTATTTTGTTTACTGTTATTGTTCTGAGGCAATTTTGTAATAAATAGAGACAGGGAGCGGTAATAGCAGTCAGTCTTTCAGCACAAATGTATGTATATTGATTACTTCTTTTTCTAACAAATTTGTGAGCTTTTCCACCTTTCTGCTTCAGAATTTCTTCAGGACCAATTTTTTCTTATCAAAATAAAATGCTTTTGAGAGGATAGCACTGGAGAAAGTTTTTATTCTCCATTTCTCTTTATTGCACCATATCACACTAAGGAGAAGCAATAACATCCTGTTCCTGACACTGTTAGGTCAGGAGGGGAGAGTCATGCCGTGCCAAAGGGGAGGAGTGGCCAAAGGACATGGCTGCACTTACCTTGTCTAGTATAGTGCTCCCCTGGGATTTGGATTAATTACAGTAGCCCATAGACGGGGGCCAAGGCTGGAGCAAAGATCAGTGAGATATAAATGGCTCTACTCTCTGCTGCAGGCAGTGTTTAGCCTTGAGGCTTTCCATTGAGAGGATGGGAATTCAGTGTATTTTGGTAATATAGTTAGCCCTGGTTTCGCCTGTGAAACTGGTACATTCTGTAACAGGTTTCCAGCAGAAGAGGGAAGAGGGTTCTTGTATTTCTATTTTGCTTTTCGTTGTGCGGTCTGGTAGTAACATGGGATTCTTCTGTCATTTAACTTTAACACTTTCACTATGTTTTAGGATTGCATAACTTTATGGAGTATGTCTCCTGAGGACTATATTTTATGGTCTTATGTGATACCAGGAAAGCTTTATTAATAAAACTTCAGAAGATTTAAAATTATTCTTCTCCAAAGGAGTTCATTGCTTCTGATTAACATGAATAGATTTGATGGAGGTGTTTCTCTAGCTCACTGGCAGGTCACTTGTGTAGCAAATTAAAGGCTGAGGTTTCAGGCCCAAGAATAATTGAATTTATTTACTACCTTGTGCTCATGAAGGTGAGCTATGGGTTTCCATTACAACCTGGTTGTGTAGTAATATAGCACACCTGCTTTGTAGAAAGTATTATAAAGTACCCACTTGGACTGTCTTGTCTCTCTTTGCAGAGATCGTTGTATCCTGTGCTGTATAAATACAAACAAAAGAGCCAGAGTGTGTAATAAATCTGGTTTAAATAAAGGAATTAAAACTGGCATTCATGGTAGATGTGTTACAGAACAGGATATAACCTGAATTTTTGTGGAAAAGCTGAACAATCTTATATGATTGATAAATCAGTAAATCTGAAAATGGCAGATATAATAAACACATCTTACTTCTTAGTGGTATTCAAAGTCCTTTAAATTCACAGAAAGCCAGGCCTAAATTGTGCTGCAGAGATCAGTGAAATCTCTGGTATTATACTGTGCAGTGGAAAGCTGGAAGAGATGGTATGAACATTTTAAAATGGGAGGCTCATATAGCTCATAAAAGGACTAAAATGCTAAGCAGTGGAAGAAATTTGTGGAATGGACACATGTGATGTGATTTCCTTGGAGTTGTTTCCAAAGTGATGGTGATGTGCAATAGCTGAAAAATAACAGGCCTGAAGATATTGGTGAAAACACTTGGGCCCTTTAGGGGAATCAGTATAGATGAGGAAAACATGTTTGACTCGATCTTTAATGATATTTGTGATGCCCTTATTTCAAAGACAAGGAAATTTCAAAAAATGAAGATACCGTGCAAATTAGATGTCAACACTGCCTGATTTTTCATGGCCAAAGTCATTGCAAATGACAGCTGTGAGGTGGACATACATTTTCTTGTCTTTGCATATTCTGCCAACTAACAACTCTGCAGAACCTGTGCTTACTTCTGTCTTGACACTAAAGCATAAGTAAGCTCCAAGAGAACAGCTATAGTGAAAGGATGACATTTCAAGGTGCTGAAAAAAGGATACAAAAAGAGTGCTTCTGAAAGGAAAACTCCCACCTCTGAAAGGAAAAGTCTCATGCATGGGGCTGAGAGCCAACAGACTACTCCAATTGTGGGTGAAACATAGCTATTTTACTACTGCAAAAATCAGGAGTCATTGAGTATCAAAACTTGAGAACTGACTTACTGGGGTAAAGGGAAGGAAAAACACTGTGAAAACTCAACAGGGTATCCCAGAGAGGTGCTGAGAAGCACAAGTTGGGAGAATTCCTGAGACTTCAGTATTTTATAGTACAGGGAAATGTCCATTAATAGCTTTGGGATCTAAACCAGACTATACTTTACACTAGGTTATTTTGCAACGTGAGGTCTGTGTATCCACAGAGGTAACAGCTGCAACTAATGAACATCCCTATGACAGGCCTATTGCCATGGAAACAAGCAGGGTTGCAGACTACTTGATTTATAGAAATTACAGCTTTAATAAAGCATTTCTTGCTCTTTTGAGTTCTGATTTAATTAGAAAGAATAGTGATCTATACAGCATTTCTTGCTCTTTTGAGTTCTGATTTAATTAGAAAGAATAGTGATCTATACAGTGTTGATGCTATCTTCAGCAGTTATTGGAGCTGTATATTAACACAGCTGTTGGCTTGTTCCATCTTAAATTGTTTGTTTTGAGTGCTAAGCAGATCCTTATCTACCTGCCTAATCTACTGGAGTTGTAACTTTAAGGGTAACCCAAACTTCAAAATATGCTCTGTGATTATGTAATCACTGTCCTGAAACATGGCCACATTTGTATTAGACAGAATCTAGAAAAGAAACTACTTCAAGCTATGGCTGATCCTAACTTCCACTCTGCCATCATGGCTATAGGGTGATTTTTTAGAATTAACTTACTTTTAGAAAGTTTTGTTATTTTTTATATAGTTAAGGCTATGCTGGAAATACAGTGTTGGCACTCTATGCAATTTCTCAACCCTAATATATATGTTTGACAAATATGACCAAAGATGTTGTACCTTCCCCCTCTTTCTTAGAGATACAAAGGGTGAAAAGGTCAGGAATTCTGGCTGTGAGAGTGTCTAAAAATAAATAAAACCCCTTGTAGCAGAAGTTCTGTCTGATAGAACTAACATCTGTTGCACTAATTCATAAGCCAAAGTGCCAACAGTCTGCTGCAGAAGTCAAGAGGGGGAGTGCGAAATGAGTAATGTTTATGCACACACATGGGAATGATACATATATACATATGGAAATAAAACAATGTTGTAAATGGTGATATTTAATTTGAAAATATTTGTTTATCTTAATGCAAGGTGCATTTTAGAAATAATTTTAATAAAATAAATTAAATAAATCAGACCCTAGAGTCTATCTGACTTCTCTCTGTACATGTCCCTGCTTAGAAGAATAAACATTTTAGACATTTCTGAATATGCAAGCTGCTGTGTTTAGAGATTCACCAAGTATTGCCATTCCCTCCTTTCTCCCTCACTCTATATGTTGTAAATATTATAATGCAGAAATAGCCATTAAAGTGACTCTAAATAATACATATTCCTGCTAATAAGTCACAAAAAAGAAACCTCCTCTCAAGTGCTATCAGCAAAGAAGTTTAGAATAAATCTAAGAATCAAATACTTTCAAGTATTGAGACAACAATTACTGCCATAGGCGGAAGTGTGAGACCATTACAAATAATTATTGCTTATTGAGTGTTTACACCCTCTCTGTCCAAGTAACTGTGGCCTTGTACAAATAATCACATATACTCTGAAGCTCTGATCAATCATCTTCATGTCATATACACCCCATGTAGCTATGTTTCTATACAGCTTAGGAATTAGCCTAATAAACAGTATGTGTATAAATATGTCCCAGGAGTTATTAATTTCATGTGTATACTATAAGTCTATTTCCTTTTTTTTTAGTGAAAACTGGAAGATGAAAATTAGTATTGTTGATAGTTCAAGCAATATAACTGCATTTCTAAATTTCTCTGTTGTGAGTGAACTCTTACTATATGACCTGATGATTCTGTAATGTATACAGCAAACTTAAGGACATCTATGCTGCCTAAGTGGCCTTTATAGCCCAGTTAGAAAGACTATCAAGTCTAGTTACATCCCTTCCCTTTGCACTTATATTAATGGAAAGAGTGATGATGATTGTGGCAGAGCAGATAAGGAGAAGGGCTCAGGTATGTCTTCTACCTTGGGAACAGTTTTCTTGACATTCCTGGTATTCAGATTAAATGACAGATGCAGGACTTATCTGAAAGGCTTTGCATATGGAAGTGCAGCTGTCTTGACATCAGGACTCCAACTCTCCTGTGTGGGATTTTGCTCAGCCCACAGCATGGCTGAAGGAACACTAGCAGCAGTCTGGAGGTGCTGTAACAACCAGGTGAATATGCTGATGAGACCTCCGCTCAGAACAGCCACTGAGCTGGTAAATATGTTTCTTCCTGGACATGACAGACTTCAAACCTTCTCTTCACCTGATTTGAAGCAAGTTTAGGGTTTAGCTTAGTCTTTCTAGTTATTGTACAAATACATGCCTGTTATATTTTGCATGAATGTGCTCAAGTTTTAGTCTTCATTCTGGATGAGTCATTGGGAAAGGTGAAACACATTCATTGACATAGACATGACAGTATGATTTACCCATTTACATTCTGATTTACCTGGCTTTGTTCCTAATTAAATCACTTCATAAGTACTCATTAAGAATTTTACATGTCATTTACCTTTGAAAAAGAATGTTCAGTACAATCAACACGATTGTTTCAGGTGTGAAATAGTATAAAAACTTTCTAATGCATGCCTTTGGAGCATTAATATGCTTTATAATGATTTAAGGAGGAACACAAACTTTCCAATAATTTGAAGTATTTCACATCTTTATTTTCTGTGAAGATTTAAGCCAATAATAAGGAAGGAAACTGCAGATTAAATGTTTCAGATGTGGGAGAGGAGAGCAGAAATATTGCAGGGTCTGTCATGAGTTAGAGAGCATGTCCTTCCACTTGAGCTTCTGCAAGTAAGAAACTACACAAGCATATAAAAATGAAAGCAGAAGATGAAATCTCACTGATTACATTTGATGATAATGTGCCTTTAGTGGAAGAACTCAGGAAAGGTCTCAGGATTAAAGGGACTGGCGATTTGTTCATTAGAACTGTAATATATGGTTGGGATATGGCTGATGGTCACTTTCTTGAGCTTATGATAAAGTTAGTCAGAAAGAACTACTTTTATTACTAAGTAGTTATGATGCTTCTGTACTCACTTGGGCTGGTTGTCTGTTTACTACCCATTGTCATTTCTACAAGCAGTAGTCCAATACTCTCTGACCAGGCTTTTGTAGATAACCCACACATGGAGGCTCTAATGTTTGATATCACATTTACTTACTTGAAGAACTTTGATTTAGCAGAGGGATACAAAATATGCTGAAAAGCCATACAGATGTAAGTTACACTTAGTGCCACCCTCTGATCCCCTTTGTGTTGAGACTAAGCCAGTTTCCTTTGAAAGAGAAGTGGTCACACCCTGCATATTCCCAGTGCTTCACCCACAGACCTCCTCTGAGCCTTCCTCCATTGCAGGAGTGTACTGGTCCATCACAAATGTGCAGGCTGCTTTGTGAAACACTGGCTACTTCTTAGGCTGCTTTTAAAGAATAGTGAAGACATAACACCAGTGTCCAAATATACTCTCCTCTTAATTTTTGAGCATATAATATTTAATAAATTCTTATTATTGGGATTTTAATTTTTACCAAGAAATTTATCACCTATTGATGTTTGGCCAGCATACATACATACATATTAAACCATTGTTTTAGATTAATTTCTTAATTTTTCTGAAATAAGCATGAGAGACCTTCAATTTGGGCTAAAAGAATACAATCTAAGTAATTGCTATTGTGCTCACTTGTGTTTGCCAGGAGAAACTGAAACTGGTTTTTTTCTCAAGTTTCCATCCCATATTTATTTCAAGATGCAGTGTGTTTGCCGTTCTTCATATGTCTTGTTTCAGTCACCATAGTACTGAATTTGCCAAAGGAAGTGTTACAGAATAAAGCAGTGGTTAAACAATTGTCTTTATTACCTGGGACACATGACCTTGAATCTCCTGCAAAGACTTCTTATAGAAAAGGAAATCTGCCTTCAGGAGCCTTGCAGCAGTCACATCCCATTCCTTTGTACTTGGGGGGTGTATGGATTCTCCACCTCTCTCTCTCTCTCTCAGGCAAAATGAAAGACACCCTTAGATTTCCAGTATGCTTCCTTCTAGATAGTAAATTCACACATTACTAGAAGCACACAAACATTGTTATTCTGTGTGGTTTTAAATGCATATTAAACTTCTGGGCTAACATAAATATACTTCTAGAAAACCTTTCCCTCTCCTTGTACAAGGGTTTGCTCATGACAGGTTGAAAGATTGTCAATCCACTTAAAAATGATACTACCACATTTTCCATGTGTTTGGAATGATCTCATGAAGCCTGTAAGAAGGAATACTACCCACATACAGGTGTAGGTATCACTGTCTGAACAGAAGAATGTGTTCAAGCACGACTATATTTGTTCTACCCTGGACTAGAACAAAAGATTCCTATTTGAGGAAAGAGACCCAGATCAACTATGTAAAATTTTAATCAAAGCAAAACCCAAGCAGTAAAATCAAAAAGACATGAAAAACAGAAAGCTTTGCTTCAGTTTTTGAAGTATTTTTTGTGTAGTTTTATTCCTTGTAACTGGAAACAGTCTACTCCCATGGACATTTTATGTTTCTTGAATGGATATTTTTTAAAAGAAAGGAGATTATTTCCAGAATATACCTTTAGTAGAGTTTTTGAATTTATCTTTCAGTAGTAAACAAATTACAAATGCACTTCCATATTTCAGAAATCTCATCTAAAATACCATTGCAAGACAAATAGCTGGCTGGGAGGGATCATCTGTCAGTGTACTGACCCATATTAGTGACATAAATGATCAACAGTGTACCCCAGAGTTATAAGACTGTCATGGTTTCACCCCAGCCAGCAGTCAAGCCCCACACTGCTGCTTACTCACGCAGGCACCAGTGGGACTGGGGAGAGAATTAGGGTGGTAAAAGCTAAAATCTCATAAGGTAAAATAAAGATGGTTTAATAGGGAAAAGTCCATGCAAGCAAAAAAAGCAAACCAAGGAATTAATTCACTGCTTCCCATGGGCAGGCAGGTGTTCAACCATCTCCAGGAGGGCAGGGCCTCATCACATATAATGGTGACTTGGGAAGACAAATACCATCACTGCAAAGGTCCCCCCTTCCTCCTTCTTCCCCCCTCCTTTATACACTGAGCATGATGTCACATGATCTGGAATACCCCTTTGGTCACTTGGGGTTACCTGTCCTGGCTGTGTCTCCTCCCAACTTCCCATGCACCCCCAGCACACATGGCAGTGTGAAAAGGAGAAAAGGCCTTGGCTCTGTGCAAGCCCTGCCCAGCAACAAAAAGAACATCTCTGTATTATCAGTCCTGTGCTCAGCACAAATCCAAAACACAGCTCCATACCAGACACTGTGAAGAAAATTAACTCTACCCCAGCCAAAACGAGCACAAAGACCCAAACAAAAAGTTCACTATTCAATATAGTACACATAGGTATGTGTATAGACAACTGGATTAAGTTAATCAGGTAAATAAATAAAATTATTATTATTAGGGAAAATGTTCTAAGAAGGAAAGTTATTAAAAGTATGAAAAATTATTTGTTTGTGGTGTTGACAAAAGTAACACAAAATAGGGAACAAATTGATACTTTTAGAGAGGTTAGGAAGGTATGTAAATAAAACCTTCCTATTTCTAAATTCAGAGCTGGTGAGATTTTGGAAGAATATAGGTATGATACAACTGATATATTGATCTGATAAACTCTAAAGCAACTATGTATCATCTTGACCACACAATGTAGGAATCAAGATCTTTGAGTGGAGTACTTGTATCTAAATAGCACAATACATGATTTCATTATGATCACATTTCATTACATTTTAACATAACATTTGAAAAATCGTGATGTGTCAGAAATTAAATACCAAAATCATGTATTCATATGAATAGATCAAATAATTGGAAAGAACCTCATGGTCAGTGAACCTCCAATGGTAGAATAGATGAAAGATGATAACAATAAGGCCAGTGAATATTAAATGAAACAAATTATAGGAAAGAAAAAATAAAAGTAGGAAATTAGTTTTAAAAGGGTATCTAATAAGTCTAGTTTAATAACAAGCTCTTTTTAAATAATATTGCAGGCTTTTCAGCTTGCTCAAGTACTGTTGCAACTTGGTATTTTCCATTTTAATCTGTACTTTGATTCATTTTCAGGTATTGTAGACATCCTGATAAAATTACCATACATGTAAATAATAATTACATTCAGGATGGCTTGGAGGATGTTTTTTTAATAATGAATATAATAATCTATATTAATGTTTCTTGCATTGGTGGTTTAGGAAATGAATACTTTCAATTTCTCTTATAATAAAAATCTCTTCACTCTGTGTTTAGACAGAGTACCCTGAGCTTTGTATACCAGGATACTAAAGCAGAGTTTTTCCTAAAGTTTATATAGGGCATATGCGGTATGATTCAGCTTGTAAATAACAATATGATTCTATGAATTAAGAACAATAAAGTCAGTGCAGGACTGTAACCCAGTCTGAAGAATTCTCTAAATGCTGGCACATTTTTGATAAACCGTGTCTACTAAGTCTGAGCTGTAACTGGCACTTAAGAAACATTCACAATGTGCTATCGCTTTGTGTATTAGGAGAGACCAAAGAGATATTAGGTCATTAAGTAAAAATTGGTAATTAAGAGCAAGTGATTTTCCAGTTAATTTACATGTTCATTATATATTGAATATTATTTAGTTTTTTGTGTCCCTTTTGTGTCTCATAAACTTGACCCAAGGGATCCTTCACTGTTCAAAGACATCTAAATTATAAAACATATATTTAACTGACTCATTGAACTTTTGTTGTGACTAATGATTCCCCCAGCAATCATTGCATAAGGGAAAACATTTCTTTTTAAGTAAATAATGTTCACTACCTTTTAGAGTTGCTGTCAGTGAAAAAAAATTAATCTACTGAAATGTCTGCATTCTTTGATGAGCTCTCTGAGGGCATCTTGTAGCTTTAAATTAAACTGATCAAATAGAAAGTGATATACCCTTCAAAATACTTTAACTGATTTGACTACAAAGAAAAAGAAAGGCATTCCGTGTGCTTATAAGAAACTACTGGCAGGCTAAATTTTGAGAAGAAAAGGATTGATTATTTTATCAAAATTGAAGTGTTTTCCTCATGCAGTTTACTAATATATGGGTCTACTAATGAAGCATCCGGCTTTGCAGAAAAGAAAGAACTGTGTTGCCTTTACTTAGATGTGGTGTGCTTACACCTTTACTCACATAGATGTAGCATAAATCAAAGTTGAAAACTGGATGGACTCCAAGATGAGGTATGGTTTTTCTGATAATCTGAGTTTCCCATGGGATTGATTGATGACATTCTGTTTGAAGATGATGGGAGACTTGCCATTGATGTGAATGACAGATGTCTATATATTTTACAAAACAGTTTCTCTATGGAGTTTCCTGATGATGGGATTTCATTTTGATTTTTTGAAGGATCTTCTTTACCTTTCTTAGTGACTTCAAAGGTTTATTCTATGTGCTCTACTATGTATCCTTGTATGAGTCATTACTAGCTGCTTCTTTTAATTAATGTGATGATAAAGTTTTAAGATTTTTCATTTACTGATTGCTTCATTTGCTAGGAAAATTCATCCACTTCTAGACCTGACATTTTGCACGCTCTTGTATTTAAGAGCTGATGAAAGGTGTGAATAAGGAATGATTTCATAAACAGTATATATGAATAATATTTTATCTTTCCATGTCCCCTAGGTTCTCACAGAGGTGATTTTCAAGTAGACTTTCAAAGAGAGACATAATTAAAAAAGAACTCACAGAAAATAGTCACCTGTACATTTTGGTTTTATGCATTTTTTTCTGTCTCCAAGGGCAAAAGGAGGAAAGTTATTAATTCTCAGTCAACAAAGTACTATGAGAAAGACATACTAGTTTCAAGAAACATAATTTTATTATTGACATGGACTTTTCCTATCAGTTATAGACCAGTACTGTAATACAAGACTACAAGATATAGTGGTGCATCATGTAGTGAATAACAGAGTTTGAGCAGTGAAACTGTGTTTTCCTTTCTGAATAGATTTAGCAGTACAAATAATTCCAGTTCTCCATTGGAAGAATGGAAACTGTTGTGTGAAAAGGCAAATGAATGAGGGACAAGATGAATTTGAATATTTATTATCTAGCATCACAGAAAAGTTCTTTTTACCTCTTATATTCAATGCCTTTGAGAAATCATTAAGTAAATACCATGATATTTTACAGCAATCTGTGTATTCATTGTCTGGTGCCAAGGATTTGACATAGTTTGTTGTCAGTAAGACTTCTATTTTCCCATGTCAAAACATGGATTTTTGTTATATAGGGATTCTGTGAGATTCATGGAGACAGGTTCATTTGCCTCAGTCTTAGAGAGTAATGCATAAAGCATTCTAATGCTTACATCTCTCTTCATATATATGTAGTTAATTTTTTTCCTCTTTTCATTTGTTTGAGTACACAACACGTACAATGGACATAAAGCACTATCAGCCTGGTAATCAAATAGACTTTTCATTGCTTCCTGAGTGATGATCACAGACCTTCTGACTAGCCCTGTATCCCTCCATCTGCATTATGTTTCATTTCTTAGGAGAAATTACATGGTCAGGAATGTTCTCACAGCCGATGTACCTACACTGAATGAAATTAAGAAAAAGGCATGGTTTAGCTCATAAGTGCCAAAACTGGACCTCATTTGAATTCAATTACCTCATTTGAATTCAGTGATAGTATTTTGGTTGAAGACAGTATTAAAAAGACCCAGCCTTTTAAGAAAAAAATTATCCTACTAACACTGCATGTAAATTTCAGCTCTTAGATGTCTCCTGAGTTCTGTGCAAGGAAATATCAAGTTTGTCAGGCAAACAGAGATCAAAATTTATTGGGTGCTTTAAAAATTAAAACCGATGTCCCAAATTCCTTTTCAACACACGATATTTACAGACCAACCCAGAGTTCAGTTTAAAATTTTTAATTATGTGAATACAGATTTGGTAAGCAGGGAGTTGCTGCCTGGCTTAGGTTTCAGGGTTCTCAGGAAAGAGCTATTCATCCAACATATTGCATTCATTTAGTTTACATATAAAGTAGTATAGTGCCTTAATTGGAAAGAATTAGTTTTTTCTTGCATTCTCAAATGTGGGTGGAAAGCAAAACCACTTCTCAGAGAGTTGCTTTAATAGTGCAATCTCAGAATAGATATTAAAAAAACCTTAAACTCCTCATATGAAGTTGTTGCAGTAACATACAAGAAATCAAACCAGCTTAGTTGCTGGTATTCATCTAATTTAACATATGAATAATGAATATATCAGACAAAATTCACTCAAAACAGTAGACAGCACGGGACAAGCATAACCCCCAGAACTTTGAAGATCCAAAAGACCTAAAACAGTAAAAAAGAGGCAAGCAATAATATGTCCAATCAAAAAGTTAAAATGACCCAGGAAGGTTTGGGAGCTTCAGAAATATAGAGACTTGAGGTAAAGGGTTTAGAGACATATTCATAAATATTGAAGTACTGTCACAAGGTCTTAGGCATGAGTGCACTGACATGCAAGTAGGTGATTTCTGAACAAATCAAAGAATAAAAATGCCAAGGCTGCAGCTTTGCTGTCTTTGGCTGATATATCTGAGCCTCCTTCCTGTGACTGTATTGCTTTAATCAGAAAGATTAATTTGTTTGTTTATTTCTTAGTTTTCCAATTATTGTTAAAAAGATTTCCCACTTCTCTTAGGAGCAAGGACTGGCAGCATGTCAGAATCTCAGTATATTGTTATGCAACTGGAATATGGGCTAGGAAAAAACTATAAATCAAATCTGTGATGCACTGCTGCATGTCGGAAATGCTTTTTGAAGATAAGAGAATCCCATTACAAATGCTGATTTTTCAAAATTATTATAAATCATGACCAATATTCACCAAGTACTAAAAATTCGATAACAGTGTATACCATTTCAATGATGCTGCCTCCAGAATTCATGCCATGCTGAGTTACCACCTGTCAGCCCTTCAGAGTAAGGATATTTTTAGTATCTCAGGTCATGTAAAACTAAACAAGTTAACCTAAAACCCTGTGCTCTATAATTTGTACGAACTGCCAATAACCAGCACTTCTCTCCTGTGCTAGGGAATGCCACTAAGAGGATAATTTTTCTTCTCTTCTTGATTGAATCCAATTGTTTCACTCAATGGAACTTCAGTTCAGCTAACAGCATTATGTGCACTCAAAAATAAGGCATGATCAGCAGCAGAAGGAAACACAGGTCTAATAAGAAATTCCTTAAATTCATGATTCTTGCTATATACTACACTTAGTAAATAATCAATTCTACATGTGTGTGTGTGTATATATATATATATAAGCCCCCATATATATGTGCAGATACAAAAATCATGTATACTATAGCCATCAAGAAATAAAAACACTTTAGAAGACTTATACATTTTAATACTCTTCTGTATTCTGAAAATCATTTGGTCAGATTATGAATGTGAGAGGCTAGCATTTGCTAAAAAATTGATGTCACAATATTCCCACAAGAGCAATGTAAAGCTTGAGGTCTTTTACAGTCTCTGCACCACATCTTCTTGTAGTGAGAGACAAAGAGCTTCAAACAAATATGAGGCTTGTCTCTGTGTTTCATGTATTCCTCTCTATATTATATGTTTTAATGATGCCCGTGTCATAAGATTTGCTTTCAAATAATATAAGGACTTTTGTGTAAATATATATTAGAAAATAAAGCATTTGAGCTAAGCTCCCTATTTATCATATTTTAAAACTCAGAGAAATTTCCAGTAGTCAAGTTGTTCTTATATTAACTATCCGTCATTTATTAGTGGTGTATCCATAACTGTCCACACAGCTTTGAAGGAAGACACTGTTCAGAATAACGCAGTTCAGACACTTTCTTATTGCTTGGACTTACTTCTGTTCTGTTCACAAATTTTGTATTTGATTGTTTGGAGAGTGGATAAGTTGAGTGTGATGGTTGTGCATGGCAACTGGATTAAAACTAGGAGCCTGCACATCATGGTCAAGGTGATTCCTCACAACCACCAGTCTCCATTCCCTAGCCACAGAGATGTGATGTAGTAAGAAACACAAAGGCTCTGGGAAATCACAGAAAGACATTGCAAACTGCCAGTCATCCAAACTGTGAATTAATCATGTCAATGTCCTTGTTCCAGCCAGGACAGGGTTAATTTTTGCAGTAGCCAGGGGAAGGGTATGGCTAGGACACAGAAGTTATTCTATACCGCCTCACATCACTGCCAGGAGTGAGGGGAAGGGAATTTTTTTCCAGAGAGAAGGGGTTCCTTCTGGTTGAACAAGCATGGTGGGTGGAACAGTGGGGTAATGCAGGTCGCAAGCCAGAGGGAGCAGTGGGGTGGTGCAGCTGCAGTCCAGTCGAGCTTCACAGTGAGCATTTTTGCATGTGAATCATTCTCTCTTTTGTACACTTTTGTTATTAATATTGTTGCTGTTAGTGTTTGTTTCCTTATTTCATTGCTGTTTTCAGTAAATTGTTCTTATCTCAGTCTGTGATATTTGCTTTTTTTGATTTCCATTTCTCAACTCTAGCCTATTGTAGAGGGGTAGAGAGGAGGAATAGAGAGGCAGATGGTTTGGAGAGTCTCAATGGGAGCACTATATTGGGGAATACCTTTTCTAAACCACGACATCCTTATTTGGCAGCCAACATGAGGCACAAAGGGTTGAGATAACAACAGGTCTGCCCAGATTGTGTTGGAAACAAATTTGATCTAAGGATTTGTGTATTAGGTATAGAGCCCCTTCTCACAGCTTTGCTTGGTCTGTTCATCTGGTTGTGGTACCTAACCCTATGTGTTCCTGTATGTGCTCCTCACAGTGTTCTTTTTCAGAGCAGGGAGAGGGATCAGGATTGCTTTCTTGATGTGCTGTGGGATATCAGCTTGTGACATGATAACAAAGTGTCATTTGGGATATGTATTTAGTGTTGCTCTCCAACCCTCATCCTGGGCACTACCTCTGGGAATCCATTAATAATTGTGCCAAGTCTGAGAGGGGAGCAGGGGAGGACAATTTTCCCCAGCTTTTCCCCCTCTTTTTCTCCTTCAGACTTGTTACAACAGCTTTTGAGGATTTTGAATTTACCTTGGATGTTAAGGAAAGCATGTTCAATGTGGTCTATACCATGTTTGGAGTTACAAAAGAGATTTTTAGGAGGGTCTTTCAGAGATCTGTCCCCAGAGTGGACAGTCATGAGTGGCATGGAAGGTGCAAGAAAGTGGGCCAGGTTTTGAGGGTTTATTCTGCTCCAATGGTTTAGAAGCTCGCCCCTGAACAACTACAGGACCCTGATAAAGTGGCAGAACATTTGAAAGAAAAAATGCTATGGCAACTCCAGACACCAGCAATTTATTTCAGTGTGCTGGGCCCTGGCTGCTATTTATCAGACATTGCTCCATTCTAGACAGCGCCCTCAGCGGGAGGGGAAGGAAAGCAGAACAACAGACACTGTGGCCACTCAAACTGCAGCTGAACCAGAGGAACAACCTGTGCCGATAGAAGTCGACCCCTACAGAAGAAGAAATCCAAGACAAAATCAGTTTGCTTAGTGAGGGTTGAAGAAGAAGCAGAGCCCAAAATCCATCAATCTCTTGCTTATAGGCCCAGCACTCTCCTTCACAACCCTGAGATCTACCAAAATGATTACTGAAGACAATATGTGTAGATCATACTGTTTCCAACAATAAGATGTCTGCATTCACATAGTGGCTGTACGAGGCCTAATTAAGTGAAGCAGTAATTATGTGAGCCTATGTATCCCACTCTAGTTCAAATCATGTTGTGTCTAGTCTAATCTCTCGCCTAAACAAGCTTGGATCTCTTGCCTAAACAAGCACGGACAGGAGGGTTTTCAGCAGCTTGGGTCTGTTGTAATGGGTGGAGATGAGTCAGGGGTAATGTGCCACATGAAGAGATGATCCTTAGAGAGAGCCACCTGGAGAACTCACATGTGCATCCTTTAACCCACTGGGCTCTGAACAGGAAACTCTCCCTGGCCCAAAGTGATTTTGGGTTGCATTTACCTATAGCTAATTAACCCCCTTAGGGCACAACTTACTGGAAAACAGCTGCAAGATTTCACTGGGTCCAGAGCAGCCAGACCCAACAGACTGACTGCACACAGTCCAGTGAGCCTGGTTGAGCCCAAACCCTTCCTGGAAATACGTAAGTTATTATTCTGGGCTCCCAAAGACACTGGGATTCAGGGTTTTGATTTTCTGCTCTCCCATTACACTATGCAATTATGTCCTGTCTAATGCCTGTTATTTTCTGTGTGGAATGCCACTAGTTCAACTCCTCAAGAAAGACTTTGCACAGATTAATAGCTGTTCTCATTTATTTCTAATGCACAGGTTTAAACTTATGAATCCCTCATTTAACAATTGCACCTCTACTATGAAATTTTGCCATTCATGCTATAGGGAAAAAAGTCATTAAAGAGCTCAACCAAGTTCTCTGGATGCATTTGTTCACACTTTTTTTTTTTTTCCCCAAATGAAATTGTCAAAGACCTTTGTTTATCAAAATCAGAAATGAAAGGACAGCTTATAAACTGCCAATTTGTATAATGAGTCTGTAATTATGTTAACATTTGATTTTATAGAGACTGGATTGCCTTTATTTTGTACCAAACTTCACTTACACTCTTCCCAGCACTTATTTGTCACCTCAGTTGCTGGTTTTGTGACAATTCTCACATGAAATCCTCTTTTCTGGTCATTCTGAGAAGTTTATGAATCAGAAAGAAAATTGCCCTGAAGATTCAGCTGGGGATTCCTCTTGAATAAATGAATTTTCAGGTGATATAATCCAAATCAGTCTCATTTTTTTTCTTCATGTACCTTCCCATTAAGACAAACCTTCATGCTAAGAAGCAAATGTTGGGACCATAAGTGAAAACTCTTCCTCTCTTGAGAACTTGTATTAGACCTCAGGAAAATTTTCAATCTGTTGCAAGATTTTAGAAATAGCTGAGGAGCACGTCTCAGTTTTGCATTTATCTCTGCAAATGTTGTAGCTTATTAAAATGCTTGCAAAATACTTTCAGGAGCTGAAGTGTGGCAACTATATATATATATATATATATATATATATATATATATATATGAGGCTGTAGTATCTATATTAATTCCTTTCTATTTCCATTTTTCCTAAAACTCCAAATTGAAAGTGTGACTAATGAGATTAATCTTTAATCATGCATTAACTTCCACATCATAACTGGCAGAGCCCATGATACTTCACACGAGGTGAATTTACCAGTATGAGTGCTTTTTAGGGATAAAGGAAATTTTCTCTCTCTCTCCCTCTGTAAGAGCAAGTAGCAATGCAGAGGGAAGGCAGAGAACTGTCAGGAGCTTGTTGGCTTCACGAGCATCCTTCTGATTACCTGTAAGAGACCTGGCTTTTGATGAGTGCTCTGAATATTAAGTGTTTGATTTCCTGTTTGCCTTTACATTTTGACACAATGTAATCTTATAAAAGTGAAAACAAGTAGTATCTGGTCTGAAGGTTTAATCATCCCAGTGTTTTTCCCTTACTGAATCTCATTACTATTTCCCTCATTGCTTCCCAATATCCACCTTTGTAGCATGTGTGATTACCTCCTACAACTTACAGCGTTGCCACCACTGGGGTTCAGATCTGCCTCTGAAAAATGACCCAGTTGTGCACATTTCTTCTATAGTCAGGGAGTGGATGTGGTTTTGTGAGCCGTCATTGCATTTTGCTTTTTCCTTTGCAGCTTTCAGTCATTTTCAGCTGCCTCTACTTGCTTTGCATTTGCCTTAAAAAGTGCTCAATTTGTTTGTAAACATACCAAGTCATGGTACCAATAATCTAAATAATATGTTTTGTAGTAGCACAAGGCCCTGAACTCATCCTCACTTCCTAGTATTTGAAAGTTGGATTTTGATCTGGTTTATTTTATGAGTCTAATATTTTATGAGTTTGAGTTGGGCAGAATTCCAGTAAAAATAACCTTCCCTTATAAAATTTTACAGTAAAAATTAGCTTGTAGTTTTATGAATAATTTTGCTTTTCCTGTTACTCCAGGTTTTTCTAATAAAACTTATGACAATGTTCTGAAGAATTTACTAGAAACTGGTAACTTTATGCTTTTTAATATACTCACAGAATGCAATATACAAATACTCAAAAATATTATTGTAAGGATCTTTGATAATCAGTGTAGATGCATATGAAATTCCTGGGCTTTAATTCTTTCTTAAGGTTCATGTTTATTATAATTTGAAACAGGAATCTTCATCATTGGTGGTTTTCTTGCAGTTCAGGAGGTAGTCTGAGTTGAATGACATCAAGAAATAAAAGTGAGATAGCTTATTTAATTTGCTTCAGCTTATCAGAAACTTCTCACTACAGATGATTCAAATTATTTCAGAATATCTAAACCAGCACTTTCTTCTCCTGTTTAATTTCTTTTCTCTCTGTTTTTCTTTTCTAATGCATCCATTTTCTCACTCCATTAGTAACAAGTTCTTCCATATCACTTAGATATTGAATTGAGTTCAAATGGGTACAAATGCTCTTTTGAGTCATATTGAATATTGTCTGAAAATCTCAATGAAGCAAAATTCTCCTCTTTTTATTTCTTGACAAATTGCATGAGAAAGTTCTGAAGAACACACTAGAAATCAATAATTTCTGTAGACTTTTTTTTGCTGAAAGTAGAAGAAAAAATTGTTATTTTAGCTTTCTCACTCAATATCTTTCTTGTAACTTTTTTCTAGCTATCATCTTGATATAGGTGCAGGGCTAACGTAATTCTTTTCTTACAAACTCCTCACCTAAGGATAACTGAAGTATAAGAGTCCTCCTTCAAATAACCTGTCTTGTGTCTACACCCCTATTACACTCTCTGTGCTGTCTTCTGCTGTGATGCCAGCCTGTCTTGGTTTTACCCCATTATGAGGGTCTTCTGGGCTGGTAAGAGCAGCTCTGTGGCTGTTTTAAGCTTCATATTAGATTCCTACTATTTTTAATAAGCTGCAAATATTGCAAGAATATTCTTGCTTCTGGAACTCTTGGGAAGTAGTTCACTCAGAAAGAAGACTCAAACTACTTTTAGTCTTAAAGACATTAAAAAAAATTTTACAGACCAGTTACTAGCTTTTGATTTATTGTGTTTATCATGGTAAAGGTGTTTGCACTGTTTTCAGTTCTGTGGCAGTCCCTTATCTCATTTGTTTCCTTCTTGCTCAGTTTTTAAAGAATTGTGGTTACTGGATGCATAGGTTTCCTTTCTTTTTAAGAAAGCTGATACATAACATTGTGTTGGTTGAGGATGTTTGTAATTTGACTGCAGATATCAATAAGCCATTGGTACATAATTGGTGAAAAAGAGATCTCAAGAAACAGTCATTGCTCATGTTTCTTGTGCTTGTAACCTACCCTTTTCATGCCATTGAAAAGCAACAAATTAATAAAGAGGAAAAATGTCAATAGTTTTGAATAACTGTGCCTGTGCTAACCTAATTTACTGGCTAATCCTTCTTTTCTCTTTTCCTACAATGGAATTTTAAAGAAATATCTAAGCAGTTCCCGAGCAAGAGTTTGATGAAGATAAGAGCCTTTATTAACTTCAAAGCATGAGCACAGCAATTTCAAAGACAGCTTCAGTCCAAGCAGAGTAATTTTCAAGGTATGCCACGTAACTGCAGGAATGTATATTCATCAGCCCCCTTTTACTCCTGGGATGAATTCCTGTTGTTCACATCAATAAGGTGTTGAATTAAGCATGATTTCAGATCACAGCCGGAAGAACTGGTTTTGAAATCCAAACTTAACTCCTATTTATTCATCACCAACTTTTGACCTTGCTCTGCTTTTCTTCATCCTTCCCACCACCTTGTTACCTTCCTGCCTCCTGTCTCAGCCCAGACACCTGGAAAAGTTGTCCCTGAATGAAGTAGTGACTTACTGCAGTGGTTTCCACCAACTTGCATTTCCTAAAAGGTGAAACTGGCTCTTAGAGATATCAGTTCCCAGTCACATCATGTCACCCTCTTCCAACACCATCATCCATGTTCTGTATTCCTTGAATGAATCAAGGAGGATTTTGGTATGTAACTGTATAGAAGAGTTTCATTGTTATCACGTGGAAGAATGATTTGCTATTTTAGAATAGGTTGGGGAGGAAGAGAATCAAAATGTTCTGCAATTAATTTATAAGCTCTTCTAAGGTTTACCTGGCAATGGATTAGAAGATGATTAATTTACTGTGTAGGTAACACTATATAGCTATGATGTTTTTGCTGATGTGGTCTTGTAATGTGGTCTTGTAGAAGAGCTCTCCTTCATTCCTAAAGAGGTTATTTCAGAGCAACATTTACATTTATGGTATTGATTAAATACATAGTTGCCAAATACATCCATGTAATAGTTTCATAAATAGTGGCTACTGCTGTGTCATTCTCATGCAATGCAAAGTGTGCATTTAGTCTTTAAAAGAAGGAGAGATGGACTGCAGGAACAAAGCTGCTGATAATTACAGTGCAAAAAAACATAGCATAACACAGGCAGGTTCCTGCCCTTCTGTTAATGCTTTGCAAAGACAAGATTTTCCAAGCCTTCCATAGCCATTATTGTTTCAGTCTTAACACTGAGGGTTCAATTAAATTTTACTCAAATCCTGCTTCTTGAATATTACACGATGACATTATAACTATGGAGAGAGATTTTAAATTGTTGTGTAAATTTTCCCAGTATTAGCTTTGAAAGTTTATTATTGCTTTATAATATTCATTGCTCTTAAGCTTCTTATTTATAGAGGCAGTGTGTGTATTTGGAATAACTGTGGTAAATGAAGAGATTAAGGTAATATTTCTTCTATTAAATCTCTTTGGGAGCCAATAAAAAGCTAGGGTTTATAATTTATGTTGTTATTTATTTATTTATCTGTGTTTATGTATGTGTGCATGTATTTTAATTTCAGTCTGCTTGACAGGCGGAATTCTTAAACTCATCCCAGGCCATCAGAAATCCTTGGAAACTAATCCTGAAAATACATGTAGAATACTACAAAGGTTCATGTACATACTGCAAGAAAATAGTCTGCCATTGAGAGGTTTAAATCAATATCCCCTATCTTTCCTTGCAATTTTGCAACAGGATGAACACACTTTTCAGGAAGAAACATATTGCACAACTTCTGAAAAAATATGATATTCACTGTTTTATTGAATGCCTTCTATAAAATTAGTAGATAATATGGCAGTTTCTGGATTGAACTTGTGAGACTTACTTTGAAGTTGAACTTGCAATATTTGTGTCATGATGCCAAAATTTCTGGTTTCTCTTACAGTTATGAATGATTCTTATTTCATTGCATTTCCTGCTTATTTATTTCTGTGATTTGCAAAGTAGGTTAGATTTGTATTTCCTCCTGATCAGTACAGTCTGTGCACTCTAGGAAATGTGATAGGAAAAGAGATGGTCTTCTAAGCTATCAATCATGTCAGAATGAGATACACAAGGACATATATGAAATGATTGTAATTATTTTCTCACTATCTATATAAATCTTCTGCATATCTAAAATATTTTGTGAAGTTGTTTACAATTTTGCAAATACTTTAGAAACATTAAATATGAATGTTTGAATTAAGGTTGCATTTTAATGCTTACTTTTCTGTAAGTTACAGCTGGCACTGTTAGCTTTTTGGTTTATCTAAGGAATAATATAATTACAGGTCATGTATTTTTGAAAAGTGTGCTCAGTATGGTGCAGGAGAGCATGGCTTTACTGCATTCAGATAGCAAGTACATCTACTTTCCCATTGGAAATATATATGTGTGCGTGTGCGTGTGTGTGTGTGTGTATGCAGGTGTGTTTATGAGTAGCCGTACCAGAAAGAAAGCACAAATCAAAAAGAAATGCTATAAACTTGTTACTCTCGGTTAATGGGCCATCATAGAAGCCTGGTGACCTCTAGTAGTGATACTGAAGTTTGCTACTTGAGTTTGCCACATTCAGCATGTAAGGAATCCCAATGTGTTGTTTCTGAAATGATGTAAAACAGTATGAAATTGTTCAGGTGCCCCTCATAAAAACTGCTGTAACAAGTCTGTAGATGTGGACAGGATCAAGTCACTCTTTTAAGTCAAATGGCTATTGTTGGGAAATCCTAGATCTGAAAGAGACAAACCCCAAGTAGAGATTTGCCTTATTGTTTTGCAATGCTTCATTGAGAATCTTTTTGATATTGTCCTTGGGAGATTCCCATTAAAGTTTTCTAATTCTTCCATCCTCCCTCTCTCCCTCTCTTTCTACCTTTCTTCATTCTCTCTTTTCTCTTTCCTTTCTCCTTCTATCCTTTGGAAAATGTGAAACATCATCAGAGAGGTTTTCCTTTGAATGTGCAAATCTTCCAAAAGCACACAGGATCCTTTCATCTCTGTGCTTGGAAGCATTGCTGCCTTAAACATGTTGTGTCCTGACATTCTGTGATTCTATGATAAAGTTGACGGGTTTTTTTTAAGCCTGCAGGCCATAAATGATTCTGTGATGCTATCTTTTGAGTAACGCATGAGAAAGATGTTCTGATATACTATTAAACATGAGTTAATTCTAAGTCAAAGGCCCTAGTGCTCAGGTAATAGATATTTTTGTATGGGACAAATGCTGTAACAATGGTTGTAAAGATAAAAATGTTCATGCCAGTTGACCAAGAAAGACAAGGATTCTGTTATTTAATAACTATAACAAAGACTCACAAATACCACAAAGCATACAGTATGGTAAGGAAATTAAATAGAAGAGGAATGAGATAAGAAAAAACATATTTTCCTGGTGGTTCATATTTACTTAAATTTTTATCTCTGACCTCTCTATAATGCAACATTTTCATTGTTCAGTCTCTGAAAAGATACATTTGATTCTTTCAAATAAGAACAGAAGCAATGAAGTAAACATGAATGCAACCTTTACGACTGTAGTGAGAGCCAGTTGGCCTAGCCATGGGAAGACATTTTGCCTTGCACCAGAATACCAAGCAAGTAGGAAGTGCAATAGGCACTGGCTGACCCTCATATGTAATGCTGATTGTACCTTTCGCACCCTTTAAGAAATCTGGGCTTGTCATTAATCAGTCTTCAGGAAGCCTGGCATAGTCACTCCAAAGCCAGAAGGAATTCTGTGATCTAGATGTTAAAATCCCTGATTAAGTAAGGTATTATCTGAACACAGCTCGTTATGCAAGCTTGTCACTCTTTGAACTAGTTCATTTCCTGTCTAATTTTAAAAAATTAAAAAGAGATAATTCTTTCTCAGAAACCAAGGGGGAAAAAAAGAATATTAATACAAAAAGACAAGATAATCTGTATCCTGTGGTCACTTTTAGAACTTCGGATTGACTTAGAATGGTTAGCTTCCTCATGTTCCTGCTCTGCTTCCTCCTTTTTTGAACGATTCAGTATGAATTGCAAGTTCCTTTTTTTGTTTAGAAAAACTCTTGGAAGTATTTTTCAATCTGTTATGCAAACATTTTACAGATTTTCCTGGATTTGCAGCTATTTCAATGTCTTAAAAAAGGGCTTTTACTTCTAAGGTTGTAGTTGGATAAATTCTTACTTTTTCCAGGTCTGAATTCACCACCTGCTGTTCCTGAACACTTACTCTCGGGCAGAGGCTGCCAGCCTGGGCTGTGGCATTGATGCAATGTCTGCAGAGGTTGTGGAAGGTCCTGACAGGTATACCATGGCTGTCAGGTTATTTCCAGGACCAGGAGGAATCCACTTGGATATTTGTTAATTTTAATATTTATGTGTGCGTGTGCGTGTTAAAAGGTAGAGTTCCATTTTGCTTAGCAGCAAGAAAAAAAGAACCTGATTTAATCCAGACATTTTGAAGAGGGAAACCTGCATTTAGTTTCCACCTCCATATTTGGTATTTCTGCACATCTGCTAAAATGATTTAGCATAAAATTGTATTGCATTCTTTTTTTTCCTCTCATTTTGGATTAACATAAGTCACTTCATTTTACTTAGCTGTAGTTCATGGTTTTGCTGTAAAACTCCATAATGATAAAATGCCTCTGTGTGTGTATGTGTGTGCTTTAATGCTGCTTATTTTTCTCATCAGCATAGCATAGTTTTGTGCACTGTATCAGCCTCAGTACATGCGGTGTCTTGATGCTGCAGATCAAAAGGAAGAGAAAAGAATGGAAAATTTATTTTCCAAAGTATTAGTAAAAAGCTTATTTCCCCAGCATAATGGAGTTGAGGTAGCTGGCAGGCAGGCTTTCGAAGTGTCAGATCTCCCAAGCTGGTGCACAGTTTCAATTCAATAATTATTCTCATTCCCACTATGCAGCTACTCAGCAGCAAGTGGCACATCCAAACTGCACCCTGTGACTAGAATGGCATTAAAAAAGAAGGTGAAAGAGCTTTTCACCTACATTCTAATTTTCTTTCTTGCTGTAAATACTCAAGTTTACATTGCTGAAAATAAATAATTACTAAATGCAGCTGAAGACTGGTGTGGCCTTGTGATTCAACCCCACTCTGAAATCAAAATTGTAATCTGCTTGATGCAATGAATAGGGTTTAAAGTCCTTAGTCCCTCACAAGGCTCTGGTAAAATTGAAAGACAATGTTATGTTCCTCTGGGCATGCTCCGCTGCATTAGTATGCTGTGGCATGTACTGATGAGGCATCTATAGCCAGTGCTGTTGGTTTCGTTTACAGACCTGCCAATAGTGGCCAACAATTGCCTATGAAAAGCCATTATACACTGGCCCATAAAACCACACTAATTTTCATGATGTTTCACTTAAAAAGTGCTTGTTTTGCAGGATAGAGGCCATGTCAATAAAATGGATTGGATGTCACTTAACCCAAGTGACATGCTAATCTCCTGGAGACCTTGTGTCCTTAATCTCTACAGGACATAAGTCAGTTTAGAAGCATGAGCTGTTCTCACAGGTAGCAACTATTGAGCTCTTTAATGTAAATTCAAAGGCAAAGCTTATCAGTGTGTTTTCAGAAATTGCTTCAGTGTGGTTGCTGTCTATGGGAAAAAAAAATTCCCACACTTCCCCCAAAATCCCTGGGCAACTTCCAAGCTTTCACTGTGCCTGCGAGCACCTTTTAATTATAAAGAATTTGTTTTTGGTGATATGTGCCTTGTGACCAATTGGATTAGAGGCATTTCTTCTGGCTATTATTAAGCTAACTTGACTATTGCCCTTGTGTAGCTGAGCATGATCAAAATGTAAAGCATGGGAGAACATCTCAATTATGAACCATAGTACAGTGCTCCTGCAGACTGAGTTCTTCAGTTCATTAAAAAAAGCTTCAATGACTAGTAAGACTGAAATGAAAGGGCAGAATAATAGGCACAGGATCAAGGATGCTGTAGCTCAATCGGGATGAGTTATAAAGACTGTTGAAAGATTCAGACTGGGATTTCAGTGGGCTGGTCATTATCAGACAATAGGTAGGGCCACTGAAAGGCTGTAGAAAATCTGTGACTCCTTAGAAGGATCTAAAGATGAAGAACTAAGGTCTCCTTGGAATGATTGTAATAATCTGCTACACATTCTAAGATACTAAAATATATTTTCTGGTGTTATTCCTTCCCTATTTTTATTTATCTGCTCTCTCTGCTAACTAATGATTACTACTTTTCTGTTCATTTGAGCCAGAGGAAGTTTTTCATTAGAGAGCTGATCCGCAAATCAAAACCAGTTCTTCAGAGCTTGTAAGTCCAAACCAAAGAGCAGAATGCTTATCTCTATTTCTGACATTCTGATCTACCTCACTCTGAAATCATGAACTGAAATCAGTGCAAATGGATGAGCTCCATTTATTCTTCTGTCATCGTTTACTGAGAGCAGTGCAAAATTCAGGCTTTCTGGCTGGGTGGGACTATATTTGGTGTGAATTAAATGATAACAGGAAGCCAACTCTTCAAAGTATTTTTACTGCTCATATATAGTATAAGGAGTGGAGAAGTGGGAGTAAGAACAGAAGAAACTCTAAGAAATCTGAAATTTGTTCATCACAAAAGGAGGGGGGTTGTTTTATAGAAGTAGGAGGTAACTACAAACAGTAACATCAGAACATGCTTCATCTAAAATAATTTATTAGCAAAATAAAGTTGTTGAGATATTACAAAAAAGTACCAGAGTTCATCCTCATTCTTCTGTGTAATAGATCACCACCCCATGATTGAGAACATTTATTGATATTTAAACTGGACAGTATCATTGCTGGCATTACATTGTTACAACATTTACCACTATGAATAACAGCCTTGTTGTGGAGACTTGGTTAATTCCTTTGTAGCATTGAAATTTTTAAGATTTTTACCATGCTCGCTTGTTAAAAAAAAAATAAAAAAATTTAAAAAAGTCTTCAATTAAATCCAAGTTCTCATTCTATGGAAAGAGAGAAAGCATCAATCAGATCCTCTCCAGTCATCACACATAGAACTGGGAGTTTGGAAGGTGCAGCCACTTACCTATCTTTGTTCCCATTCCTAAAGACTGAAAAATGTCTTCCATATTGAAATTGATCACAGCCCATTTGTACTCACCAGTTTAGACCCTGTTATTTTCCTTTAATACACATAAATGCCTCTTCTTTCTCATTTATCTCTTGGGATATTAGTAGGTCAATTTACTCCCCTCTTTCGTATTTTTCTAGATTAAAAAACCCAGGCCAGAAAGATTCTTGATTTAGGATGCACTCTGTATTCCTTTGATCACTCCAGTCATCCTTTCCCGCATTAGATCCAAGTTTTTCTTTCTTTATGTTAGTGTTTTGGTTTGGGTTTTTTTTTAAACTGTAAAAATGGATTAAAATTAAAAGCTGAGGTTTTTCCAGTGACCTAAGTAGCTGCACTGCCATTTGGCAATTTCTACTGGAAATGCCTTGTGTGATGGATACTTGGATTATGTTTGTCTTTTACCTTGATGATGTTACAGAGTACCTAAAAAATAGTGTTATACAGGGTGGATGAAATTTTCCCTGTCTGTGATGCACTATTACTTTTTTTCTGTATCATTAGAAGAGAGAATAGAAAACTATTATTGTTAGTAGACTGTAATGTGTAATTTTGTTTTATACCTGTGACCCATCCTCAGTGCCATCTCTTTTTCCCTCCATGATATATACGTGTGTCTTGCTCTTATTGATTCTGTTCAACATTGCATTATGAAGAAATCCAACATTTCTATGTGCCAAGGGTAGCTGTAAGATTATTAAATAAGACTGATCCTCAAAGAAAATTTGGAGAACTCAGATATTGATCTTGTTCCAGTATAGCTGCTGGTTCAGGATGGCCTGTCATCATTGTTCTCTGGTGAAGTCCTTTGGTGTTTGAGATTTCCTGTACTAATCCCTGTCTTTTCCAATAACAGATTATATAAAGATTAATTATATAATTATATATAGAAAGTGAATAATCCTTGCAGTGATACAAGTCAGAGTTCCTTCTCCAATTTGATTAAGTAGGACTTAGTAGAAGTGTTGTGTTTGATGAGAAGAAATAGAGCTCTGCACTCCTTTTAGTCTCATGTCCTGTCTGGGGCTGGTTGATCCATATCCCTGGTGGGTGTATGACAAAGGCAGTGAGGAGTTAATGGCTCTGTGTAACAAGGTGTTCTGTGCCAGAACTGTGCAGCTGTAATGAATTGGCTTAAACATTAGCAGTACAAAGTAATTTAAGATTAAATTTTATAGCTCATATTTTTACAGTGAGCATTACCCTCCGTTACAAGATATCTCCATCTCATATTTCACACCATTTAAGATGAACTTTCATTTTCACTGAAATCCCCCCTTATTGGCCCAAAGACATGTCATATGTGAGAAGCTAAAAGCAAGGATAAATACATTTAGAAACTTGAACTAGAACTGTCTTCAGCTGAATATATTTTTAATCATCTTATTTGGCAACTGTTAAATTATCCACACTGTATCCTGTTTCTAACATTCTGCTATTGTAACATGAAACAGTTCTTTCACAAACATCTCAATGTTTCTTCATTCTTTTGGGAGATCAGGAGAGTAATGTGTCTTAAAAATGTTTCTTGATATCACATTTTTATAATCTTTGACTTTTACTTCCTTTTGAGCTAGTAGGGTAGTAAATAACAAACAATAAAGTTGTTCAATGTGAATTCAACAAGGAAGATATGCTGACCATAAATCAACTTGCACCAAGATTATTTTACTGCTCTTCTAATTTTATTCTTTGAAGCACCCCAATGTCCTGTCAATCAAACACAAAATTTTATATAATACCTGGTTTTTAGTACATTGGTTTAGTTGGGAAAACAGGTGGAATCTTTATATTAAAGAACATTGCTTTTAGTAGAATGATGGGCACAGGAAAGAGTCTTTCTTCCCCAGCCATGCTTTTAAAATTCCATATTTCCTCTTGTTTCATAATTTTTGATTATAGATCAACATAAAAAGAAAAAGAAAAAAAGAAAAAAAAAGAAGAACTGATCTGGGTTAAAATCTTAAAATCAGCCTCAAAAAGGGCTTTCTTCACTGTTGCTAGGACCCATAGATGGCTGTTACCTACAGTTTTAGGGTGGCAGTGGCAATCAGTAAGGAGTTGGGGCAAGAAGAAAGGCTTCTTTAATTCTGGGAATTATTTTTTTTTTCGTGGAGAGGAAAAATTGCATGAGAAAATACGAAAAAGTGAGAAGTGAAAACTTTGGAGAAGGTTTTAAAAGTGCGGGTTTACTTTTGCTAAGGAGACAAGTTATGGTACTGGCATTTGTCTCCAGAGGGTTCAGGTTTTAACATACTTCTGCAGCCTTCAAACTGATGTTCAGCAATTGGAAAATAAGTTCTGCTTTGAATGAAAATTGCTTATGAATGTTGCTGTTGGGTTGGATTTACTATCCTTTTAATACCTGTTTTTAGGCAGTGAAAACAAAAGTCAACCTGACAGGTCCTTGGTATATTTGAACAGAGGGTTGAATAGAGAGAAATACCTTGAGGGGCAAATATTGAAAAACAAAAGCCTTCTTGGAAGAGAAAAATCTAGCATAAAACCGATTTACAACGTGGTGGCATAATCTGTTGATAGCTGTGCAAAGTTTAAAGTGATACAAGGTCAATATGCTATGGAGGTAAATTAGTACTAGGTACACAAAGCAATTGCAGAAATAGCCATGCTATGGAAACCACCCCTATTTCAAAGAGTGAGAGGAAAGCTTTTACACACTGAAACTTTTCAGTGTCACCTTTGTGAGGACTACTCTGAAAAGTTTCTCCTGAATGATCTTTTTAGGTTGTCGTTTTGCATGTGGCAGATTTTTAATATATGTTTTCCCTCCCATTAGAATGGTATCCCAAGGCGTCTGAACTGTCACCAATCAGTACGACTTTCACAGTCTTACAGCTTGCTTGTGTAAAACCTCACTGTCATTTTAGTGCTTTTACAGCCTCTCAGAAACTATTCTGATATTTGCCAATGGGATTGCCTAACTATATGCTTCTATAATTGTGCTCTCAGTCCCCTCCTTTTCCTTAACAAAAGTATAAAGGAAATAGCCTCTTATGGGCTTCACTGTAAGTCGGGGTCTTAAAATGCCCTAGGAGTAATAAAAAAGGCAGGAGTTTCTTTTTGTGGGTTTAGACTACGCTGAGTAAACTGTTCTTTTTTTCAGATGCCACAAAATGCTTTTTTTTTTTTTTTTAAATAGACTGCTGCAGGCTTTGTTTTTTATATGCTTTTACTGGGTCATAGAGCCCTAGTAAAGTTGTTTCCTTTAAAGCATAAATGGAAAATATCTGCTATTTATTTATTTTTATGTATTTATTGCAATTACATTTGAAACTCATTTTATCTCACAGATTTTTATTTCCTTCTGAAGGAAGCAAAAGACAAAATAAACTGTTTTTGAGACTGAAGCATTTTCTCTGGAGAAATAGAAAACACTTTTTCCAAAATACTGAGAAGGCAGCTGTGACAGACAATATCAGCACTTGCTTTTGTTGAAACTTTATGGAACATGGAGCAATGAGGGGACAGAGAAAGCTTCCAGTCCTTTTACGTACAGGGGTCTTGGAGGGGGAATTTGCAACTATGCAAATTATGCCCACCACGTCAGAGAATAATGGGTCTTTTGCACTTATTGTAGATAAAAGTTGGCTGTAAGGATTTTAATTTACTGTCAAGTTAATGTTAATTACTTTTTGTCATGGATTTTGGAGACTAGAACAAGTTTTGAAACTAGAACAAGTTGTATCTTTAAGAACCTCTGGCCCAAGTAATTTGAAGCTACTGTGATCTGCCAAGCTTGAGATAATGAAAGATTCCTGCCAGGCATTTTGGCTCCAAAAGGTTCCTAAACAATGCAGACACAGAGAAACACCATCAAGGTAATTCCTTTTGAGGAAACATCAATGTTTCCTTCAAACATCAGTGAACCCACTTGGAATTGACTGGTGGATTGGTTTGAGGGTGGATTTATCTCCTCTTCTTCATCCAGCATGTTTATGGTAGATTTTCAGTCTCCCCTGTAGAAGCAAGGAATTTTAAATAACTCTGTAAGAAACTCAGTCTCAAGTCTTCTAAGGTATGTGTATATTCCTGAGTTTTGCTTTATGTGTGCTGTGTGCTTTTGTCTGGAGAAAGACTTCAGTAGGATTTTTCAAAATAGCTGAAATGTTTTTTGTCCTCTGAATGACTCTACCAAAATGAAATGGTCCTCTCCCAGTTTGCATCTGGTTGTTCTGGGAATTGCATCAGTTCTATGCTGTGATAGTGAGGGATCTGCATTTCTACAAATCTTATGATGGAGGATGATTTCTCACTCATCATAGCTAGGATTTGCGAACGAAGATTTGGGACGGGCTCTACCCACACTTGCTACAAGCACGCTGGTGGCTAAAAAGGCCAATGTGAGGTAGGGAAGTCCAATTGCAAAAGGCACAGCAGAAAGTCTCCATTGGCACTACTGGCAAGGCACGGTTCTTCCTGCATTGCCTTTTTTCCTCAAGACTGATTCTACGTGTATTCTCTAAGGAAGCAGCAGTGTTATGGAT
>VWZF01006237.1:367281-442986 GCA_013396755.1 Sclerurus mexicanus | reverse complement strand
ATTTTCCAGAATTTTAGGCATCACTTGCTTTTTTCTTGGACATCCTCCTCCTCCCTGTTAAAATATATTTCCATAGGCAACTTATTACAGTAGTGCATAACAGCTATCATTGATAAACTTTTGCTTGTTAAAGAATCTCATTAGCATACTGAAATGAAAAAATGAGCTTTATGTACAGGCTGCATATAGGAAAAAAGAGAGAATCTTATAATGTTCTTTTGTTCTTTTTTTTTCTCCTTTGCTTGTAAGTATTTATATTTAAGAGGAACACTTCAAATAATAGAAAAGCTCCAATAACCCTGTTAAAAAAACCCAAACCAAACAAAATGTCACCAACTAAAGAATCTTTGTTAGTGATTTTTTTAAAGTTAATTAATTTCCAGGAAACAACAGCACATTAGGAAAAAAAATATTTTATCCCACTATAGCTGAGGCTTTTCATTTGTGGTTTATCATGCCACTGTGGGATTTTTGGTCAACTTGTATTTAATATAATGATACAATAACAAATGTGTGCACTTGAAGGTACTATTAACAGTGCACTGCCTCTTCATCTAAGAAAGGTTAGCATAGTTGATTATTAAGATTATATAATGTATTAATAAATGGCAGATCAGGAAAAATATGTTAATTACTGATGAATTATTCCTGAAAATCACAATGTAACCTGTCTGAAATTGCAATATAATTATATTTTAATTGCAATCTAGAATATGATTTTAGCAAGGAAAAAATTTAAGTGCAGATCATATTGCACAAATATATCAGGAAACTTCTAAATGCTTTGAAAATTCTGTCCTTGTGAAACATTCAAGATTTTTCAGGTGCCTATCAATAAAGAAGCCAAAGTTAACAGAGATATTTGGAATTTAAAGTCAGTTACTTAGAGACAATGGTTTGCTGCCAGTGATTTGTCATTAACCAAATGAAAGGGTAAACTTCAATTCTTCTCTAAACATCTGACAAACTCTTTTGTAAGGTTATAGCTTGCAGTATTAACACACTTACTACATAAAGTAGAAGACAAAAAAAAGAAAAAACAAACAAACAAAAATCCCCAAGCCCATAGTTACCAAAACACATCAGTTTGATTCCAGGGTCACTTATTGATATTTATCTCTTTTAAAAATATAATATTTTTATGTACTAATTGTGAGGGCATGAAGGCAAATGACTAGACTCTGGCTTGAGGTTTAGCTAGAGAACAAACAGGAAAAACCCTTGAACTTGACATAAGAGAAGTTTGAATATGACAAATAATAGTGAGAAAGGGACTGAAATTACAGAGCCAAAACACTGGTGTAGCATGAGAAAACAGAAAGAAAAGAGAGTGAAAATGTCTGGTCAACTGTATGCAAGCACATTTGTTTGAACACTTCCCCTAACCACCACAATCTGTCCTATCTTCTTATTAAATCATATTGCAAACTGGGGTTTTGTGTGATCTCGGTCTTTATGTGTGTGTGTGTGTGTGTGTGTGTGAAGAGAGGTTTAGATGCTGGCAAGTGGAGATACTGACTGTTTAGAGCCAGCCTCTGTGTGTATGTGTAATTTGTTAATAAATGACCAACCAATGAGTAGGAGATCCACATCTGGAAAAAAAACAGCCCTTGATCCAATGACTTTAGAAGTGATCTGGCATCTGGGCATGGGCATTAAGAAGACTTAAATAATGTCATCTTAATATTTCATGGATCTGTGTCTGTGGTTAGCTTGCAATTCTAGGTAGATTGTGTGGAGGGTACATGCACATCCACCAGTGAACCTTAGTCCTAATCAACTGGAAAGAACAGCCCGGTGCTACCTGTGTTCATGTTTATTTGAGAGCAACTGGTGTTCATGTGGGTGTTGTTAAATCAATGCTCTGTGCTGAGCAAAATTAATGTCCTCTGTGTGTGCGCATATTCATGCATTTGAATATCTGCCTCTGCAGTGTGGGCTCCAACTTGCTGCTTGTCAGACATGAAAAAGGTCCTGTCAGCAGCCACTTCCTCCTTGGTGTTAGAGTGCACTGGATTTGATGTAAACAGGCTAGGAAGGAAAAAACAAAACAAAACTGAGTTCTGAATTTCACTGGGAATTGACAACTCCTTAAAATAAATTCTCTGTCTTATGTAAAGTTATCCAATTTTGAAACACTAATTCAGTATTTAAAAAGAGAAAGTATTCAGTCGTCATCTTGACTTTGGCATAGTTACATGCATATACATGTATATGTGAATAGAGATATAGGCAAATTAAGTCAGAATTTTAAAAATTATTTTAATTATTTGGTGAAACACTCCTGAACAGTTTCTGTCAATTTTTATTTTGTCATGGGCATCACAAATTCCCAAATATCTGAGAGCTTATAAAATACAATAAATTTTAATAATTTCATTTAGATTTTGTCATATGTTCAGCCTAATGCAAGTTTCCAAAGAAAGACCATCAAGTTGCATTCTATTGTGAATCAGAAAGAAGAATTGGAGCCTGTATTATTAAAATGGTCATCTATTTTTATCCAATTTCTTCACTATCTTATAACTACAACTTGCTGCTTTATTCTTTCCTGGAACATGATCAGAAGATACTCTTAAATGGATATTACACCAGACACCATAAATGGGAAAAAAAAAAAAAAAAAAGGAAAATAAATTCAATTCAAGGGCTGAAAGTGGAAGAAAGTGGAAAGTGATTATCTCTTTATAGAGGTTACTTTCATCATAGAAAATGAAAGAAGAGACTATAAAACTGAAGCCCTGCTATTAAGAATATTGCACTTCCCACTGAAATGTTTGCAAAATTATATTGGTATTTGAAATATTATAGGAGCCTAAGGAAAAAAACCTAGCTCATTCACTAATTCTGATTTGAATTTAATCTTGAAAAAGCACCTATCATACCTTGCAATTACCAATACCTGCTTCTTCATTTCTTAATATAGCTTCTATAATTCATATAACAAAACAAATTGTTTCAGGGAATTTTAATTCTATTGGTGTAAATATGCAAATACTCATTAAAAATTAACACTTTGGACAATTCCTGTGGTATGCATATACTCAGTGTCCTGTAGATGTCTAGAATGCCTACATCCTGTAGTCATTTAACCCTGGGTGATGTCAGGTGCCCAACAAAACTGCTCTATCATCCCCTGCCCTCCTCAATTAAACAGAAGAGAGAAAACATAACAAAAAGCTAATGGATCAAGATAACGACAGCGAGAGATCACTCATCAATTAACATCATGGGGATGACAGACTCAACTTGGAACAATTAACTGGATTTGTTAGTAATCAAATCAGAGTACTACCATAAAAAATAAAACCAAATCTTTAAAACACTTTACCACCACAGCTCCCTTCTTCTTGGCCTTAAGTTTTTCCTCAGTTGTCTACCTCCTCAGCAGAGCAGGCAGATGGGAAAAGGGAATTGTGGTCAGTTCATCATATATTGTCTCTGCTGCTCTGCTGTTGCTTCCTGCACAGTGGGAGGACTACTTCCCTGGCTCCAGTGTGGGTTCAATCCTACAGGAAACAGCCATCCATTAACTTTTTCAATGTGAGTTGCTCCCACAGTCTACCATTCAAAAAGAGCTTCTCAGAGAAGCCACCCTTTCACACCACCAAAACTTCATCATCCTAACCCAATACACATCTTTTAAAGTGGATTCTGCATCACAGATGCAGTGATGTAGATATATTTACTGAGTTTTTAAATTTTTTTTCTCTCTTTTACAGCAATACTTTGAATTTCCATCTAACAGAGTAGACAATTGTCAAGAATAAGTATCTGTTTGATGCTGGTACTACAAAACCTTTAAAGTAATAAGGAAACTTGTGCTTTTGTTTCCTCCTTTTTATGTCATTTTCTTGGTAATTTTCTATATAATTTAAGGATAAAGGCATATTCTTTAAGCAGTCTCATGATCACTGTCACTTGTTCTTATAGAGAACTTCAACTTACCAGATGTCTGCTGGAAATACAATACAGCAATACATCTTCCTAAAATGCTGAAAAATTATCTCCTTGTTAATAGTGTCTGTAATTCTCAATTTAATTTGAAGAAACAAAACACTACTTACACAAAGTTCTCTTTACAAATATAATGTAGATATTGTGTTAGTGACACAGGGAGTGAAAATGTCTGTATGAAATTCAGCACCCAACACAAACCTCAAAGAGATTTCAAAGGATTAATGAAAAGCCTAGATTTTTAAGGAGTGAGCCAGTTCTGTTCATCATTCATTACTTTTTGTTATTGTTTGTGATACATTTGTACAGACCAGTTAGAACTAAACTACTTAAAGTAATCATTGTCAAAAAGTTTATTTAAGTGTGACTAGACCAGAATGTTTAAAAATGGAGACAACAAAACACTATTTAAACAACACTAAATTAGGGATTACTGTAATGATACAGATTAGTTCAGGATTAAGGAGAAGGTGAAATCAAAATTAATTAAAAAAAAATCATTAGCTGACAATAGCTAATGTAAAATTGCAACCTCCTAAACTCTTAATGATGACTCACATAAAATATAAATCTATTAGGTAAAAATCAATAAATTATTACTGGAACAGAAGACTTCAATTAAAAAAAAAGGTTATATAACTGTTGCACATCAAAGAATCCTGCCACATGCCAATCAGATGATTAAGAAGATATTTTCGTCTACTCCACAGCTGAACCTAAAAGCGATCCCAACAGTGAAGTTGAATAGGTGTCCAAATTTACCAATACCATTTTAGAGAACTATTAGAATAGCATACTCTATCACTTATATTGTGACTTCTGTATTCACAAGCACAGAATATGTTAACTTAAATTATTCACAACTGAGAAAGTAAGTGTGTACCTTTATGTTGCTATTAGGTGGACCTCTACTTGTGTGTGCATATGCTCACAGGCATATAATACAACAAATGTTTAAAAAACAAGCAAAAAATAAACAGAGAATATTATTAGTTATCAAGATATTATTAAGAAGATAGGGTTATTTAATGATATAATTTTAAAAAAAAAATAATCTTTATCTTATAGACCTTGTTACTTTTGTATACAACATGTGTTCCACACTCATCCCTAGATGCCTCATACCTTTCTCTAAGAGCCCAGGAAAATCATTCCCCACTGCTGCCTCAACGACAATAAAGAATCCTGTTCCAGTGCACACTTTCTTTACTGTTTTGTTTGTTTGTGTGTTTGGTGGTGGGGGTTTTTTTTTGTGTTTTGTGTTTGGTAACAAATATAAGCACCATCTCTATGGTTCTGGTGCAAATAGACACCTTTAAAACTCATGAGTATTTATAAAACAGTAGATAAAAAAAAAAAAAACAACAAACAAGGAAAAAGATTGACAGCCAAAGTCCTAATTGTTCATCCTACTTATTTATTAGCTTTCTCTCTGGCCCTGGTTTGGAACATACAAAGTGGCTTATTTCCAAAAAAAAATTAAAACTGCTCTGGCCTAAGCAATGTGGTATAAAGCTGTTTGATTAAGAAACAGGGTTTAATTTATGACCTCTTATTTAGCTGTCTTGTCTAACAGGACCCTTACACTTATGCCACCAGCAAAACTGTTGACGTTGCTTTACTGCAAACTCATTTCCCACATTCTCTTTCTCCTTCCAAGGTAATCTGGAAAGCGATAGCTCTGCAGAAGAGCCAAACACAATTCCTCAGTGGAAGATAAGCTTTCAGCTGTTCTCCAGGAAATGATTGAATAGAGATGAAAAAATTGTTCAGACTGCCATTGTTTAGGATGCTTTCTGCACAACCAAACAAGACTGTCATGCAACACAGAGGAAATAATTTAATTCCCATTGAATAAATTGATACCTTACAAGTATATTTTGGTAAGCAGGTACAAATTTATCTAATAGCTTCTGCACTATAAACTCATACACCTAGGAATGTGAAGTCCTACAAAAAAAAAAAGAAATCCCTCCCATCGGAGAGCTTAAATGGGAATATTCCCAAAGGAATTAATTAATCATGACTCCTGATCCATGTTCAATCTACTACTACACACCTTACATTAAAGTGTTCTAAAGAAGTAGCGGGGTTTTTTGTCATTCTTTCTTTGCTTGCTTTTTAATGTTTATAGAATCTTTAGTTACCAATGCCAAGATATAGCAAATAAATTGCTCCCTATATTTTCTGAGCTACCCCTTGAAATATTAATTGGATTTGGTCTAAAGAGTCTTAATCACTTCACCTAAACATTTTAATTTTACCCTGATGTGTTTAAATATTTTTATTTGTATATGAATATATATCTATCAATAAAAAGATATATAGAGAAACCTAATTCTGATGAAAATTAAGAATTTTCAAATAAACATCATAAAGGAAAAATGATAATTTTAGCACTTTTTTGAATTAAACATAAAAAATCGATATGTCAGCAGAAATTGTTATCCTTCAAAGAAAATATAAATTATTTCTAGACATTGGGTAAGATAATTTTGAACTTTCAAATATCTTTTATTTTTGTATTATTTTGAAAGAAATGAGAACAATTTTTGCAAGAAATCAACATATTTTTGGTCACTAAAAATCTCAGATTTAATTCTTTTACTTTTCACATATAATTGCTTAAGCTAGAATGTGAACATATTTTTCATAAAGGTGGTTTTCTGTGCTTCCATGAGAAGATGACTGTTATAAGTCTTTCATGTAAGAAGAAAAGGTAAACAGTATTTAAAACCTACAGCTGAGCACCTTTCTATATTTAGTTCAGTATGCTGAATAGAACTGATAGACAAATCTTGTCTAGACTGATAGACAAATGTATTTGCAGGTGTGGTCTATTAGGTTACCAGCTCCTAAGATCATAATCTCTCAAGCAGATGGCTAGGTCTCTATACATTTATAGATGTATAGAGACATACTCTAACCAATTTAAGAAGTTGTGATCCTTTAGAATTCCTGAAATAAACAACAAGAGAAAAAAATCTTCCTTCTTTTTTTGCCCCTATAATCAACCAAATTTGACCTAGAGCTGGAGACACAAAACAAAAGTCGATCTATAGATAGACTGGTGGCCAACTGAGATAAAAAAGTGAGAAAGGGAACTTTTAGTCCAGTTGCAATTTCCTGATGTGCCTATAGTAGAATGTACAGAAAGTTATAGAAAACCAAGTATATTACCGAATTACATCTTTTATACTAGAAGGTAAAATCCTGACAAGTATGTTTTATATGGCAAAATTTGATGGGTTAAGTTCACTTCAGGTGTAATTTCAATGCAATAACAGTATTTTAGGACTGATTAATATTACCTTCCCCATTCTGCCCAGCTATAAAAGTAAATTGTGTTTTTCTTTTTCTACCCAAGCATATGCCTAATGAAATCTATCCCATAGAACAAGTAATCCTATAGCCATGGGCTGGAATTCTAAAGCTCCATAAATTTATTGAATATTCAAAGAATTAAGTACATAAATAATTTAATAAAGTCAAACCCCACAGAAAATAAATAAACAAAATATGTCAGTATTTTCAAACTCACATGTTTACATTTAGATCCCTGTATCTTTATTATCTACTTAACTAAGGCTCTAGAATACGAGGGGGGGGGGGGAAGAAAAACAAAAGGAAAAAAGGTCTATAGAAGTATTCAGCTCAATCCAAAGGGGTTTGGAGCTTCTAAAATATTAATCAGACAAAAATTTCACCAAATTCAAAAGAAGTGCGTTAATCACTCTAAAAGTCAAGCTATTCAAATACTGAAATACGGTTTATTTGGGGTTTGCTTGGTTTGTTGATTGGGCTTCATTTTGGTTGTTTTTTTTGTTTGTTTGGGTTTTTTTTACATTGGATCACTAATAAGACATTCAGAATAAATAAATATTTGACTTTAAGTATTTTCTTTTCTCTTCACTGTTTTCATCTAGTCACTTTCTGCATACTTGTTTATTTGCTTACACAATTTACAGACATGTTTACAATAACGCAGTCAGCCACCCCACAAATATAATAATTTTATTATACCAAAAGGTTGACTATGTAAATGGAAGTAAAATTCATAGGAATTGAAATACTAGTAACACAATAAAGAAGATGTTCTTTTATTATAAGAGAATGTAAAATCTGGCAGAGTAGTTAACATTATCTGCACAAAGAACTTATAAAAATTTGAGTGCTACGCTCCACATCTTAAATGTTTGGGATTTTGAGACTATTTGAATGAACTCATCAGTCATAAAGGAAAATCTCTTAGAAGCAGTACATTGTCTTAACTACCATAAACTACTACTTAACTACCATAGTACAACTGAAAAAGTAGTTCCAGTGATATTTAACAATTCTTTGTAAAAGTGCTAGTAAAATTACTTCCATTCAAATTGCATGCTTATTTTTCCATGAAATTATTTTTTTAACTTTTGTCATTTTCCAGTCTTTTTCAAGTAGTTACATTTCCTTTGTGTCTGCATATGGCCAAACACATTCTTGTTCAGTTTATGCAGAGTCAAATGCAGAGGTAGATATATTTAAATAAAGTGATGGGTTGCATACAGTGAAATATCACTTTCCTTCAATGCCATTTTGATTTTCTTGAATCAATAGACCATGAAAGTTCATTTTGACACAAAATAGCTCAAGATAAAATCTCCTTCAGTTCTGTAATCATACCTTTCAGCGTTTAGGCTACCAAAAAGAAAGAGCTCACACTCATTCTATTTTGAAGGCAAAAAAGCAATTCTGTGCTGAACCACAGGACACATAGTGGGACTCAGACATCAAACACTATTGAGCATAAGTGATTTGAATTCTAGATGGGAAGGTACATGTGCAGAAATAGATTCTAAAGAATCGAAAATGGCAAAAAACTACTTGAGCTTGAGTACATAATCAGAAAACCGCTGAAGTTTGTGGAGATGCAATGTCAGCAAGGGGAAAAATATTCTGTTTTTCCAACTTCAGGATGGTTGGTAGAAAGGAACAGTTTTTTCTCCAAAAAGATGTCAAGATAGTGAGAGGAAAAGCTGAGTTGCTTAATTTAAGGTCATCAGAGAGGACATATTATCAGTGGAGTATGAAGAAATTGAGACAAAATAAAGCCAGCAAATGTTGGGATTTTTCTTTTTTTTTCCCTCATTTGTATTTGTTTAATTAAAAAAAAAAAGGGGGAGGGCAAATAAAACATTCCTTTCTACAACTACTTTTTTCAGCAAAAGTTGTATTGAAAGGTTGTAATAAAAAGAACAACTCACAACCAAAAAAAACCAAGAAAGGAAGTCCCTCAGTTATCAGCAAGAAATATTAATATTTTCAATTCTAAAGGAAACTAAATGTGCATTGCAGTTGAATAGTACTGATGAATCAGGGTTTGATTATTCATGCTGAAATTTGTACTGAGCTTTGTCATCACTGAGGAAGTCAAGGGAAGTTTTGAACAGTTAAGATTTCAGGATTTTGCCTATAATATTCAGTGCTTCCATTTCCAAGCTGAAATGGGCCTGACACACCTACAGTTTAAAGAACTTCATGGTGCAGAATTGGGGCCTTATAATAAGGGAATATCCCCACATTTGAGCTTGTAAAATAAATTTATACTACTGTAACTGGAGTTTGAGTTCCAGGCATTGAGGTGGAAAAATATTATCAAGGTTTCTCATCAGATTTCTGTAATTACTCCTTAAGGGTATTTTAATAACTCAAATTTTGTTCATTCCAGAAACTGGAGAGCAAAAGTAGTAAATGGTGACTACAAAAAGAACTGACAGGATTAACTACTTTAAGCAGATGGCTGGTTTTTAGAGTTAATAGCTGTCTAAAAACTAATGGAAAATATAACAAATTCTTGCCTAGTCCTGCGTTTAAAACAGTTTTACCATTCTGAGATTATGGATTGTTTTATTTGCAAGAAGAGTATTGTGAATCTTCAGCTTCTATAGATTCTAATATCATGAAGCACAAAAATAATGATTTACCTTTATAATGTGCTAAGCAATTTTATAAGTCATTTCCAAAGTCTCTTCAGAATGACAACATGAGCACAAAGATGAAGTATTTTTTGAATTGTGCTGTCCATTTTTGCCTCTCATCAGAGAGCAGAAAGCAAAAAAGGAATACGCAAAAAGAATAACTGGTAAAATTAGAAAAAGATCAGAAAATAGAGGTAACATCTAGGTTCTTGTGCTGACTCACCCATCATGGTCATACACTTGTTGAGAATATATTAAGTGAGTTATGATTGCTATTTTTTATTCCAAATAGTCTAGAACAGAATGCGATTTTAAAGATTTGCCAAGGTCCTTGCCAAACATCATAACTATCAAAATAATGCCCTGGTACAATGTAATTTGGTTAGAGAACCCAACTGAGGGAGAGGAAGAACAAAGTAAAGATACTGGGGTCACAGTATGAGAGAAACGAGAATACAATCTTGCATCTTTGAGACATCTCCACTCAGCTGCAGTTTTGATTAACAAATGTCATCGCTACCAGAGGTGAAGATACCAGAATAATTCAACAATGAAGCAAAGTGTCAGTTTTCCAGTCTTCAGTTTGTATTAAAATATAAACTTTCAGTAATGTCTAGATGTTTGCGTTTGCAGTTGATAAAAGCCTCCTAGATCAAAATTACTTCAAAATCACCAATCAAAATATTACTTTTTAAAATAATTTTAACAAATAAATTTGTAAATAAATAAATGTATTCAAATTAAACAAGTAGTTGCATTAATTTTTACATTGCAACACCCTTATTGTTGTCATCTCCAATCTTTACAAAAGCATAACTCTTTAACTCATACACCCCATTCCTGAAAACGTGCATCTTTCTGGCACAGTGTGTAAGAAGACCATCATAAAATTTGTGATCCAATGCAGCTGTTAAACTATACCAACATTGAGTCTACTGTTCCTTGTCACTGTCTCATCTTACAAAAGAATCAGTGCTTTAGTATTCTAAAGAGATATCAAGGACAAAAAAAACCAATAATACTGCAAAGGTACATTTTTGACTTATGTCATTTATGATTCATTAAAGTTAATGGTATAAAGTGCCACAGACAAGTAGCAGAGAAGAAAGCATCCTTTCCTAATCCTGTAATTTCACTCCAGATCTTTTACAGTTCTGAAAAGCTTCTAGACTACTCTGATTTACATCTCGACAATGAACCTACTATTTTGCTGGGTTGGTAACAAACCAAAATAAGGTGGTTATTCAGATTTATACATTGAAAGTGAGGTGGTTTTGGTACTGCAAATGGGACTCTTCTCATCTCATTTTAACCTGAATTTAATCTGAGCTTGTCATATAAATGACTGTGGAAGAACATGAAGAGCTTTTTTAGGGAAGTTTATCTTAGTTCTGCCAGGACAAACAGAATCATCAGCTTAAAATGCAGCCTTGAGGACTAATTCAGGATGGATATTTCACTGCATCCAAATTTCAACAAAGCCTCAAAGGCCAAACATCATTTCATTTTGCATGTGCTAAAGAAACATGCTTCATAAGTGGAGCCAAAAACTAATTGATAATCTTATTAAGTTGCAGAAATTCAATCAAGATAGGTTAAATTAAGTCCAAATTATGCAACTGCTAGAGCTTGCTCCAAAATAATATCCATAGAATTGATATGCACACTTTTTCAATAATCTATATCTTTCTTCTACCTTTCACTCACTTTTCCGAGACTCTTATACATTCTAAGATTAATGATGCTAGACTTCTTTGATAAGAGAGAGGTGGGAACTGTAGGAAGTCACCACTGTCTTGAGGTTTTTGCAGGAAAAAACTGAACAGCTGTTGTTCTCTTCTATTCTTGGGTCCATTTACAATTATTTTA
The DNA here is from genome assembly GCA_013396755.1 of Sclerurus mexicanus. NCBI lineage: Eukaryota > Metazoa > Chordata > Aves > Passeriformes > Furnariidae > Sclerurus > Sclerurus mexicanus. Next base: position 431,200 of record VWZF01006237.1, on the reverse strand, counting down.
TAGGTTTTTCAACACAGATAACTTGGTGTTCTTGAAACAGGTTTTGTCAGGCTCCAAAAGCTATACTCATCAGATACTGATCATCTGGATCTTTTGTTTATAGGTCTCAAATCTCCAATATGACCTCATATATTTTCAAGGCCTCCATCATCTTGTGCTTATTCTTTTGAGTCTCCTTGTTAAAATCTCATTTGACTTCAATGGCCTTCAGGTTGTGGTTTCCTAAAAAAAAAACTAGTGTTTAATCACAGAACAAGTAAGGTTGAAAGGGTCCAAATATCTAATCCAACCTCGCTGCTCAAGCAGGGTCATCCTAGAGGATATTGCATAAGACTGAGTCCAGATGGGTCTTGAATATCTCCAGTGAGGGACACTCCACAATATTTCTGGGCAATCTGTTCTAGTGCGCAGTCAGCCACACAGTAAAGAAGTTCTTCCTCATGTAAGGGTAGAACTTCTTGTGCATCAGTTTCCATTCCATTGCATCTTGTCTTATTGCTTGGTATCTCTGAGAAGGGCCTGGTTCCATCCTAATAATACTTCAGATACTGATGTGGTCCCCTCAGAGTCATCTCTTCTCAAGGCTGGACAGGCTCAGCTCCCTTAGCCTTTCCTCATAAGAGAGATGCTCCAGTCCCTTAACTATCTTTGTTGTCCTCTGCTGGACCTACTCCAGGAGCTCCATGTCTTGTACTGAGGAACCCAGAAGTGGGTACAGTACTCCAAATGCAGGCTCAGTGAGTAGAGGAGGAGGATCATCTCCTGAAACTTGCTGGCAATGCTTTTCCTAATGTATGCATGGATACCACTGGCCTTTTTGGCCACAAGGATAGCTGCAGGCTGATGGGCAGCTTATTTTCCATCAGGATCCCCAGGTCTTTCTCCACAGGGCTGTTTTACAGTAGGTTGGCCCCCAGGCCGTACTGGTACATGAGGTTATTCTTGTCCAGGTGCAGGACCCTGACTTTGCCTTTCAGATTGTTCTCTTCCTATCTCTCCAGCCTGCTGAGGCCCTTCTGAAGGGCTGCACAGCCCTCTGGGGTATCAAACACTCCTCTCAGCAATATGTCATCTGTGAACTTGCGGAGGAGGCATCTGCTTCTTCATCCAAGTAATTGATGAATACGTTAAACAATACTGGGCCCAGTATTGAACGTTGGGGAACACCACTAGTGAAAGGCTTCCAAATGCCACCTATTACAACCGTCTGGGGTCAACTTTCAATCCACCTCAATGTCCACACACTTCCCTCTAACAGCATTGAATAATTCACCTTCCGACAATAATAATCCATTACAAGATGCATGCATCTATAGGGGCTGGTGAAATTGTTCAGTAAATGCTTGTTTGAGGTAGCATTACTGGTTCACTATCAAAATTGTTTTACAGCAATTCAATCAGTGACTACATTAGCAAATAGTGTAGTCCGATATAAGGAAAACTACTGAGCAGAACGCTGAAAACCCAACATATATGTTATATACATTCAGAACCGTATTCTTCAGACTGCTTGTAATTTATTCATGGACTCTGTCCAATAACAGGTAAAGTTCACAAGTGCCCTGCGTAGCTGCATATCTCAGAATAGTTAAATTTTTAAGGAATCTGAAGTACATAGTAAAAGAACATTATGTAACCCACAGCACAAGAAATATGCATAGTTGTTGCCAGCTGCAAAATTTGTTTCAGAAAAGCACTCTTGATGAAACTAAAACAGCAATATTGAAAGCTCTGAAAGCCTGGGCAGATAGAATTTGCAATGATATCATGGCTTGTGTGATTTAAATCTGATTCCTCTTCTTTTCACCTTCCACCCACTGTCCCCTGGTTTTCAGAAGTTATTTCATATTTTGAAAGATCGTTCTGTTACAACTAACCGTGTTTGGCTCTACTGTCAAATAAAACTCATTATCTTTAAGAAACTATCAAGTAAATTTTGAAAGCAGTCTCTTAGATATTTTTTATATTCATCATTCATTTTCAGTTCATTTAATTTTAATTAATACAGTGAATTTTATATGCCCATTGCTGTCTCAATTTCTAGCCATTAGAGATTTCTTACTTTAAATTAAAGAAATAAAATAAATAAATAAAAAAGAATTACAGGACAATCAAAAATTCCTGAGAGTTGTAATGAGAAAGTCATTTAGAGACTACGGCAATTTGTTTATCTGAAATAATGTATATCAAATTATTATGATTTTAAAATCCATTCATGTATTATAATTATGTTGTGTCAAGAGGATATTTTACTGTCAAGCAATTTAAAATAATCTTACATAATATAGAAAGACTAAATAGAGTCATATTATTCTGAAGTAATTAATAGCACATTTGCTATTGCTACAATAATGAACGTCCTTGTGGTTGCATCGTTTTGTACTATTAATTTTAGAGATTTCATTTTTATCCAAACACATTTATTTTATTAACATCATTGTTCTACATCATATATGTAAGTTGAATATTTTGTCTTTGTGGTTTACCCCTACGACTACTATGAATCATAGAATCATAGAATCAGAGCATGATAAAATCATTCTGGTTGAAAGAGACACTTAAGGTCATCAAGTCCAACACTGTCAAATCCACCAGTAAACCATGTCCGCAGGTGCCACATCTACACAACTTTTAAATACCTTCAGGGATGTGAACCCAACAGCTTCCCTGGGAAGCTTGTTCCAGTGCTTGACAGCCTTTCTGTGAAGCATTTTTTTTCTTATATCCGACCTAAACCACCCCTGAAACAACTTGAGGTCATTTCCTCTCATCCTGTTTGTTTGCTTCTTGTGAAAATAGATAGACCCTCGCCTCATTACAACCTCCTTTCAGGCTCTTTTAAAGAGAAGTAAGGACCCCCCCTAAGCCTCCTTTTCTCCTGGCTAAACAACCTCAGCTTCCTCAGCCTCAGGACTTATGTTCCAGACCCTTCACCAGCTTCATTGCCCTTCTCTAGACATGCTCCAACAACTCAGTGTTTTTCCTGTGGTGAGGGGCCCAAAACTGAACAGAGGGTTCACGGTGTGGCATCCCCAGTGCTGAGTACAGAGGGGAAATTCATGCTGTAATCCTGCTGGCCACACTATTTCTGATATAGGGCAGGATGCCATTGGCTTTCCTGTCCACCTGGGCACACTGCTGGCTCATGTCCAGCAGCTGTCAACCAGCACCTCTGGGTTATTTTCCACTGGGCAGCTTTCCAGAGACTCTTCACCAAACCTGTAATGCTCCATGAGGTTACTTGACTCAGGTGCAGGACCTGGCACTAGTTCATCTGCATATTGGACCCTGGGCTGCATATTGGACTTTGTGTTCCCCTGAGAAGAGAATCTCCTCTGAGAATAACATCTCTTTTTTTCTTTATGGGAGTTGTTTTGGCTCTTGGGGCATAGGCTAACTTAACCTTGGTGACACATCTAAGTTTGGTTCCACTTGCACAACTTCATACCTATATTGTTCTGCATGACATCCTTGTCTCTAAATTAGAGAGACGTGGATGTGACAGATGGAGCATTCAGTGGATAAGGCATGGCCTGGATGGTCTGACTCAAGAAGGTGTGGTCAATGGCTCAATATCCAAGTGGAGACCAGTGACAAGTGGTGTTCCTCAGGAGTCAACATTGGGACCAGCATTGTTTAACACCTTGGTTGGTGATGTGGACAGTAGGATTGAGTGCACCCTCATCAAGTTTGCCCATGACACCAAGCTATGTGGTACAGTTGACACACTGGATGGAAAGGATTCTATCCAGAGAGATTTTAGCAGGATGGAGAGGCAGCCCTGTGCAACCAGCAATGTCGATCAGATAAATTCCAAGCACAAATACAGGCTGGATAGAGAATTGATTGAAAGCAGCCCTGAAGAAATATATTTGGTGTTAGTTGAGAGAATCTCAACATGACCTGTCAATTTGTGCTTGCTGGCATAAGAAGGATGTGGACCTGTTGGAGGGAGTCTTGAGGAAGACCATGAAGATGATGCTGGGGTTGAAGCAACTCTACTTTGAAAACAGACTGAGAGAGATGGTGTTGTTCAGCCTGGAGAGGAGGAGGCTCCAGGGAGATCTTATAGCAGCCTTTCAATATGTGAAAGGAGCCTAAAAGAGAGCTGGAGAGGGACATTTTACAAAGGCGAATGGCTTCAAACTGAGAGTAAATTCAGATTAGATATTAGGAAGAAATTGTTTATTGGGAAGGTGGTGTGACACCAGCACAGGTGGTCAAAGTTGTGAATGCCTCCCCATTCCTGGAAGTGTCCAAGGCCAAATTGGATGGGTCTTTGAGAAATCTGGTCTAGTTGCAGGTGTCCCTGCCCAGAGCAGAGTGGGTGGTACCAGATGACCTTTACAGTCCCTTCTAACCCAAACCAAACTACGATTCTATGAATATGCAAGCACACCTGGAAAGGTGAGGTAGTCATGGAGCAGACATGCCTGCTGTGCCAGACAGGAATTTTTTTGCCATTCCTCCTTATCCTTTAGGTCACTACATTCTGGCAAGTGGAGAGAGGATACGGGATCCTTCAAATCCCTTATCTTGTCTGCCTGTTGGGCCTGTCACAGGGAAGGTAGGGTACAATTCTTCTGGTCTCCTTCTCTTTCAGACTCCCTGGTACTCCTCAAAGTAGCCACCTCTTCTCAGAGCTCTGTCACTAAGCAGAGGAAGTCCTGGCATCAGACTTATCCAAAGACTGAATTTCTAATGTGATTTTCCATGTAAAAAAAAGGGGGTAGTAATGTCAGGTAATTTTGCATTCTTACATTTAGGTGTCTAGCCTAAACCAATTAAATCTTTCTTTATCAACAAAGATAGATAACAATCTGTTAGAGACAAACATTTATAAAAGGAAGACTAAAGACGATGAGCTAAGATAAGAAACCTAATTGCTATAGCACCTGAGTCCCTTTCTCTTGTCACTTTCATGCACTCTATCTTCTGATTTCATTCTGCTATCCCCTATTATGGGAATTTTAAATCACTTCCGACCAGTTATTCATCCCTCATCTGCAGTAAAAGGTTATTTCTAACATACTCCAGTATATTTTCAGACTATCTGGAGGCAGGTATATAACATTACATATTCAGTCAAAGAAATAATCCAAATTCAGAACTAGACCAGTCTGTAAATTACCTGAGTTAAATAAATTATTGCTAGCTGGAGCTTTTTATGTGAGGTGGGAATAAGAGGCAATGTATTTACATAAACCACAGATATTAAGGAATGAGTATGTTGAAGAATGCTAGATAGTCAGAACAGCAGCTGGGAATATTTTACATTTTTAAAAATTGCTCAAGTGAATATAGTTGCCATTTACTCTGATAACCCTTTCAACAACTCACACACATGATTTGCCACCGTATGCATAACATGTATATTTTTGACTCTGACCATAAAGTACAAAGCTTTGAAAAACTCTTGCACAACTGTGTCAAAGAGGAAAATATTTCTCTTCTTGCTCTTGTGAATCCATGCAGAAAAAAAAATGCTCTCATATCTTCTAGCTTATCCAGCTTCCAAAAAAAAAAAATCAATCCTGTGAAGTAAGTATTTATTCAAGTTGAACCACTAATCCATCAGCTGAGGAAGAAAAATTGTGCAGCTTTCAGAAACGCAGAAGGAAGTAAGTTTGACATTACCTGTATCCTCACAAAACATTCAGAAACACCATACATAATTGGAACCCCATTCCTGGAAGAGATTTAGATTTAAATAGATTCTATTTAAAATAGAAATGGAAAAAATACCATAAGAGAGTATGGTATTCTTCTTCATCAGAAGAAATACAAAAACCCCCAAATAAACCGGTACTTTCCCCAAACACAAAACAAACTAACAAACAAACAAAACGACAAAAAAACCCCTACCAAATCAAAACAAAAAAAAATAAAAATCCAGCTGGAATAAATCTGTGAGATACTGCAAGGAATTGCATATTTCATTATACATGCACATATATTATTACACATTATGCTCTGTGTTACCTCTGTGTATGTTGGTATGTATCTATATGTACTTTATGTACATTTTCTACTTACTTGAAAATGGATGACCACTAGTTTTTCACTGATATTTTGTCTTCATTCATAGGGACTTTTAAAGGGTGGAATAATTGTAGAGTAACTTCCAAGGATGTTTCCAAGAAAAGGTAACAGAAAATGGGCATGTATAATAATTATCATAAATAAAATGCAAAAAAATCCTTCCACCTTACATATCTCACTTAGAAACCAGTGTTCGGCTTAGAGAACCAAAATTGAACCTGGTGACTGGAGTGAGTTCAATTTCCAATCTGAACTGATACTAATGCAGCTGTAAACCTTTCCCTTGCATCCTATCTCTAGACACTAGACAGAAGAGATCAGCATCTCCCTCTCTGCTCCCCATTATGAAGTAACTTTGGAGAGTAGTGAGGTGGCCTCTCAACCTCCTCAAAGCTGAACAACACCAGTATTTTCAGCTGCTCCCAAGTCTTGCCCTCTAGTTCTTTCACCATCTTTGGACACACTCTAATATTTTTTTAATCCATTTTACAATATGGAGTACCAGACTGCACACAGTACTGAGGTGAGGCCGCACCAATGCTGAGTACAGTGAGACAATGGCTTCTTTTGTCCAGTTAGCTTAATGCATCCCAGGAAATGGTTTGTCTTTTGGATGCCAGGACACATTGTTGACTCATTTTGCTTACCATCAAACAAAATCCCCACATCTCTTTCTGCAGGGCCTCACTCCATTCTCTTGTTCCACAATCTGTGCATACATCCAGGATTACACCATCTGAGGTTAGAATCCACCATTTTTCCTTGTTAAACTTCAGAGGCTGGCAATTGCCAACCACTCTCATCTATCAAGATCTTTCTTTAAGGCTTCTCTACCCTTGAGGAAATGAACAGCTCTTCCTAATTTACTGTCATTAACAACTTCTGTGTCTGTACCAGACTCCTGTGTCCAGATCAGTGATAAAAACACCAAAGAGAACTTGATCCTAAAATTGTGCTCTAGGCAAACACCATAATTTGTAAGAAATACTGTGGATTCTCCATAATTTATTCAGTTTTTTATAACATCTTAGGCAAACAGCTGTCAGGAAGGGTTTATGTATGTATTTAAAACTGTGGCAGAAGAATGGACTACAGTACTTCTGAAAATGTGTTTGAGAACCATTTAGTCTAATTGTTGGAATTTTATAATTTTAATAGAAATGTTATAATAAAGAATAAATTTTGCAAGATAAGTCTATCCTTGCATCATTAATCCCAAGGTGAAATATGAGTCAATATAACCAGAACAATGCAAAATATTAAAACTGGAAGAAGGAGGCAGAGATACAAACACGCTCTGAATAACTTGACAGCAATTTTCTTCTTTATCCACAGTTTGTGTTCCTGGCTTGCTACATGATGCTGTTATTTCTCTAGCTTGATGAATCAAGATTTTGTAAATTAAAGATATCTGGTATACTGTAACATCTGTTTAGGGGTTGGCATTTTTTGTTGTTGGTGGTGGTGGTGGTGAGGGTTTTTTTGTTGGTTTTTTTTTTTTTTTGTTTATTTCTTGTACTTGCCTGCAGGAAGTTAGGAACTAATTTTGCTAGTAATGGAAAACTCCCACTCTTTTTAAGCTACTTATTACCAATTTGAGATGTAGTAATCAAAATAAGTTTGTTCTTAAAACTTTCTGTAATTGAAATAAATTGAGTTTCAATTTCTGGATTTAAAAAAGAACAACATGTGAAGCTAGCAGTTGAATTTTGAGGAATAATTTAATTCTGGCTACAGGCTTTCACTCATTATTTATGATTTTATATATGATGGTCCTAATATGCCCTAATTTATAGATATTCGTTCCTATGGAACTATAGTACTGTAGAATGACATCTCAGTTTTTAAAAGCATGAATCATGATTCACTAAAGTATAACATAACTGGACTGAAACAGTGATTTTTTACGAAAGAGATTAAGTGCTTAAAGTATTGAAGTTTTCTTTTAACATAAGTTTAGCAGTTGAAAATGAACAGAAACCTCACCCAAACCCGTACAATATGACTATCCACCTCTTCACTGGAACATGCTATGTGGGCTGTAGGTACAAAAATCCTCCTCTAAAATATCAAGGAAAAAAACCCATATTTACTGTGCTTATATTTTTTTCTTGGAAGAGGAAATATTTCCTGTATTCAAATAATGCATTTTGTAATTTAATTATTTCTAAATATATGCACTCACTACAGCTTAAGAAGTGGAGGACAGGTGGAGAACAAAAAGTGCAAGATTACAGGAGAAAGAGTGACTTCAGAACCTCTTCAAGTGTATACACATATTGGGTTTATGTGGCAAGGTCTTTATAGCACAGAGGCCAAAGGGGTGACCAAGGCAGACTTGCTGCAGATGAAATCTGAGCCCATCAGCAATGCTCGGATTGGCAGGGACAGTGAGAACACGGCCCCTTACCCTGGCCTGGGATCCCAGAGTGGCCGGGGGGGGTCAGAGGCCCCACCTGAGGGGTTTGGCCATAGAGACCAGAGCAGATAAAACCAGAGACACAGGGGTGCCACATGTTTTGACCCTACCATTTGGACGTGTGACAGCTGGTCTTCCACAAAGTCTTAGTGGTAGCTGTATGATCTGTCTCTCCCTCTTTCTCCTCTCTTTTCTTACTCCTTCTACTTCTTTTTCTTTACTCCTCTCTTGATGCTTTGGGTGGCCTGTATCTGGAGGGATTGGATTTGACTTAAGTGTGTGCATTGACTGAATATTGACTTGGGTGTTGTTGATTAATATGTGCTGAGTTGGTATTGTGGTGGAACATTTTGTCTAGCTTTAGTAGTGCCCTTTTTGAACCTTTGCCAAGTTCCCATATTTTCTCCCCTAAATTAATAAAGGAACTCCTTGGGAGCAAGTCTGTGGCTTATTCTCTTGACGTTTCCTTAAGGTGTTAAAGAAGCCTACATATATAAATGTTAAAGTAAAACTCTTAGCAGAGTCTGTGAGCCCACAGCTCCAGGGCTGAAGTGTTACAAACCTACGTAGTAAGTTTGTCTTCATACATAGCAGCTGACTTTCCTTTTCAGAATATATGTCTCAGTTTTCATGATTAACTACAGATATCAGTATATGTTTAAAACTAAAAAAGATACAGTGTGGTCTTCTAAGGAACAAAAAAATGTTACTCAAAATACTTTCTATTACAAAATGCATTTTCTTCTAAGCCAAATATATATTTGCTTATTTTCTCTTTTGGCTAAATTTTATTAAATTGCCTGACATCTGAAAATAAGTCATTTAATGTTATTTCTGAAACTCCATTGCTTAATGGTTTTCACTGTTCTTACTGAGATTCATGAAATAATATGAAAATACGAAATTTAATTTTAAAATAAGCCAAGAACAGGTCTCAAATGTATTTGTTTATTTAAATATTAAATATTTTTAATTACTATTCTGACTCTATATTAGTAAAATTAGTTTATTTTCTGAGAAGAAAAAAAATTATATTTTCAAGTTTGGAATAAAAGCATAATTAGCACTTGACATTCCCTTTGAAACTATAGTTCCAAAGTCTGTTCAGATCTACTCTAATGGCTATTAAGTGGGAGTCAAGAAGTTCTGTGTGATTCATTTAAATTTCAGTAGTACTCCTAGGGTCCTTTGTAGTCAATCGTAAGAGTGGTATTCATTTGCACTATTTTATACATCCAATATAAAAGGAGATTGACCGCATATTGGAAGTGCCTTTTTCTCTCCATTGACTACAATGGACATGTAGAGTGAATAACTTAAACACAGAGGCTTTCATTTTTTTAAATGAATTGTTGCTGCTTACTCACTATATAATCCTGACAGAGTTACTTCACATTTCCTTCAGCTACGGTACAGTTTCATGGCTGCTTCATTATAATGTTCTTATTAAAAGGTTTATTACATTTGGATGTAAAGGCAGTTAAACTACTTCATTGACTTAATGGAGAAGTTTCCAGTCTTTTCAGAAATTTGAGGAGAGATGGAAAACACATTACGCATCTAAAAACTTACCAGGATCCTCAGCCATTAAAAAAGCAGACATTGACAATGGGATATGTGAGAGCATTCTGAGTATGATTTCACTTTTTTAATAGGTGTATTAAGTCTATGAAATGATGCTTTGGGCATTTGGCAGTAACTGGGGATGTGATTGCCTTTATGCACACATACTGTTTTTCATTCATCTAGAATGGGATAAAATGTTTGGTTAACACCATGATTGGCTAAAATGATATAAAACAGAAATAATTATTACAAATAAATAAAGTTGATATATATTAAAGATGAATGGTAAGGTAAATATAACTGCTGTGAATATATAAGTGCTTATACTGGAAAGAACCTTTGGAAGTTACTTAGTCCAAAACCCCAGTCAAAGCAGGACAACTTTGAAATTTGCCAGGATTGCTCAGACACTTTTCCTGAAAGGCCAAGGAATGGGTTATTCATATTTTCTAAGGGTAGCATGCTAAACAGATTAATCACTCTTACGTCTTTTACCTGAACTGGTTTTATTTCTATTTGTGAAATCTTATATTTCTCCTTTGAGCAGTACTCCTTTAAGATTGCTATAAAATCTTTGTTTTTAAAATCATGCAACTTGTGTACTCTGTTACATAATATTAGAATGATATTTTTTAATTTTAGAAATCAAAGGTTTTAGTGCAAGCCAGCTACTGTATATTTTCTGTGTAATCAATGAAGATAAATAGGCATCTCTAGAGGACACCAATTCTTATCTCTCACCTCATTATTTTAAGGAGAAATTAATTTTCACCTAGAAATACCATTTATTCCTCAGAAAACTATGAAAAATGTATTAACTCTCCATTTCTAAATTGAATGCATATTGCACTATATCAGGGAAAGTATTTCATAAAATATTTTAATAGTGAGACAGCAGAGGGAGGTCTCAATTTAGCAACAGGGAATTGCCAAGTATTGATTATTTGTCATAAATCAGAAGTTGACTCTGTACAATGACTGGTAACAAAAAGTTGGTTGGTTTTTTTGTTTTTTTTTCTGCTCAGGTTTCTAATTTTACTTTTTAAAATAAAGGGTTAGGGTAAGATGACTTAAGTCTTCTTGCTTCTGTGAATAATACATGTCGAGAATTTTGTCGACTTTTTATTGCGTAGTTTATTATAGAACCACGGAATCACAGAATGGTTTGGGTTAGTAGGGACCTTAAAAGACATCTACTTCCAACTCCTCTGCCAAGGACATGGATGTCGTCCACTAGATCAGGTTGCTTAGGGTCCCATCCAACCTCGTCTGGTGCATTTTAGTGGTTAGGCAAGACGCTATTTGTTATTTTCTTGATGTCAATTAAAAATAGTGCCAACCTTTTAATTATTCTACTTAATTATGGAAAAAAAATGATATGACAAAATACTACTCCAATGGCACATGAGATATGAAGATGAGATATCAATACTTAGGACTTACAAGTTTCTTCAGGAGATTCAAAAGAAAATCAATTTTGGAGAAAACCAGTAAAAAAATAAAAGCAGTGGGAAAGCATGTGTATATATATGCGTATATATATGTATATTTATTTATAAAACTATAGGGGTTTTTTTTGAGACGCTTAACAAGCAAAAACCCCTCCAACAAATAGAAGTTTTTTCTTAGAAAAGATGTTCCTTTACTCAACAAGAGAACCATATTCCTCCTTAAGAGGAAAAAGGGGGAAAAAACCTGTGAGAAACAGCTCTGCAGACAACAAGGCTAGTTAAGGAGAGGGAAGATGTGGTCCAGGTGCTGGAGCAGAAATTCCCCTGCAGCCTTTGGATGAGGCCCCGCTGGACCCTGTGGAGATGTATTTCCTGCAGCAGATAGATATAGTCTGAAGGAAGCTGCAGCCCATGAAAAAAGCCAAGCTGAAGGAGGCTCCCAAGAGGAACTGCAGTGCATGGAGAGAACTCGTTAAAGCAGAGGAAAGGTATGAGGAGGAAGGAGTGGCAGAGAGGAACTGTTAGGAACTGACTGTAATCTCTCATTCCCAGTTTCCTGGTGCCACTTAGGAGGTTAGAGGGGAGGAGGTAGAGAAGTGGGAAACGAAGAAGTGGTGTTCACCCTGAGGAGCTGGGGGAAAGAAGTTGCTTTAATTTTTTTTAGAATTTCTCACTATCCTACTCCGCTTTAATTTGCAATAAATTAAATGTCTTATCCTAGCTGAATCTATTTTGTCTACAATGGTAACTGGCAACCGATCTTTCTGTCTTTTAACTTGATCCATGATCTTTTTTACTTTATTTTTTCTATGCATCCCATCAACATTCAATTGCAATTCTCATTCCAGCCTCTGAAATGATCTCTTCACTTAATTAAAAAAAAAAATCACAGAAAATCAGTTCCCAGGGAAAGAACATTTTTTGCAAGATGAATACAAACAATGGCTAGAAAATTAAAATTATTTAAGGAAATAATATGTTACAGCTATAATTAAAAAAAAAAAACAAAACACAAACACTGTCATATTAAGAGAAATATTTAGAATTTTTAAGTGCAATTTCAAAAGTTACGTTAATGAGAAAATCCATGAAATCACTTCCTAACATTTCTGAGATTTCGGAATCAAACAGTTCCAAAGGCTTGTTACATAGTAATTTATGCATACAACAGAAGAAAAAATGTGGTTCTTAAGCATTTCTGATCCTGAGAAAATTTGCTTCCATTCCTTCTTCACACCAGAGAACTGAATAAAGAATAATCAGCTTAGAATATAGCCCAGGAGGAAGAAGAATCTTGTTATTCCCTGAAGTTTTGATGGCTATGCTGTAATTAATACAAACTAACTGTAACTATACAAAAATGGTACAACCAGTTCAAATATATTGCAGTAGCTACTGAAGAGAGACAGACATCTTCAGAGGACAGTCTAAAACACTTTTCTTGGCTTAATGTAAATTGTCTGAATGAGATGCTTATCTGTCTTGTCTTTCATTATAGAATGACTAGCATATATTCACTTTTAAGATGGATAGAAGTTGGACAGCTGCAATTTAACCCTGCAGTTCTACAGACATGACACATTTCTTAACTCATTCAGAGGTCAAGCACAATGTGGTTGATAATGAGAAAAACTTCTCCGGATTGTTGTGACAGCCCTTCAACTGAAAGAATGACTGCTTTTCCTTGCTCATTCAATCTTTTTCCTCATCCTCATGTGACTAGAGCATGAGTTCATGGTGGTTTTATGGTAATCATTTCTGCAAGAACTGCTAATGTTCAGAATATTTTCAAAATATTCAAAATACTCAAAATATCTTTCCTTTGTTTATCATCCAGCTCCAGCTGTCAGCATGTTACAATGAGCACTTCCTATTATTATACTAAGCTTCTTTGTCTGCAAAATACAGCTTTTAAAAAACAAGTAACTAATACTGCATAGGTGATTATGGGAGTCATTGTGATCACATATGAACAGAGTAGGAACAGCTGGTCAAATAATGTAGATCATAATATACAAATATCCTCACTAATAAACAGCAGCGAGTTAATTGTGCTGTGTGAGCCATTATTGTCCATTGTTCCTGATTACACAGATTGCAACTAGCCATCCAAAAAAGTGTGTGAATTCTGGATATCTTTTCAAAATTAGTATGAATAATTATTTGCCTGAGATTCATTCATAAGATAGCAGTGGTAATTCACCATTATCTCTTATTCATTGTTACCCTATTTAGTATAGTGCAGTGTGAACCAAACTAGGAGCAAAAACAATACATATATGATGAGCAATCATACACTAAAAATAACAAATAGTGTAACAATCAATGTGAGCAGCTGTGAATAGGCCATAGGCAAATCCATAGGCAAATATGTATGAACAACATATATATTCACAGACACTGCAATAGTTTGCAAGCAATTCACAGATAGAAAAAAAAGGATAAAATTGTAATTAATAGTATTTATAATGAACAATTCAGTTGGCTATACTTTTTGACAATTGTCATGACACTTTGTAACCATTTTTTATCACTGATATCTGCATATTTTGTTCTTTTTATCTCTCATATATTGGTTGTCTTAGTTGAAAGTCCTTTGGTTCCTGAAGGGATACAAAAAAGTCTCATTCCGTTTGAAACCTTCATTCTCTTTAGAGGTATTAGTTTATTATAGTTGTGATTATCTACATTCCTAAAAGATTACCTTTCATATAATTTAAAAATATGAAGTATGACAACTTGTTAATTTTCCTTTTGAGTGGAAGGCTTACAGACAAGTGAGGCAATATCTATGCAAAGTGTTGTGAGTTTGGGGTTTTTTACTGATGTTTGCTTTCTGTTGTAAAATGGTAAAACTAGTAGAATAAAGTTAACCTGTGCTCCAAGTCCTCATTTGCCTTCATGCTCCTGAGAAAAGCTCCCAATCTTATTTCATTTTCCGCTTTGTTAAAAATATCATTAATATTAACTTTTATTTCTTTTACAGATGTTTGATGTATGGAGTTGAAAAAAGTGTTTGATTGCCATAAATTTCAGAATATACCTGATATCTTTTATCTCCTGAACAATTAAGGTAGTCATACCCTGTGCATTAAAAGGTGCATGATGCAAAACTGTTCAACTAAAACTGAAACCACTTGTCTGGTCCCTAAACTGATTATAACTAATTGAATTACATCTACAGAAACCTGTAAGATTTTAATGCTCAAAAAAAAAAAAAAAAAAGAGCTTGCAAAAACATATATACAGATGCATGTTACTGTAAGATCTGAACCAGGCAGCTTGATATGTAGTTTCTTTGTCAAAAAGCACGTGGAGTCAATTCATAGAGACAAAAGTGGGAATCCTCTCAAGAAATTTAATACATTATACAGATAGGCATCTAGCTCTGCCTTAATCACCTCACTATTCCTTCGAAGCAGCTGGGAAGATATAACAGTAAGCATACAGTGATTTATCTGACCAGCTTCAGGATGAGACTAATTATCTTCCAGAGCTACTCTATTTCCTCTACTGATTATAAAAGGAATTAATTAACTATTTGAGAGTTAGATGTCTAAAACACTGGTTTAGATAAGACTATGGAATAAACTGGTAATCCAATAAGAATTATCACAAAACTCACCAATCCTCCTCCAAAGTTTCTTGCCTACTTTTGTTCAAATACACTGTGAATGGGGACTTGTAAATAAATCAGGTAGTGTAGTATGTATGCATTATTTTCCCTAGAGGAAGAATTAGGGAAGGAATTGACTTCAGATACCAAATCCATCATTATTAAGACAGATATGTACTGCTGAGTTGAACATGGTCCAGAAGACAGGTTGAAGCCTGCATGTGGCTGGCCCTTGGCTTATTGTGTCTTGGCATTCTACAGCATAGTCTCCAAGGCAGCGCAAGTGTTTGTCGTGGTGAGTCCTCCAGTTTTGATTCTCTAGATGGCCAGTTTAGGGAATCTGTTGACAGTCACATTTTATACACTTAGATTTAAGTACAGTGTAAATAAAAAGGGAATAATTACTTTAGGTCATCTTGGAAAGAGTATGAATAAATCAAGTTATGGAAAAGAGAAACAAGTAAAAAACTATAAAAAAGTGAGAAGTCAAAAGGCTGATAACCTTACTCTAAACACTTTTTGCATATGCGTGGTACATATTTGCATAATTCTACTTTCATTTTTTCCTGTCTATAATTCTTACCTTGTATATTATGCGATACACTCCTTTTAAAATAAAAAGACAATGTCACTTCAAAACAGAAGATTGGGTTGTTCAGTTCCTTGCCCTTTGTCATTCACTGCACAGAATAGACAGTTCTCATTTAATTCACAGCCACTCAATATTTTTATTTGATTATTATTGCTCAAGGTATGGCCTCAAGCCAAATTATTGCACGCTATTTAAGCCCTATTCTGAAGGCAGAGTTATTGATTTTGTTATGGACTGTCTTACAGCAATCCCCACTAAAAGTATATCGGCACTTCGCAAACTATTTATCTTCACAACTATCCGTTCAGAAGTTTGGAAGGAAAGGGGAGGTTGTGGCAAAAGATCATAGTCTCACCTTGGTAGAGAACTGAAGCATACAATGTCTATCATTTTTTGCTGTAACCGATGTAACACAATCTAAAACACATTTTTTTTTTGAAAATTTTCTGCTACATAATGCTTCATATGTTCAAGCACAGTATCTTTTGAGCTGAGATGCTTTATTTTTGAAAAACAATCCCATTTTTTAATTCAATTAAAAAGGTTCAACAAAGAATTTGCATGCTAAAATGTGTGTCATTATGGTAGCTGCAAAATATATTTCCAGATTAAAAGACATCTAAGGGAGACATAGAGACATGAAGAGATGGAGTAAAAAAAGAAGCAAGCTAAAAGATCCTTACCTATGTAAAATGGAGAAGAAACATTCACTAAAGCAACACTTCTTTGAAGTGTTAATTTCAGTGATGTAAAGGAGGTGCAAATCCGTTCTTGGTGTTCTATAGTGCCTTTCCTAAATGTATAACTGTGCTAATCATTTGACTAAGGCAAGATCTGAATTGTATTTCTCTTATGCCCTCTACATTACATTATTCTCATTAGATATTATTTATGTTGGACCAATACAATGGGGATAATTATAAAAAGCAGAAATTAAAATTATGTGACATGCTTTATTTAAAGATAATTTAATTTCCAAGTAAACATAAATTTTCATACATTACATTGAATTTTGAACAAAAAAAAACACCCCACGCTGAAAAATACTAGCAGAATTTTCCTTAAAACAGGAAGTGTTGCACAGCACCCTCAAATGACTGGAAAAGACTTCGAGTTATAGGCAATTCATAATTTTAGCTGTGAATTATTTTTTCTTTCATGGAAATATGTAAATCAAGTTCAGGTTTGCTTTGGGTATATGAGTTAAATCAAAATGAGGTTTACTTTTGAGTAAGGAGATAGGTTATGGAGTGTACCATGTTTTGCCATTGGTGAGACCTAAGATAGCAAGTTCCTTTTTTTAACAGGATACACCTATGAATGCCTTCAACTTGTACAGTGAAGTTGCAGTTGAATCCTCACCAGATTAATTTTTCAATGATCAGTTATCATCCATCAATGTAGCTGTGCACTTAGTATGAGCTAATCACCTCACTGGACTATTTTCAGGACTTTGCAGTTCAAATTTGTGACTGTTGGCTTTGATAATGAAACCACTCTGCCAAAATTTGAGAGCTAACACCAGCATCTAGGTTGAGTTTTAAAATTCTGGCTAGATTTTACATCCAAGAACATGAGAAAAATGATAACATTTTCTTCAGTCAGAACCTTGACATATATATCAAGAATTTTGGTCTAATTTTCACAAGGTTTGAGTAGAAGCTCCAGAAGGAGTTTTAAAGAAAGAAAACATGATTAAGATGATGGTACAAGTCAGTGTACAATATCTAAAATACAATTAGAGTTAGCTCTTTTTCTTTTTCCCCAAATGGGACAAGTTCTAGGTCTGGTGGGAACCTCGGTTTTTTTGCAATAAACCACTAATAGTGATAATTATAATGATTATTATTGTTACTGTAAAAACCATCTAGTATATCAAAGCTTAATCTAAGCAAACAAATCACCTCATGAAATGAACTGGTTCTACTGAATGGTGCCATGAGTTGCTGCTTTCTTCTTCTTCCTTGTAACTTTTTGTTCTGCTTCTTGCTGTTCCTGATGATTGCTCCATGTTCTGCTCTCCATTTGCACCACCAGCTGCTCACACTGCTCTCTTATGGTTAAGTACAAGAGGATTGCTAAGGTCCAGTATGTGACCTACAAGAAAGGTTATTTCTAGTACTGACAATTGACTCTACACTACAGTGGATGGGGGCTTCTCAAACAGCTCCTCCTCTCTGTTACCTGGTAATAAACCAAAATTAGACAACTGTATTAAACAGCTCCTTCTACTTCTTCCTTACAAAATGTCTTAAACCTTTTTCGTGTACTTCCTAGGCTGTAATTTATGTTAATCGTAGTAGTTTGAGCCTTAATTTAGAATGAATACTTACCCCAGGGAGTGAGTTATAGTTTGGTAATCCAAAACCACGTTAAAATAGAAACCTTTTCATTTTATGGCACAACTATCTTAGAAGAATTTTCTCTCATACATAACAGAATATCAGTGTTGTAATTTTTTATTTAGCTACTCTTCTTTTTACTTTATGTTAACAGGATATTCTCCTATCTTTGAGCTCTTTCCCATTTGGATTTCCTTGGAGAGGTGGAATGTCAGGGTTTTACTTTCACTTTATTGATTACATGCCAAGGGTATGGATGTTTAATGGATCTTATTCAGCAGAGTCCTTAATTTAAAATATCACAGAGAGAAAAATTGTTCACAATACTTTTGTTTGTGTAAGATGGCTGTATTTCTAAGCAGTTCACATATAAGTCATAAGGTATGAGCATATGCATGTGCATGTAAAATATGAGAACATATATGCTTTATAAAATTTTGCCCTTCCTAGTACAGGGGGGAAAACTCCTTTAATCAGTTATGTTTCAGTTAAGAAATCTGGCATCAGAGCACCAGAATAAGATCCAAATCTGTTTGATGTAAGAATAATATTCTTTGCTAAATTACCTTTTTCTTTTTATTTACAAGCATATTTTAAAGTTTTCCTATATGTCTTTAGAAAAATATAACCAGACTCACAATGCCAGATCATTTCAATAAGAACTGTTACATGTCTTGATTTCTAAGTTGAATGGCAAGTACCACCAATATTGATTATTTTTTATGTCCTCTTTACTTTGTATTTACTTTTATTTTCAATAAGAAAAAAAAAAAAGAATCATTGTATAACTGTGGAAAAAACAGATCCCACATAAGTATGCAATAAGAGATTTATATTAAAGAAAATAACAAAGGACTTGTAAGACACTACTTATTATAAATTGAAGATACATAATTTTGGAACAACATTTCAAATGGTCATTTTACAATGAAAAGGTAAAACATATGAATTTTTCATATTTTCTTCAAACTTAAAAAAATCATTGTCCTTTGCAATTAGATTATAGCTGGCTATTATCAAGCAAAAAAAATTTTCAAACGTGAAAGTAAAGTAATTTTCAAACATTAAAGTAAAGATTTATCAGGAAACTTGGATGCAACCTTAATCATAGAGATCACTAATCTCCATAATAATGGTACTATAGTGTAGGAACAATTCGCTGTCTCATACTTATTACAAAATCTTTGTTGGTGCAACCTTTTTCTCTAAAGGAAATACAAAGTCATTTCAATATCAACATCATTTTTCTGCAACACTTCAGATATAAACATGCTATAAGACATTATTAATTGAACAAAGTTTAATTTTTTTTATTTGTCAGAAATGTATGCTTGAGAAAACTCTTAGTATTTCCAAAAAAGAATATGATCTCAAATTAGTATAATTCACCCTGAGTAGCATGAATTCAACCATTTATTTTCCTTGCTTTTGTTGTAATAGCTCAGTAAAAATGGATCCTGAATTCAAATATTGTTCTATTTTCTCTTTAGCTTTGTCTAGCTCTTCAGTATGATATTTTCTTTCTATCACTCTTTTATATAGTGGTTATCATGATCTTCTCTATTAATACTATTATAAAGATTTTCTTATGTTTCTACCCATTAATAGCAACAGTATCTCTCCGTCCATGTATCCCTTAGCATCTACAGATTTTTTTAAAATCCAAATAGGAAGCAAATTCTTAATCCAGAGGAACTCTCAATTTATGCCTTGACAAAGGCTTTGATTTATCTTTCTTTCAGTCAGTAAGGTGATGAACACACTATAGAAACTTATTTTCAGACATTTTGTCCCCAAAGTGGTTGCAATGCTGTCTCACCCACTAAAAAATTGTGTTCAAGCTTCCCATGGAGTGAATTGCTTTCTGAAAATCCTCTATTGTTCCATTATTTTAACTTCAATATTTCCCTGTCAGTGGTACTCCTTCCTCTTCTCTCCGTACTGTGGTTACATATAGTTCCCTGTCAGCAGGGTGTTATGATCCGGTTACTAAAATTATTAGAAATGCCTCCGCCCAAATGAGAGGTACAAACAAGATCAGGTACCAAAGTCAATGGTATGGGGTTTATTTAACGGCAAATGTGAGGCAGAGAAAGAGAGATAGAAAGACATAGGAAGGGGCGGGGTGGGGGGAGAGAAAGAAAGTAACAGAGAGAGATTAAAATAGAAAACCTGGTGGTATCCTGTCAGTCCAGTTCTTCTGGTCTTCTTGGTGGTGAGAGTCCCACAAAACATAGAGTCCAGTGAACTAATATACATTCAGGAGGTGCCAAGCACCTCCCAGGGGAAGGGGGAAAGCTTTGCAGTCTCTTGCAACAGTCTCTGGATTTGTTACCTCACGTGGATCATGTGCAGTCTTCTGGTTGTGAAATGCTTTAGAAAAGAGTCAGGGTGGGTGGGGCGGGAAAGAATTTTGGGGTCTTTGGTGGTTTGTGACCCTTCTTGGCTGCCTCTCACATGAATGTCCCATGTGTACATGATCTTCCTGGTTGGGCAGGGAGTTATTCCTTTGTTTTGGTGTGGAGAGATTTTGCCATCACACTCCTAACCCCCTTTTCCCCCACCACCCACTGAGCTCAGCCAGGGCTGACTCTTAACATGGAGGCATTCTTCCCTGAGCTTTCTTTACCTCTGCTCAGACCTGAAATCATTAGACAGTAGCCTTATCTCAAGTTCCTAGTCCAAATTCCAGTCAAAAGACACTGGGAGAGTTGGGGTGCTTCAGCAGCCGCAGACTGTTGCTTCCTTGCTGTTTGACAAAAGTCTTTCTATGATTTTGACAGTGATTAAGACTTTAATAATGTTCAGTTCATCACACAGGGTCAGGGTTGCCCCACGAGGGGGCCAGGGTGTGGGGTGCCATTGAGCCCTTGAAACTTCTGGTGTGGGGCAAGACAGGTGGGGACTTGGTCAGGGGAAACTACAGCAGCAGCCAGAGACAGGGCCAGAAACAGGGATGGAGATGTGGTCAGGGACTGCATACAAAGCTATGGCTCACATGTGATGTCCATCCAGGTGTAGGGTTCAGTCCATCCAGTAGTTTAGATTAGATATTAGGAAGAAATTCTTTACTGTGAGGGTGCCAAGACACCAGGTTTTGCAGAGAAGGTGCGAATATCTCTTCCCTGGAAGTGTTCAAGGCAAGGATGGATGGGACTTTGAGAAACCTGGTCTGATGAAAGGTGTTCCTGTCCCTGGCAGAGAAGCTGGAACCATCAGATCCTAAGGTCCCTTCCAACCCAGATCATTCTATGATTCTAAGATTACCTCTTGTCTTATAGCAACCGGTCCTTAACTAAAAAGTCTGTCCCCATTTTTCTTATAAGTCCCCTTTAGGTATTGAAAGGCCACACTGAGATCACCTCAGAGCCTTCTCTTCTCCAGGCCATACAACTCCACCTCTGTCAGACTGTCTTTATAGGAGAGGTGTTCCATTACTCTGGTCATTTTTGTGGCCATCCTCTGGAATTACTCCAACAGGTCCATATCTTTCCTGTGTTGAGCTGTACCCCAGAGCTGTACATGGTACTTCAGGCTGGGTCACACCAGGGAGCAACAGTGAGGCAGAATCATCTCCTTCTACTTTGCTGGTCATGTGCCTTTGCTGGCCATTTGTGCCCAGAATACAATTGGCTTTTTGGGCTGTAAGCACACATTGCTGGCTCATGTCCAGTTTTCCATCCAGCAGTAGACTCAAGCCTTTCTTAGCACGGATGCACTCCATTCCTTCTTTACCCATCCTGTACTGACATGGGAATTGCCCTGATCCAGGTGCAGAACCTCACATTTTGCCTTGTTGAACCTTGAGCTGTTCACATGGACCCAATTCTTTAGCTGGTCCAGTCCTTAATTATGTTCCATAATTATGAATATTTGAGCATTCACACCCTCTGACCAGTTCGGTGAATATTAGCCAAATTATTCAAATTCTTATGAGAGAAACACAAAGACTTATACATGAGTCCAATGAAGATATTTACACAACAGTAGTGACTATAAGATGCTGTGTAGCTGTTTTAGTCAATGAGCATAAATACATTAAGCAAAAACTATAGAGTGTACTCCACATACAGCTGCCTTCAACATGTCTAATAATTCAACATGTCTAATAATTCCATTGCAGCAACACTTTGCCCAGTGTGCAGATTCCAGTAATTTAGCACTTGAATAAACTTTTCAAATATATTTTTTTTTCATTTTTCCATTTTGTCCTTTAAAATATTCAGCTTTAGAATGCATGTTTCCCCCTAAGAAATTTTTCAATGTAAAAATAGCATTAACAAAGACAAAAACCTGTTTACTTCAGTTGAATAATGATTCTTCTGCTTAAGCATCTGTGTCTGTCTAAGTAGGTAAGAGGCAACATCTTATAGTCAAATCCAATTACATATTTGTATATCCAACTTAGGAAAAACTGAAAAAAGGAAAGCTTTTATGTCAGAAAAGTAGGCATCTTGCATAAACAGGTTTATACCTTTGACAATTATTTATGAAGTATTTGTAGTATATTGAAGAAACACTACCATCCTTTATATTTATCAAATACACAGCATTAATGGATGAGTTTGCAGATTTTCTGACTGCTTCCAGCTATTTCACTTTGATAACTTGTGTCAGCAGGTGTGGTAAATTAGCACAGTATATAGCAATAATAAATCTGACCAATCTTAATATCCTAACCAGTTTTATACTTTATTCAATTTTATACCAGTTTTATACACTTTATTAAATTTAACCACATATTTAGACTGATAAATACAACATTCCTCATGTAATATCCAGGAAGAGTTACTATTTTGACAATTGTATGCATTTCATGAGTAAACATTACCTTGAATATTTTTTGATATTAGTGAAGTATTACATGCAGGTAAACCATCTAGAATGACATGTCATCTAACCATTAAGAACACATTTATGCCAGCCAGGTTTCTAGACACTACAGTCAATGAACAGAAGTAGGTAGACAGATTTGTCTCTCTTGTAGAAATACCTGTCTCACAATGGAAAGGAAACATGTAATGAAGACTATTTTTCTAATGACCATAAAAAAAGTTTTGTGTCATGCAAATTATTTTAGTATGCACAAATGAACCCTGTGTCTGAAAACTCACAGCAGTTCTTTCCATGATCAAAAAATTATGTCTTGAACTCAAAGACAGTTATCAATCACATTTCATATCTTGCAGTATAGTGGGATTGAGTTCACAATTTTTGTAAGAGATATTTTGTTGTCTGATCACGAAAAAAAAAAGAGACACTACCATAGAAATTATAAAAATCTTTTTTTTTTTTTTTCCCCTCTTAGGCTACAAAACCCTTTACCAAAATTTAAAATGAATAGTTAAATGAGTCAAAACTGAACTTTTTGAAAAGTCAAGAATTTTTCTTCAAATCAAAATCCTACTAGCTCCACTAGTAGGAGACCTACCTGTAAAATGGAGAGTTGCATATCCTAAAATGCATGATCATAAAAAACTGATCTTGCTGTATTAAAAGGATTCTGACTTTTAGACCATCTTTCAATCACTGATACAGAGTAGCCCCAAACAGACCAAATTATAGGAACATAATTGTAATAAAAAAGGTAGGAATAAATGAAGTGAGGTTTGTTTCTGAATTAAAAGTTTATAGTCTCTTTAACAAGCATAAGTTAAAGCTGTCATTCATTAACAGTCACTGCAATACCTCTAAACACAAACACATTTACAAACAAGAGCTTCAAGAAAAATAACCTTATTATGAAGAGTGACCTCACTTTGCATACTGAATTTTTTTTTCAGCTATTGGATTAATTTGTAATTAGAATGTGTGCTATGGAGGGTGTCTTTCTTTTCCCTGTTGAAAGATACAAGACTCATACTAATTACATGCAGAGAGGGAATACGTGTTTGTTTTTCTTGGGTATAATTTTAGAATAAACTATTGATTGCAAAATATTTTATTCCAATAGCAAGTGATCACAGCATCAGCACATCAAGACAAAATTCTCCCTTCTAATTGCTTGGTTTGTAAAATATGCTGTGCACAACAAGGAGACTAACAAAAACAGATGTACTCTGTCAGCCAAAGGGGAAATATCTACATAACAAGTTAGCCCAGGAGAGGCTTACTTTAGCAAAGAAATGCAATCACTAATGCACATTATCATTCTTCATCATTCTGTTCTGTGCTTAGTGTTTTTGCTTTCATCTTCTAAAGTCCTTTGTACTAGTAGCATTGGTATGTAGCATTTATAGAACATGTGACACTTCAAATACTTAATGCATCACCCAAATGAGAGATGAGGAGGTTCATATATGCCTTTAGAAGCAGATCCTTACACCAGGGATTTACTCACCACAATGTGGGAGTATGTCTGGAGCAGCATAAACAGATGTCAGAAATAGAAGTAACATAAGCCTAAATCAGTTTTCATCTCTCCAGATGAGTTACAAGTGAAGGCAGGGTAGCTATTCAGTAAAGTGCCTCAGAGGCTGTTATGACCTGTCCCTGAAGGTGAGGGTAACTGAGGTTCTTGTTAATAGGTCTGTTGGGATGGATTAGAGTGAAACAATACTGAATTATCAGTGTTCATAAATAAATTAATAAATTAATTAACTAATTAATATATATGTAAGGTTTATTTTAGAACAATTTGGTTGCAATGAAAAAGTTGCAATGTAGTCATTTCAGTTATTATCTATAGAAATAAAGCAATATGAAACCATAAAAAATAACACTGAAGAAAATGCATAAGAAGAAAGACAAAGAAAAGTGTAGAAAGAGATCACCAACTATGATTCAGTGATGAGACTTGACTGTTGCAGTTTAGATCTCCATTGGTCAAAGTGATGGTTGCAGTCTTGATCTGTTGAGGATGGGAGAAGCCCAGGAAACACGAAGTTTAAAGGGTTAATATATTTTCAGGTTTACATGGGAAGGCCCAGTTATGGCCCCTGGGAGATGAGTTCTGCACTGTCTGTTGCAACATTGTGGATCTGTTGCAACACTGTGGATCATACCCAGTCCTCTGGTGGAAGGCCCCAGAAATGAGTCTGGGGCACTTCAGGCATCTTTGGTGGTTTATGACACCTTCGAAGACATGACAGCTGTCTCTCACGTCAACATAGTTGAGCCAGTCATACCCCATCAGAAGAGATAAATACTTCCAGATCTACGTGTGAGTGTCCCAATACCTCCCCTACGGGGGAAGGAGGAGTTTTACAGCTGAGTCAGTTGTGTAAGGGATGACATTGGCATGCTAAAAAGCACTATCCCACCTCCACAGGGTCTGCTTCTTATCAGCCTTCTCCCTCACCTGCTTCACAACCCAGCCTGTAGTGCTCTCCCTCTGTCTTATGTGGATCAGAAGTTTCACCACCACATACGGAAAACTCTCCTACCCTTTGTCTGGGTAGGGATACAAACCTGGCCTCAGCAAAGCATCCTGCTGCTTTTGCAAATGGTCAGTTCTTTGAGTCATTAACCATTAATATTTCAGTCTCTCACAGAGACTCATATGCTGCTGGAAACAGTAAACCACTTCTCCTTTTTCCCTTCTCCTTCTCCTGTGGAATTATAAAACTGAGAATACATCCAGACAAGTACAAGACTGAGGCCAAGACTCACTAGACCAAATAGCTTTTTTAACATTTAATTCTTGCACTTCATGAGTTTGAAGGTAGCAGTTGAAACAAAAGGTAATAGTTAAAATTTGTTTAGGTTATTTATATAGGTTTAGATTATTTGTATACTCTACCATAGATGAGAAAGGGAGGGGAAGTTGAGAGACAGGAGGAATAGAGAAAGGAAAGCAGCCTTATTACAGTTATGCATGCTTACATTTCCATAAATCCTTGGTGTGGCACAATTTTCCTCAGAAAATTGCTTCTTAGCAGCTGAGGGAGCTAGGGTGGTTTAGTCTGGAGAAAGGGAGGCTCAGGGGGGACCTTGTTGCTCTTTATATGTTAAAGAGATTTTAGAAAAGTGGGGGTTGGTTTCCTCTCTCAAGTAACAAATGATAGGACAGAATCACAGAACATTATGAATGTGAAGGGACCCACAAGTATCATCAAGTCCAGCCCTTAAGTGAATGGCCTGTATGAGATCAAACCCACTGCCTTGGTAATATTAGCACCATGCTCTAACCAACTGAGCTATTCTCAGGACAGGAGAAAAGAGCTTCAAGTTGTGCCAGAGGAGGTTTAAATTGATATCAGGAAAAATGTCTTCACTGAAAGAGTCATCAAGCACAGGAACAAGCTGCCCAGGGAAGTTATTAAGCCACTATCCCTGGAGGTATTTAAAAATATGTAGATGTGGTGTTTAGGGACGTGGTTTAGTAGTGGACTTGGCAGTGCTAGGTTAATTGATGGACTCAAGGTTAAAGGTTATTTCCACCTTCATGATTTTATGAGTTCCAAAGCAATATGAAATTTTCATTAAAGTTGTAAAAATTATTGTAGCCTGTTAGGGAAGAATGGGATCCACCTATCTAAAAAGGCCAAGAGAATCTTTGGCAGCAGGCTGGTAAATTTGGTGAGATGGACTTTAAAGTGAAGGACTCAATGGGTGGGGTCCAAAAAGAAATTTTTAAAAACATGCAAGGATTACAGTGGATTTCTAATTTTTCTGTGCTTTATCCTGAAAGCAATAAATAGCAAAATTTACCTTAGATAGCCATTTAGTTGGAGAATATTCCTTCACCAAAGGATCTGATGATATTAAGGTTCTAATTAACTGCATTTTTATTTATTGTATTGAATATATAAACTTTTCTATATGTTGGTTCATTTCTTTCTAAGAAACAGTTAACATTCATATTGCAATATAAAACAGTTGTTGCTGGATATATGCAGATGGCCATCTTGGTTTAGATTATAAAGGCTAGTATTCAACTACTCTCCTGTATGCGACTGTTTTTAGTTCCAAAACTTTTTGGAAGATATGTTAGAAGACTCATCTAGCAGATACTGAACAGTTCTTTCTCACTTCCCACTGACTCTTAATTGTTAACCTTGACATAAAGGTATTGGTGGGAGACTTAACATACTAATTTATATCATCTCCCTATTTAAATTTCTGCTAATATTCCATGACTCTCTTTTGTTGCTCCTTCCTTATTTGTTCCCTCTAAAATGCTTCATATGTCTTCATCTCTGAATGCCCTACCATACTGGTATTTCTTGATAATTTCTATATACTTTTTCTTATATCTATCCCACCTCTCCAGGTACCAATGTTGTAGGCAACTGTTAACAAATGTTTCAGCCTAGATTAGTTTCAGTAATATATCATTGCTTTGAATCCTTCGCTTGTTTCAGTCCCAGTTCTGAAACTGACCCCCAAAACTTCATTTAGGCCATGCAAATTAATCCTTTATTTGGGGAACATAAGTCAGAAACTTGGGTATCTTGGGATGTCTCTGACATGAAAAGAAAAAATGCATGTCTAGCCTACATGAAATGGGAACCAACTTCTCTTGTTTTGATGCCTCTGCAATGGGAAATGTGGCAACGTTTTTATCTCAAAGAATAGAGATTAATGTTGTGATTTGCATGAGAAGATCAAGGTGCTTTGTACATTTTATTCAGCTATTTGATTTAGTAAATTAACAGAATTGAAATTAGGGTATTAAAGATTGATTCTTATTTTGCTTCATAAAAATAGCCTTTGAAATCTGAAAGAAATGAAGAGAGAATACAAGTAGTGATCAAAATGTAATTAAGATAATTATTTGCTGTAATACTAGATAATTATTTCAATGCAAGAAGTGATCATGTGCATTTTGCTAATCTTTTCTTTTGTAAGTAACAAAAAACACTTATTGCGAGTTTGTACTATTCCACCTGATTTTTCCTCACAAAAGCCCTAATCCAATGACAATTAAGTTTAATAGAAGTGTTCCTTTGACTTCAAAGGACTGGCTCAAAGTGAGAGCAAAAAGCCAGTTGAAAATTCTGTGAATAAAAACACATTATCTTCTCAACATGATTAGCATGAATGTGTCACAGAGAGAGATCATGAATAACTTATGATTCACTGGAAGCAAGAAGAGCAGACTTTGAACTCTAGTAATTGCATTTTGTAAAATTTTGCACTTAGCAGCTATTAAACTTGCAATTTCTGACTTACCTTTCAGGTGTTACTAGATGTGTGAAGATTCACCATTCTTCAAATAACAGAAAAGCCCATCAGACTAGAATATTTAAGGGAAGCATATTTCTATAATGCATTATAATGAAGTGTGTATTGTATGGTATGTATGTATTGTAGAAAAGCAATAATGTGGAATAAGTTGTTGAAAATTAGTGGGGGGACAAAGTTGCAAAAGTTATAGATATTTTTCAGAGTATCTTCAAAAGAATAGAGAGCTAGAAAAACATTTTGCCCATTGTACATTCTTTTTCAATTTTCTAATAAATTGAAATAAGCTAAAAGTATCCTTCTGTTTTGAAGATCAATAAATCAGGATATTAAAGTATGGAAAATCAAGTGCAGATATCACATGTGTCTGCTTTGAATGATAGACATTTCCATTAGAAGATCAGGGTTGATACTTAGATTTACTTTATATTTTTGCCTCCATGGTATTAAAGTTCTTTTCTCAGTTTTATAAATATATTTAGCAAAATAACTTAATAATGTTCACATAGATTGTTGCAGAATGTGAGACAGATAAAGTGAGATAGGTACTTCTAAAAAAGGAAAATATGTTTGCTATAACAGTACATATTTGACCATTTCCTTTAAAAATATTTTAGTATTGTTTTTTGGGGAAAAAAAAAGTAGAATTCCGCACACAAGTCAGGTTCTTTTTTCTTCTGTAAGAGGCTCTTACACATATTTATAAAAATAATCCCAAACCTCCAAAGTAAGGAAACATTTTTCTCAGGAGACAGAGAGGGTGGGAGTAGAGAAGGGAGAGACAAAAAGCAAAATAACTGAAATGGTAGAGGAAAGGAAAATGAAAATGCTAAATTGTCAGTCTTCCCTCAGGCACACGAGTGAAGTATGTCTTGACTTCAGAGATGTTCTTACTGAAAATTTTTAACACTAAAGCATCCTCATCATAGATGTATCTGTTTAGTTACCTCCTAAGTCTGGATCCCCATCAGGACTATAAGGAAATAATTGTCACCTCGGAAAAGAGTATATTTGGATCTTGGCATAGAAATAAGCAGAGTATGCTTTTTGTGTGTGCAAACCTTTGACATCTGCTTTTTTTCTGCTATCTGTGACAGATATTTTATGCACAATGTAAATCTCTACATCATATACAGCTTTATGCTGTGTGTAAAATGCCCACTGGTATCACTGCTAAGAGCTCTGTTATGTGAAATGAATGAAGAATATGCAGCTGAGCACCTGAAAGCTAAATAGCAATAGTTAAATTCACTGCCAACCTCCAGTCATGCAATTATAATAAACACTGTATGGTGGTAGTTATCAAAAGCCATAGGAAAGGTTTTGAATCAATATCACAACACATTTATTTATATTTTTCCCCACCTTATTTCATGCTTACTTTATAAACTCTTCCTTTCTTTTTAGTGCAAAATATAAATGATTTGGTTGTGGGTTTTTTATTTAAATGAATGAAAATAAAAACAACAAACCCAAAACAATGTTGTGTTTTATTGAGTTGGACAGAAAATATCCATTATTGTGATTTTTTTTGAAGTTTTAGGTAAATACAGCTTTGGTGTAACAATGCTTGCAGGTGTCTGACTTTCAAACAAAACCTGAATATGAAGAATGTATTGCCTAGGTGCCACAATCTCATAACAATTCTTATGTTGAGCAGGACACTCCTAGAGCAAGCTACTAGAAACACTGGAAGGAAACCCAAAGTCTCTTGTACTTGGTGAGAAGAGAAACCAGTCTCATTTGGTGCCCTCCTGTCTCCAATTGCTGTAAAAATATGTCTGGCGAAGAGAATAAACTTCAAGAACAAGACCTTAGTTTTGCTTTACTTAATGTATTTTGAAGGTCCCAGTTTCACCCTGACCAAACCTCAGCAAACACAACATGACGAAGAGCCCCATAACATCTTCACATGTTATTTCTTAGAATCATGTCATTTTTTTCTGGCTTCAACCTTCTTCTTACTTTGTTCAGCTCATGTTTCATAATTCTTATATTTGAAATAACAGGAAAAAAAAAATTGTGACAATGATGATTTTTATAGACCAAAATTATTTGTCCCTTATTTTGCCTCCTTACCAGACTAGCTTACTTATTAATTCCTTTTGTGGAATTACTTATTTCTTTTTTCTAAGTCTTCTAAAGTTCTATTAAATTTTTTCTGAGCTAAAAGTACCACTCTAGCAGTTGTTATTTGATATCTAGACCAATTTAGATGATAAAGAAATTATGACTGTGTTGGTGGATTTATGAGTTTATTCAGTTTTGAGGTCAGCAAGGACATCAGATTTAACTTCTGAATACATCACTCTTAACCTTAATTAAAATAAGTCAAGGATTAGAAGGATCTGAGAAATGCTCCAAGAAAGAATGACACCTGGATTCATCTGTTGGAGCATTTTGATCCACTAGGGGTAAAATTACTAGGGTCATATATCTGTTGCTTCCAAGTCAGTGTAGTGCATATAGCCCCGGAACCTAGGAAATGTGGTGCTGCCGTTGCTTGTAAATAACTGTGTGCTAAGATAACCACAGAGGCCTCGAGATTTATAGGATTTGTTAGAGCTTGACCTGCCTGGAGCTTCATTAGGCTTTTTAACTGTAGCAGCATCTACCAACAAGATGACTAATAGTCACTAAAAGTGACTAAAAAGTCAATAATAGTGACTAAAACCTACTTATTTTAGCTTTTGTTTATCTTTGTACAGTTGTGTAATAATGTATTGTATATAGGTACACATACATACATACATACATAATCATATTTGTAACTAACAGTAGTTATTCAGAGTGACATGATTTGTCTAGGACCTTAGAGGGATGTTGTCTGAAGCCTTGCAAATATGAGCACCAGACTGTATTCAGGGCTCTAAGGATATAAGCATTTCATCAGTGTTTAGTTACAGGTCCTTGAAGCAATTAATCTTGAGAGTTATGAAAAAACAGTTCTAGGGATAACAAAACAAAGATTAACTATCTAAGTTACTATAAAGCACACTGTGTACAGTAAACTTTGATAATTGTGTAATTGTGTCAAATGCATGAAGATAACACTAAGCAAATCATAGAATACAGAGGAATAAATTAACATTCCCCAGCACAGTTTTCCTCCCAGCAAAGCACCAGGGATGCTGATAATTCCTTGACATGAAGCCGGTGCACTAGGGTCTAGAGCGCAGGAGTCACTACTTCAATTTTGGTGCAGTTATCATTTTAACTGTATGACATAAAAACTATAAACATTAGTGCCACTGTAACTGGACTAATAATGACAACACATGTTTAGACTCTTAAGACTTTATTTAGACTAAAAATAATTCTTAGTTTTCCACATAAGCTGTGTTCCTTTGAACCACTACTTTGTTGTAGTATAACAGGCTTAGAGGAGAATTTATTGCTGTGTAACTGTGCAGCAAATTGGCGATATACTAAAGATGGACACTGACTATAACAAGTGTGCTCTAAAGAAATAACTGTTTCTTTAGCAGCAGATGAACCTCAATGTGTAAAGAGAACATACTACTCAGAGGTCATTAGGAGACAAAGGCACTCTTCTTTACAGATGGGGCAGTGAAAGAAGCTGACCATTTAACTTCACAAAGTTTAGTACCTCTAAAAGAGTGCTGAGGGAACTTTCAGAATACAATGTAGGACAACTGTGCAAAGATTAAGTGGTTTCAAAACAGGATTATACACAACAAACGTTGACATTTCAACACCTGGCTTCTGCTGATGTCCTGGTTTAGATGCTTCAGGTGAGACAGAAATCTGATGAGAACTGAACAGACATTAGATATTGAAGTCTCTGAAAGTAATTAAAAACAAATGCCTGCTTGTTATACTTCTTAATCCAAATTTCAGACAGATCCTATATTTTGACCCTGAATTTCCCAGGTGAGGACAAGCAGGATTTCTCAGCAGAATCCCAAGCTGGGCATGCAGAGACCTTTTTTCTTCAGAATCATCACAGTGGTTCAGAAGACTCAGAGATGATGCCTAGGCTCTATCAAAAGATAAGGACATAATCTCAGACCCGAGCATAACCCTTTTGTTTTATTTATAGGTTCTATGGTAACCTCCTCCATGGCAAGGTTTAGCTGCCTGTGCACTAGGACCACAGGGCCCAGCTCTCATCCAGCTCTGTTGTATACCTGGAGCTTGGGCTGCTCATAGAGAGAGAAACAGTGTTATTGTAGATGAGAAACTCACAGGAACAGGTGGCAGTGGCACTGGTAACACAAGACCCTTAGTAGCTCAGGTATTCATGATGAAAAATGTCAGAAGAAAAAGTAGTATAAAAGCCTCAAAGACTGAATATGAGGAGGCCAGGTAGCAGAGTCTGTCCCATCTGAGTCTGGTCACAGATCACCAGATTAGGCTGAACCATCAGCATCCACAATGACAATGAAACTGGGACAGATTCAGAAACCAGACAATATCGAGTACCTCCCAGGTGGAGTCATAGAAGCCACCCCATCCTCTCCTCTTTAGTCACCTGCCAAATGGCAAAAGCAGTTCATGGTGAGTACATCAGTCCTCAGCCTGACACCTTGCAAAGTTTTGTTATCTTTTGTATGGCTTGACTTCTGAGTCACTTGCCAAGGCACTCAGCTTTGATAGAAGCACACTCCACAGCAAAGCAAGGAGTCATTGTGTGCACAGGATGATTCCTGAGGTGAGGAAATGCCAAGGGAGCCATCAACTATGTAATTTGGAAGAGACATTTTGCTGCGACAGTATTCTCAACGTTTTTTTCTGATTTTCAACTCTGACCATCTAGTGTCAGCAGTCATGAGGGTAGCATCCCAAACTTATGACAGCTGTCCTAAAAGTGAAACTGTAGGGTTAAGCTTTTGTTGCTTGTTTTTCTCTTATTCCTGTAGATCTCAAACTGGCAGCACTAAGAGATGCCTTAAAGCAAACGATAAACCTTTGTCCTCTTAATGGTTTATGCAATATATATAAAATAGGTGCATGAATCTGAATCCATTCAGAGGAGCATGAAAGTTGAAGCCAGTCATCTAATTTTCTAAACGAGTTCTTTAGCCTTAAACTTGTATATAAAAGTCAATTGATGGTATCTGTGTCTTAAAAAGTGAGCCATCCTCACTTAAACATCACTTTTAAGAAGACTACATATTTTAAATCCCATTGGACAGATATACTTGGTGTGCAGCTAAAATCAAGAGCTAAAACTCAAGAGGAATGAGGGCATTCTTAGCATGCTTAGGTTTTCTATAAACTAGCTATAAGCTTGCCTAGATAGGAATTTGATATTACAGTCATTACTGCAAAAAGATTTAGACTTATATTCATAAACATTTCACTGCTTCTCCTGAGTTTAAGTTCAGCTCCTAAAAGAAACTATGAAAGAAACTATTTATAAATTCTGCCCAAATTTTAATGTGATTCTCTGCAAAATTATTTTGCATATGCTGAATTTCTTCCCCTTTTAATGAATTATTTTATGGGAAAAAATTCTGAAAGAAGTATTGCAGAACTACTTCCAATTCTTCCTTTATTTACTTGCTAGCAACAGTGATGTCTATAACTTGAATCAAGGATGAAGTACTGAAGATTTCTGTGATGAAGCAGGACGAAAATCAACAGCATGGATATTTGACATTTTTCATGCCCATAATCTCCATTATCATTTCCTTTCCTTCCCACCTCCAGAATGTATTTTAAAATATATATATTTTGAGACATACCGTGAAATTTTCAATTTAATATTTGTCTTACCGTTATTCAGCAATGGAAAAAACAAAGTTCCTCACTGCTTTGAGATATTGTGCATGATTTGGAGAGTCTAAAATAGCACATATATATGTCCTTTGGTGATCAAAAAGCAGACTCATGCAGGTCTCTTGAGATCACAGACACAATTACATTTGTCTTATGCGAGGAGAAAACATGTTATAAGATACGTTGCTTTGAGACTCCTTTCCCTTCTTCTTTTGTCACAAACTAAAAGACTTTCATAAGTATAGTGGATAATTTTCAACATATTTTAAGTGTACTAATACAATTTAATTCATTAGTTTTTGTAAAAACATGGGAGAAAGAGAATTGACTTGTTAAAGGGCTCAAAGAGGTTGAAAAGATGGTCAGAATAGAAAGAGTGGTATTGTATGATACAGGAAGGTAAGATTTTAACACTGTAAAAGATTTATGTTTGACAGAGTTAGGTGAACTGTTATTTGAACTCAAATGTATATGGGACTCTGGTATTATATGCTGACCTAGTACTGGATTGGATATACTTGAAAATATTATGGGGATGATGCTTTGCATGTCTATTTATTTGTCTAGTACATTAAGAAAAATTCTCACTATTTTAGTTGTTATACCTGGAAAGTGTTATTATAGAAAATATTTTTTGAAAATGTTGCACCAGTAATATAAGTAGCTGTCATAGCTGGAAGCTTTAAAGGGCTTGTCTAATTTTCCTTGTTTACTTGAACTTGACACTTAGTCTGAACTAGATGTATTTTTAGATACTTCTCTTGTGTTTAATATTAGCAAATAGCTCCATGAGTTAGAAAATGCATATATACTGTTTCTAGGAATAAACCATCATTACTCTCCTGTACCTTTACAGTGTTCTCCAAAATATGTTAATTTGCAGCAGAAGAAAATCTGTAAATAAAACTGAAAAAAAAATAAAAGACAGAAATTTGAAGAAATGTAATCAGCTTCCAGCTGATTTTAGAACTAAACTATATAGAACTCAATATATATATAATCACTTCAAATTTCATCTGAGGATTTGTTGTTCGGTGGTGTTTTTTGTTGTTTTTTTTTTTTAATTGAATTCAAAGAGAAATAATTTGAGGCTCTTCTCAGCATGACTCATAAGAAACATTTTAGAAAAGAAGATAGGCTTCCATTGTGTTGACAGTTTAGGGCTCAATAAAGCATGAAGATATTTGTTTAAGTGAACGTCAATAGGTTGGGGTGATTGATCCTACTCCTGAACAAGATAAATCTGTCGATGAAAAACAATGAATTTAGCTACTTTACAGTTTCTGCTTCTAGACTAATACTTTTGCTTTACACATTGAAAAAGCTCAGTAGTTTGTTTCTTTGCTTGCTGTTGGTGGGTTATATATATTAACATGTAATTAACTTTAAATTATTTTCACCCAACTAGGGAACTTTATTTGGATTAAGTACCAATGAGAGAACTGTGCAATCCAAAGGGACAGCTGCTCCTTTTAGGAGTGTACTGAGGTCCACTCAACTGTTTTTCTTAAATTTTGTGAAAGAATCTTGTAAGAAATATTTAAGAAAAGCAGATTAAGTAAATCTAGACAACTACTGAGAAACAATACTAGAACTATTATGTGAAAAAGCAAGACATTGGACTACCTGATCAGTTTCTTTCTGATGCTTTTAAATTATTGTAGAGGCAAACAAAGGTCTGTCTGTTTTGTTTTGATTATCAAGTTGTGATGTAAAAATGATGACAATAAGGCTAATTTTGTCATGATTTTGAATTTTTAATTAAAGCAATTTTGTTAGGTGGCTTTTATGAAGCTATAAACATTTAAATATTCAGTCCCAAATCCATGTAATTCTATGAATTTAGTTGATACAATGACTCATATCAAAAAAGTAATTTTAAAAAATCCAAACCACTTTGATAATTGTGTATCTTCAACATAATTGGCATATCATGTGCTTCGGTAATGAATAATTGCAGCATTGCATCATACATTAAATAATCAAATTCAGGATGTCAACAGTTTAAATATGATTGGTGGTCCCAAATCATATTAAATATATTGGTGGTGCCAGTGCTATAGATGAAGCACATTCTTCTAACTATTTGAGTCTTGACATCAAAACATTCTGGTGATCTTTGACCCTTATCCTGTGCTGGCTGACAGTGCAGGCTGACAATGCACTCAAAATAGTAAGTTTTACTTTAAAAGGGAAGATGGCATCTGCAATGTTTTATAGAATTTTAGGCAACATAACCTTAAAATTTTATTAGTTACCAAACCCAATTCTTTTTCACTGTCAGTTCACCTGTTCTCCATTGAAGAGGTAATTTACTGAGGCAAAAGTCAAAAGGAAAAAAAGATAAATGAAGCAAAAAAGGAATTAATTGGTATGTAGATAATGAACCAAGACCCAATAATGTATTTCTTGGATAAGGGCAATAGTACAAACTGTGTCTGAGAGAATAAACCCATAACGAAAATGTTGAATAGAAGTCTTAGTCATTTATAAAGTTATATTTTAACCTTATAAAAAAATAATCCTATTTAATTCAGCTCTGCTAAGTCTTGATTCAAATTCACTTTGAATGTCTTTCTGCTTTATCAGCATGCAGTTTGATATGTATATCTTAATAATTCTCCTGAAGCTATTTTGAGATTAACATGATCAAAAATAAAAGGTAAAAGTTTAAAGTTTTCTTTGACATATTCTGTTTCTTGATTTTGCTTATCGCACACTGTTCATGTAATAAAAAATAGTTTCTTTTTAAGTTATCTTAATGTTAAATAAAGAAACAGATGTTTTTAAGTGTGATTCAGCTAGCCAGTTTTAGACACCCACATTAAGATGAAACAAACTTCTCCTTATAGGTCTTTTTCTTATCCTTACAAAGACTAATTCCTTTGTACTTGAAATAAGGCAAATACATACTATATGAAGGGTAAATTTAATTAATTCTTATTTATTGATTTTGTTGTCTATTTATTTTTAAAATAATTATCTTTTATCTTAGAGGCACCTTTAAATTTCAAGAAAATGTGATCTAAAAAAAAAAAAAAAAAGAGAGCAGGAGAGAGAGCAATACATACAGACTGTGGTGAGATGAAAGAAAACCAGTTTAAATCAAAAAGACTCTACCTAAGAGGTTATTCAAAGGAGTTTGACTTTCAAAAGACAGTCAAATTTATGCACGAAGGACTTCCTATCTGAATTTATATGTCCACTTCTTTATGCTCTTAATTCCTAAAGTCCTAGTTCAGTTGTTGCCCAAAGAAAGAACCTTAACTGTCTACATTTCTTGTCACAGATGTTTATTCTCAGTTCAGAGTGCTTACCAACTTTGCTGTTGGCTTATGGCTGAGTCAGTCATTCTAGACTTCTTCATAAATGATGGAAAGAACAGGTACTTCCAGAATTTAAATACCTCATGCTAATGTTAGCAAGTAAAATATATCAGTGGAATCTGGAATGCAACTATTAACTAATTAAGACGTCTACAGTAAGATGAAATATTTCCTCTGACCATTTATTTGTATTTTTTTTCATTGGCTTCATAAGGGGCATAGCATGAATAGTTCCAACATAGATATTAAAATAATTGACACTTAAAATTTGATTAGACAAACTTCACCCGGATGTTTAAGTGTCTGCTTTTAGAGATGGCCATAGGCATCTAAGTCCTGAGAATACTGGAGCCTACTTTGCAGTTAAGCTGCTATCATTTTCCTGTCTATCCCCAGAGCTAACACGGAGCTGTCCTTTCCTTTCTGACTGGGTTTGTATAACATGCTGCCAAAGGAAAAAATCAACAACAAAGAGGATCATACTGTATGAATTTATAACACTGTATGAGCAGTGAAGAAATACAAAAATGCAGTTTCCATTGTCCTCTATTAGGCCGTCTTTGATGATACATCAAAGAAATATTTGTAAAGATTCTGTAGGTCAAATGGTCAAATAATGAAAATGACAAGTCCTTGTGCTGACAGTGCATGTAAATAAAATTAGTTAATTCTAATTTATATAGCACATATCAGTGCATAAATAACACTGCATGAACACTTGAGAATTTTATTGCTGAGATGCTACTGAATCCAGTTGAACCTGGTAGACCTTTATTTGTCCTCTTTCTCTGGATGCTAACATGTCAGAACTGGCAAATTTTATAAATCTTGAAACATTGCCTTTTTATGCACTCACCAAAATTTTTAAACATGTTCTTTCAAACATTTAGGCAAAGGAGATATTGATTTCTGGGGCCAGTACTCGTCAAAAAGGGTAAAGATTCAGGCAGTGTAAATATACCCTTTTTGAAGAGAGTTCTCAGACATTCAGTTTTTCACTTAACTGAAGCAGCCTTATGTCAGTAAAATTCATTGAGAAAATTTTACAGACAATGGGGTTTTTGTTTGTTTGTTTGGGGGTTTGTTTGTTTTTTGTTTAGTTTTTTATGTTGTTTTGTTTTGATTTTTTTGTAAATATTAAACTTTTTTATGGTTTAAGTAATTCTTATTTGTAATCAGACAGTGTTCAGCTATCTATTAATTGATATAGTCTTTGAAAAACTTCTGTTTCTGGGACAAAAACAATAAGAAGTGAGCAGAATACTCTACCATGGTGGTAAAAATCAGTATTATTGCTATTATAAGTTGTCATTCTTCCATGATTAGTATATATCATTTTAATCAAAGTTCAAGTATTAAATATGACTGGCCTGGTCTTTGCCCACCTTAAAAGACAGATGAACTCATAACAGAGAAAATAGCTGAAAGTGGATTTGCAGAAATTTCTGGGCCGTGGATTCAGAGAGTGAAAGACACAGTCAGTTGGCCACCTCAGCTGTCTGGCACACCATAACTAACTCAGGAATAGGACAAATTAGTGGCATTTAATGAGGATGGAATATATTTAGTGTTAATGCTCCTATATGCTATCTATATATGATTTATTTTACTTCTCAGATATTGTTTACTACCTCGAGTTCTACCCTCTTTCAAGTTATCATGTAAATAAACTGAAAAATTCTATTTTTAAGATCACATTAAAACAACTTCACAACATATTCATGTCAATGAATTTTGCATCAACACTCAAGGCAGATTTATAAATAAGATGTGAACAAAGAAATGAACTATACTTTAAAAAACTTATATTGAGTCTAAAAATAGCTAAGTTTAGGTTTTATTCTACATCAGATTTACTACAGCTTTTAAATTTTTTATAATATTTGAAATACAATATATAACAGAACTATTCATCTGGATTTAAGAAGCTTTAAAGGCCTAAATAACCTATATAGTAAACAAATGGGACTTGTGAATACAAGACTACACATCTGCTAAGTATTGGACCCTTCTGAAATTCTAGATGAACTGAAACTTAATATATAATTCTGCTAAAATGTTTTGGTTTTGGTTTTTTTTTTTTTTGTATGGTTCATTTTTGTATGTTCAATTTGAGTAGTTTTTTCCTTTTTGTTTGTTTATTTATTTTGTTTGGTTTTGTCGGGGAAAAACCCCCTGCATTTCTGAGAGAAACATCACACATTTGTGAACCATATTATATTGTTCTTTCATGCAAGTTCAGACAATAGACTATGAAAACTGCAACACATTATAAAACAATCAGAGAAATACCTGAAATACCCAGGAAAGGTGCTCTTATTTATAGTACATTTGAATAAAAGATTTTCTCTTTCCCTCATACCCAGAATAATAAACTCTGGTTTCCTTTACTTTCTCCTTATAGCTGAGATGCTCGATATATACAGTAGACATCTTTTTAAATCACCCAGGATCTTTGGTCAATCTTTGATTCATAGTAAAGGCTACAGCTGAAAGACTCTGAAAGCTAGAATAGTTGATATGAGTTTCCTAACTGATGTGAAGTAATTACAAACAATTATCTGGAAAACACGTACATGGTTTGTGAAGCTGACAGTTGTCATGGGTTTCTCTGATTAGGGTTTTTTTTGAAGAGGAAGATTGACTTCTGTTGGAAGCCTCTGGAAGTTTCCCTCCATCCTACAGAGCAGAGCCAATGAGGGCCAGCTCCGAGGAAAACTTCCTGCTTTTGAACCATTAAGTTACGCCCCTGTGTGAAAACATATTTAAGAAGCTGTTGCACAGTTAGAAATGGGCAGCCATGGATTAACAACATCACAACGCAGACATCAAGGTCAATGCAGGAGGAGAAGAGGAGAAGGAGGGGGAGGGACCCCACGGATCAGGGAGAGGACTTAAAACTATTATTCCCTGACTACGTTGGTGATGACCATGNTTTTAGTTTTAGTTTGTTAGTAATAAATTTAAGCATTATTCTAAGTTTTGCTTTGCCCGTGGTATTAATCAAAGCTTCTCTTTTGGTTGTTATCTCTAGTCATAAATTCCTAGCTGGTTTTCTTTTCCCTTCCCCTGGAAGGCGAAAAGTGTGGGGGGAAAAAAAACCTTGAAACAGTTTTGCTGAACACCAGGCATTTATCGAAAGTCAAACCACCACACAGTAAATGAAATTTATTTCAGTGTAGAGCATTCAGAGTAACGTTTTTATAGGTGAGGTGTAAGTTTTCCTTATTACTTAATAATTTCTAAAACTATGAATAGTTTAACCAAGAAACTGGCCAACAAATGTAGCTCACAGGATCAAAGGAAAATTCAGGCTGGAAGGTACATCAGGACATCGCTAGTTCAACTTCCTGCTCAAAGCAAGGTCATTTGTGAGGTCAGACCAAGATGTCTGGGCTGTCCATGTGCCAGCTGGATCTGAAAAATCTCTAAGAACAGAGACTGCACAGCTCTCTCTGAGCAACCTCCTACAATGCCTAACCATTCCCATGAGGAGGATATTTCTCTTCATTTCCTGTCTGAACCTCTCATTTCAGTTTACACTAATTGTCTCTCATCTTCCCACTTTTTGGGATTTTTTTGTTTTATTTCTTGAGATGAAATAAATACATGCTCATGTTTAAATATATTTTTAAAAATAGAGAACAAAGCTGTAGTCAATTGAATTTGGCAACGGACAGAGTTCTAGAAGGAGTCAGCAAAATTGCATCACATGGTGATTGATTATATACTTGTACCAGAACCAGTCATGTGAGGGTTAGCATGGGGTGCTTCATCTTGCCGTTGGGTCCATCCCCCAGCACCAGCTCCACTGCTGAAAGCAGGCCATTGAGTGCTCACATGATTCCAACATTGCTACAGGACAAGACTGCAGCTATTTGTTATCTCATCATCAAGGGAAACTTAGAGAGGGGTCATTCTACCTCTGGCGTTCCTTCTTCCAGCTAGTTTAACCCCTTCTGCAGTTAAATTTTCTTGCCCTCCACACCAAATCAGTCTTTGGTCACAGGTTGCCACAGCTAGAAGTTACAATTTGAATTTCTCTGTATTGGCCCATCTCCATCTCCTTGATGACTTCTCCACAGGTACAAGGGAAGCTGCTGTTCCCTCTCAGGTGTCTCTTCTTAAGCCTGAATAAACTGCAGTCCTTTAGCCTTTCTTACAAGGAAATCCTGCCATTCTGACCATCCTCTTGGCCTCCTGCAGACGCGCCCAAGTTGATCAACACTTCGCTGGCAATGAGGAGAGCCCTAAACTGAAGAGAGTAAAGCAACTGGAAAATGGTCTACAAAAATATTCATTTCATGTTTGATTCTTCTGTTTTAGACCTGACATAAAGAAAAGTATATTTGTTTGTTTCTGCAAATACAGTTGTTAATTCAATAACGTTACAGTGCTTTCCTCCAAGTTGCACCTGACATGACCAATTTTTTCTTGTAGATGTCTGAAAGGAATTACACTCAGTGATTACATTCCTTTTTAAACTGGTTAAAGTTACAATAAGCACTGTTGTTTTACAATGTTTCCAGGCACTGTATAGGTATAATTATTTCTACACATAAATAGACAGCAGGAAGAAAAATTATGTTACGGGGGACCATTCTAGGTCATCTAGTCCAATTTTCAGCTTAAAGTAAGCACAATATCAAAGGCAGATCCAGCTTTGAAGCTCAGTCAGATTAGTCAACTACACCTAATCAAGTCTTCAGTATCTCCAGTGATGGATATCCCACAAGCTTTTGGGAAAATTTGTTTCAGTACTTGACTACCTTCCTTGTGATTTTTTATCATAGTATCTAACTAGAAGTTTTGTTGCTCCTGAAACTAGAAAAAAAACCCAAAACAAAATCAAAACAAAGAAAACCACCCCAAAGCATGATTGAGAAGAAAAAAAAAAACAACACAAAAGTCAATACTTAGGATTCTTCAATGTCGTGTTGATTGAGACTCACCTTGCAATAAAACTTGATCATCACTCATTTTTGTAGTGTACTCAGCACCTATGGAAACATTTTTATGGCTCAGATTTGGATCATTTTAAAATTGAATTAAATCCTATCTAGAGACTTAAAATAATATGAGACCAATTAGTTCTGTAATCAACATTCCAAAATACACCAGGAACAAAATATTTTCTTTTTTTTTTAAATCAAAAGTACTTGCAGTACTTGTAATAGACTTACCTGGGATACCCTTTTCAGATAATGAATTTTTTTACCAGTGTTTGACTTGTGTATTATACAAGTGAAGACATGAATTCTTTTTAAACGGAAAAAAACCCAAGGTAAATATTTCTAAAAGATTTAGTTGTGTCCTGACAGGAACATTCTCTAGATTTAAGAAAAACAGTTCTCCTTAGTTGTTCTGTGTATTGTGGGAAATACATGACAGTTCATTGGCCCCAATTAAGTACTTGATATGTGAGAGGTTATGAACTGGTTATAATTTTTTCCCTACCATGAATGTTTAGGTGGCCATTAAATCCACACCAATGCCTGAAGTCTCACCATGTACACTAGTTAATTGAAGGGAATCTAGGATTACAAAGGATGCCCTGGATCATTAAATTGCCTGATATTGCAAGGAGCCACATTTCATAACACTTCTTTAAAACAGGATTGAGCTTTTCGCAGTGTGGTGAGAGTGATGGCTTTTCAAGTGGTTTTAAAATGTTCAGTGACTTTCTTCCACTAGTCTGATTTCAAGTCTACTCCTGTACCTCCCTGCCCAGATGGTTAAAATGTTTTGTTAATTTCTATCCTAAATGTACTTAATTCTATTTTATATACATTGGGTTTTGAGCCCATATTGTTATCTTTGTTATCTTTCTGTGCCATTTTCCATGGTATATTGGTAGAGGCCATCTTTATTTATAGTATTCATTTTGCCAGGATAAACCATCCAAGCTCTTTCATTCTCCAAAAAATTAAGTCTCTTCAGACTCCTTATTGTCCAAGGATTCCTCTTTTGTTCTTTTTCCAGTTTGAATTGATCTTCTTTGAATTTTGGTGCACAGAATGGTAAACAACTTTATAAATTAGTTTTAATTTCTCCTGCCTCTATTAGGCGTTTTGTTCTAGTAAATTTCCCTTCATGTTGCTGTGTCATCTTAATGCTAGGATTGTTTAGTGCATATATTCTCATAGAAAATTCATCCCATATTATTATTAGTCTCCAGATAAAACTTTCTTTGGGCTTTTCCTTCTTAATCATACTTTGTTCTGATTTGTGAGAGTTTATGTTTGGTTCTTTGGTTGGTTTCACTTGGGTGTTTTTTGGGGGGTTGGGTTTTTTTTTGTTGTGTTTGGCTTTTTGTTTTTGTTTTTTTTGTTTGTTCATTTGTTTTTTTTCTTTTTCAGTTTCAGGAATTTTTTTTTTTTAAAAGCTTTTAGCTGTTTATATATTACTGGTCAAGGCTTCAATCTTTCCAAGGAAAATCTGTCTCAAATTATTTTAGTAGGCAGATGATCAAACATTCCTTAAACTGTATCCTCTAACACAAACTCTATTTGAAGCCTTATGAAGGAAAGCTTATATTTTAATACGTTTTCTGTAAATTCAATTCTCTCTTTCTAGAAGAATGAAACTTTTTCCCAAGTTCCAATACTGTAACTGACAATCAGCATATTAAAGATAAATCCCAATGGTTACTAGAAAGTATACAAAATAACACTAGTATTTCCATTTAAAATACTTTAATA
The DNA here is from genome assembly GCA_013396755.1 of Sclerurus mexicanus. Taxonomy (NCBI): domain Eukaryota; kingdom Metazoa; phylum Chordata; class Aves; order Passeriformes; family Furnariidae; genus Sclerurus; species Sclerurus mexicanus. Next base: position 387,272 of record VWZF01006237.1, on the reverse strand, counting down.
ATTAAATCGCAAGCAGGTAGTTGTGAATTAGAAGGAAATTCCCCAGTAAGTGTAGGAGGAATATTATCTTCCAAGAGAGAGGTTCAGGAAATTTACCTGGAGCTTGTTCCAAGAAAGTATTTTCACAGCATGTTCTACAGCCCCAGCAAAGGTTACTTGACATTTTATTTAGTAATAGTAGTGAAGTTCAGTTATTTTAAAAACTTGGGATGAAAAAAATCAAACAATTAATTAGTGTTTTGCTCAGAGTTAATGACACACACTAAAGACTAAGAGATGACATAGTGGTAAACAAAAGGGTATCATGACTGAAAATTTAAGCACTAGATATACAGCATCATAGAAAAAATGATGAATTAGTATGAATGACAAATACAAAATGGTAGATGGTAATCATCTGTGAAAGGCAATGATGGCAAGCAATTTCTAATTTATATATAAAGAGGAATTGAATGGGAAGTTCCTCAAACCTTTTGGCTGAGATTCTCAGAGATGGATACCTTGGGGCCTTTTCACAGATTTCACAAGCAATTAATTTTAGTGTATTGCAACTAAAATGAACATTGCATTTGTTTCTCTTAAGGTTAACAAATTTATAATGACGTTGTTGCATGTCCCACTTGCGTTTCTTGTCTAAAATGAAAGCTGTTCAAAGAGAGCCTGTTGCACATTTCAAAAGTTTCTTTAAGTTACCTATACTGTTGGGGTTTTTCTTTATTTTTGTATCTACATAATCATTCCAAGGTAGGTTCCAAGAATCTTTGAATGCTACAGATTCTTTGAATGTGGGTAAACAGTTCTGTGAAGAAAACTTATGTTGCATGTGCCTTTACTTACGAATCAAACATTCTAAGCAAATGAACCACAGTTTTAAGATAAGAGCAACCCAAACAACTGAGTAACTAATCAAGTCACCATCCATACATAATTTCAAGGTGAGCATCTCAAAGAAGAAAAGTATTCTGGAAATAATGTGTCAGAGTAGAAGTCAAGCACCTCCAGGAAATAAAGCACTTGGGATAATGACTAATCAGGATATTAGTAAACACCTGAATATCAAGGCAAAGCAGCCTGCTTTTCAATTATTTCTCTTCTCTATAGTGAGCAGGATAGTAATAACAGGCAGTAAAGAATAACTAATGGTTGTAGTATTCACAATTACTTTGTGAGTATTGTGGATCAGTTAAACCACTATTTAAACTTACAGACTAGTCCTTAGCCTCCTGGCAAATGGATTAGAGGCAAGTACTTTGCTGTAAATTGACTATTAAGCAGGTCTTAAAGGATGACAGGTACTGCAAATCAGGCCTCATACAAGATTAGTCTTGTGTCAAAATTAATTAAAAATTGCCAGTGCATACATGTGCTTCAGCATAAAGGACACAAACTGATGAAGGCTTTTGCTTACATCAGAATCTGAATATGACCTTTTGATTTTGATATTCTAGTATATACAAGATATTCAGTGTAACAGAATGCTGATTTAGTGATATAGTGTGATATTATTTCTTCTCAATATAGATTTCTTCTCAATATGAATCTGCACTGTGTTTGTGCTTGAAGGCTTGAGCTTGAGGGACTTATAGAATCATAGAATCATTAAGGTTGAAAAAGACCTTGAAAATCATCAAGTTCTGCATTTGACTTACAACTACCTTGTCAACTAAGCTGCACTAAGCACTACATCCTGTTTTTTCTTGAACACTTCCAGGGACAATGGCTCCACCACCTCCCTGGGCAGTCCACTCCAATGTCTAACCACCCTTTTAGTGAAGAATTCTTTCTGGTGCCCAACCTGAGCATTCCCAGCACAGCTTGAGGGTATGTCTTCTTTCCTAAACTTTCCCTCACAGTGGAACAAAAATTGACATTGTGCATTAAATCACCCTCTGGAATGACTTACTTTAAATGATGGTATAAGGTTAACCCAAAGTTAGTTGCCCGCTTACATGTGTGATGTCCATCTAAAACTGACAACATCTAGGATGATCAGTGCTGGCTGACATGGGGTGTGACCATGTATTCCTGGAACGAGATTATATTGCAGAACTTTAACTCTGGTCTTTCCCTCTTTGCACTAAACACCACCTTTGGGTCGTGTATTCAAGTATGGTTAGTCTCACACTAACACACTAACACATTTTTATATGATAACTCCACAGAATGGATATTTAAAAGCACATATCTATTCAGCAGCTTTGCTCATGAGGTTGCAATCCAATAAGAATGCAATAGTACATTCTTCACTCATTGCCTCATATGTGTCTGCAACAAGCAAACTGCTGCAGAGAAAAGGTTGAGAGCATCAGTGTTAAGGGTAATTTCTACAAAGCAAATCCATTCCCAAGGACATTGTTAAGCGAAATCTGACATATAAAAGAATTCCTTCTGAAATTTCCATTATACTTTTTTCAACTTCTAAAGTTCCCCTGTCTTCAAGCACCAATTTTCACTAGTCCTTGGGTATCTGCCTTAAGTAGTTAGTAGTTTTTACTACATTTAGTCACTTTTAACTTTTTTCAAATACTTGTAAGAGAATCTTTTGTTCTGGAATAGGAAGCCCTGTTAAGGATCTATGACTTCAGAAAAATGGAAATCACAAAGTAACATTTATTACCTGACTGCCTCAGTAATGTCAGCATTAATATAGCATGCAGCATGAATGTCTGATAAAAATACAGTGTCTTCATGATGATATAAGGAAGAAAAACATTTAGAATAGAATCTTGGAAGAGGTGGAACTATTAATTTAATAAATCATTATATAATTCCTAAAAGTTCTAGTCTTCTGTACTTTGCTGCTTCGAATAAGAGAAATAAAAGACTTTGAGGTAAAATATGTTTGACATTGAAATGCATATCCTTTGTGGAATAAAAAATGATGAACTCCCTGGCTTTTACAACCAGCAATGTGTTGTTTCTGACAGAATAATGATGATGTCATAAGCTGTTTTATGCTTCAAATACATTCAGCAGCACTGCACTTTACATTTCAGAAATGCATAAACTGCATTGAGAATTAGGGATATTGTAAATACAGATCTCTATTTGTTCCAAATAATAATGCATATAAGTGAATATTCTCAGTCTGCCTGAATTCTTTAAACATGAACTGTGATATAACTCAGATATTTAATATTATGATAGGAATGTTTTGTAATTCCTTAGATTCTTGGTGATGAACTGAGTTGATACAGAATGTGCACATAAGATAGCAATCTGCAACCCTTTCAGTATTCATTAGAATGATGTGGAGTTCTTTGTACAGCAGCGCATGCACAGTACTATGACAGCTAAAATCACTGAAAGACAATGACAACATTGTCATTGTGTGTGTGTGCATATTGCATTTCTTGCAAATGATGCATTTTTCTTTTTAATCTTCAATTTAGGATATACTTAAGGCTTTGCTCTTGCTCCTCTTTTGACCTAATCTCTTTTCCTCTAAGATGTTTTACTGAAAAATTTGGCATGGATCATCACATATATGCATGACATCCTGCTTCAAATTACATCTCACAGGTTTTTCTGTCTTTTGGTTTGTGCTAACACTTATCCACACAATTAGCTTCTTATTTGTTATTAAAATAGGTGAAATACACCTTTGCTAGCTGAAATGTCATCATTAATTTCACTATATACTTACTAAATATTTTTTAAGTACAAAATGTCATTTACTTGAACCACTCTGATCCTTTTACAGTCTGTTCCATTTTTCAATAAATATTCATTCATTCATTGCAATATATTTAGTTAAAATATGTTTAGACTGTGTTCCTTGCAGTTGAAGGTATTTATATTACTAATTTTGAAAAACCTGGTAACAATTTTTCTCAAAAATACACTAGTTAGGATTACTGTTTATATTCAAATATCTAAACCTGAGAGGCAGTGAGATATCTAAACTCTGTCACAGATTACATCCTAATTTAGGATCCTGTTTTAATCAAAGGACACCAGGTAAGTATTGTCTAGAGGACTGCACTGCCGACCACTGCACTGCTGTCTGAAAATATCTATCTGCTTTAGAATAAAATGAATAGCTGTCTGTGTGGATAAAAGGCTGCATTCAGTTTGCCTGGAGAAAGCCTACTTCCATTTTTGAAGACTGAGTGTCAGTGAATGGGGCTGGAAGATCAGACACATTTCCTGTGGGTGACTCCTGCCTTCTGGAATAAAGATCGCACATGCAAAAGAATGTGTGTGTGTGTACATGTGACAGTGGCAGAAAAAATATCTCTAATTAAATGCATTAGTTAGGCTTATGAAGAAAATGTGGTAGCTAACACTTGAGATTTTATTTTTTCTTCATGTTTTAGACGTTGTTCTTTTTCTGATGCTATTATTGAAATCATATTTACTTCAAAGGATGCAAAATTATTGCTTTGCTCACTACAAAATATTTTAATGCAGCATTATATATCTTTACCTCCTTTGACAATAACATTCCTGTAAACATGTTTCTCTGTATATACGCTATGTGATTTTTCTTTGAGAAGTAGACATATGTCTCAGTATAAATGAAGAACAAATCTAAATTCAACTTCCTAATCCATTATGCATTCGCATTTTTCACATAATTTCAAAGTAAAAAAGATTGTCTATAAAATGTCTTTAGTCATCTCCCAATATAAGTACACAGTTATATGTTATTTAAGTGAATAAAAATTCAGACATTACAAAAAAAATGTAGCTATTATTTCAGAAGATATTATTTTGTGACGACTATAGGTTAGACTTAAATAATACTGGGGTGGTTTTTTGTAGAAAACAAGGTGATGAACTATACACATTGAAGACAAATTTTCAATAAAACAAATACTTTGGTAAAGCAGATTGCAGTTTTGCAACTTCTTTCAAGGGCAGGAATCAAGTAAAAATTCCTAGTGTTATGAATTTAATTAAACATGCTGTTGTGGGACATACAAAGAAATCAAAAGAGATTCAGATAGGGGAGGGGGGTGGTGGTGTTTCTGTTTTTCATGCTTTCTTTTGCCACAGTGAATGAATACAAACAATACCACATGTTACAGAAAAAATCATTTGATAGTGTTGATGACAGCAAAAAAAAAAAAAAATAGAAGTGACATTTTGCTTAACTAAACTAAAGGTCACATATATCAATCCAGGTGACTCTTCAGAAAAATGGAAGTAAATTAGCAAAGTAATTTGATATTGGGTAATGTTTTATGTGCTGTGTGCTGTGATTAGCTGTTACACCAAAGAAAAACTTAAACAGAAGTAAAAGTTCGGTTGACATTATTTATAGCTAGGAGATTTTAAAACATTAGGGAACACTGGTGGTTTCAAGCTTTCTCTGACTGTTACAACAGTTATGGAGACAACAACAGTGTTTTCTCATTATTGTCAATTTCCTTCTATTATGAAGCAACTATTACGGAAAACTTTGTCATAAATAAGCCCATAAGTTTTCTTATTAAGAAAATATTAGTTTATAACAGAAAATATAAAAGTACTAAGAAAGGATGAAACTAAAAATTTATTGAGATCCTTACTTTTATGTGTCAAAACTTAGTTATCCAAGTCTGTGTAACCCACAGCTATGGCCTTACAGGTATGTATTTTTCAGTATTACACAAAAGTTTCACCTTGTGAGACAATATCCTAAACAAAGTCAGTATGAAACACATTCAGTTTTTGTCCATCCATCTCTTTTTGCCTAGTCCTTGCAGGATAAAGGCAGGCATTGAATGAAGTCCTCATAATCCAGGAGGAACTGGTTAGTGACCTACTATGCCAATTAGACACTTATAAGTCTATGGGCCCATAGGGGTTGTACCCAAGAGTAATGAGGGAGTTGGCAAAAGAACTTGCCAAGTTGCTTTCAATCTGTTAGCAATTTTGGTTAACTGGAGAAGTCCCAGTTGACTGGAAGTTAATCAATGCGTTGTCCATTTACAAGAAGGGTCAGCAGGATGATCTGGGGAACTACAGGCCTGTCAGCCTGATTTCAGTACCAGGGAAGCTCATGGAGCAGATCATTGTGAGTACCATCACACGACATGTGCAAGAGAAACAGGGGATCAGGTCCAGCTAGCACAGGTGTAAGAAAGGCAGGTCCTACTGACCAACCTGATCTCCTTCTATGTGAAGGTGACCTGCTTAGTGGATGAGGGAAAAGCTGTGGATGTTGTTTATCTAGACTTCAGTAAAGCATTTGACATCATCTCTGACAGCATTCTCTTGGAGGAACTGGATGCTCATGGCTTGGATGGATGTATTCTTCACTGGGTAAAAAACCGGCTGGATGGCCAGGCTCAGACTGGTGATAAATGGAACTAAATCCATTTGGTGTCTGGTCACCAGTGGTGTTCCTCAGGGATCAGTATTAAGGCCAGTCCTGTTTAGTGTCTTTAATGATGTTTTGAATGAGGGGGATTGAATGTATCCTCAGTAAGTTCACAGATGACACAAAGTTAGGTGGGAACGTTGATCGGCTGGAAGGTAGGAAGGATCTGCAGAGGAATTTGGACAGACTGCATTTATGGGCCAATGCCAGATGCATAAAGTTCAATAAGAAGTTCAAAGTGCTGAACTTGGGTCACAACAACCCCATAAAGTGATATAAAGTTGCTTGAGAGCTGCTCAGGGGTTTGGAAAGAAAGGGGTTTGGAGCTGCTGGCTAACAGTTAGCCAACTGAACACATGAACCAGCAGTGTGCCCAGATGTCCAAGAAGGCCAATGGCACCCAGGACTGTCTCAAGGTTAGTGTGGCCAGCAGGAACAGGGAAGTGATTGTCCTGCTCTACTTGGCACTGGTGAGGAGACCAATCAAGTGTTGTTTTCAGTTCTGGGCTCGTCATTCCAAAAAGGACTTAAGGAGCTGGAGCTTGGAGTTTGTAGTAAGATGGGGATTGGTCTCTTTCGCCATGTCTCAAGTAAAAGGACAAGAGAAAATGGTCTTAAGTTGCACCAGGAGAGGTTCAAGTTAGATACTAGAAAATTCTTTTACACTGAAAGAGTCAGATATTGGAATAAATTGCTCAGGGAGGTGGTTGCGTCACAGTCTGTGGAAGTGTTCAAGAAGCATCTGGATGTGGAACTTGGGGCACTTGGTTTAGGGGTGATGATTATGGTGGTGTTAGGTTGACACTTGGGCTAGATGATCTTGAAGGTCTTTTTGTGATTCTGTTTGATTCTGTGTTATTTTTTTGGGTTTGTTCATTTCTGTTTGTTAATTTCTGTCTTCATTTCTTTCTCTTCCTCTTATATTACATTGGTGATATAAAAGTCATAGAACTTTTGTGATCACTCTGAGATAGTTTGCTTCATGCTGCTCCTTCCTCCTCACACTTTCCCACTGCTCTGGAAGGGGAGTTGACTAGTTTTTCAGGATAAACCTGGCTCTCCACAGTCCGCCATTTCCTTCAGGAAATATCTCCCTGTTGTGGCATGATGTCCTCCATGAGCTGCAGAGTGGATACCTGCTCTGATGTGGTCTTTTCCACAGGTTGCAGGGAAATATCTGTGTATTTTGTAATCTTCTGCAGGGGTTTCAGGTGAATCTTTATTCCAGAACATGGTCACCTCCTGAGCCACCTTATTCTCTCGCCATGGTGTTCATAGGGCTGTTTGTCTCACTTTTCTTTCTTGCTGCCTACCGTCAGGCAGTGTTTAGTCCTCTCTTAAACACGTTATGACAGAAGAACCACCACCTTGTCTATGGGGCTTAGTCATGCCCTGCAGTGGGTGTGTTGGATGCAAATGGAACTGACTGTGCCTAACACTGGGTAAACCCAGTCAATCCTCATAGAGGCTGTCCTTGAATTGCTAAAACCCATCTGTGTAAACACAAATGTAAATACAAATGTGCGCAAGCAATACGTGCTGATTTTTTGGACAAAGGACAAGGTATATGTCTCCAGAGCTTGTCAGTTTTCAAGTATATAAAAAAATCAATTATCCCACATGGCTTATGGAGTCAGGAACCCACTGTATAGTGAAGGGTTTTCTCTGGTGCCTACAGTGTTGGATCAAGTAAACATATAGGCTTAGAGGTGACCTCATCACTCTCTACAACTACCTGAAGGGAGGTTATAGCCAAGTGGGGGTTGGTCTCTTCTCCCAGGCAGTCAGCAGTAGGACAAAGGGGCACAGGCTCTGACAGGGTTTAGGTTGGATATTAGAAAGAAATTCTTTACAGAGAGAGGAAATTGGAATGCATTGGAGGCATTGGAATGGCCTGCTCAAAGAGATGGTAGATGCACCATCCCTGGAGGTTTTTAAACTGAGATTGGATGTAGCACTTAGTGCCATGATCTAGTAAACAGAGTGGTGTTGAATCAAGGGTCGGATTTGATGATCTCGGAGGTTTTTTACAATCCAATAGATTCTGTGATTCTATGATTCTAATAATCAACACCACTTTCAGTGAGGAGCAGTGAGAAGCAGTAAGAAGTTGCAAGGTTTTTACCATGACCTCAAGGATGCAATGCTGAGAGCACATTCACTAAATTTTGCATAAAAGACATCCTTTCCTCTTCTGTTTGCATCTGTTAGATTATAACTGCAAGACTTAAAGGCCACTGGTGATGCACATCACACAATCATAAGCACATTTTGAATTTGGTAGATATCCGAGGAAGTTTCATGGAGTCATTATCAGATGTTTTATACACCAGTTTAATAGGAAGTAAGAAATACCATTTTTTGTTCAAGTTCTCCCTGCTGCTTCTGCCTGAAAGACACAGAACAGCTTACATTCCCATCACCTGAGAGGTATGTCTAAAGGTATTACTGACCCTCATTTTCCCCCAGGGCTCCACTCGAGATACCTCAGATAGCAATATTGTTTTATTCAAACCCAAAGGTCCAGAAATATTCTAAGGGGTCTACTGAAGTGGTGTTTTTTAAAGTATGAATACACTTTTTTGTGTTTTATTCTCCAATTCATTGCCTGAGGGCTTCTTGCAGTTTTTGAGACTGCAAGGGCTACTGGGACAGCGATGAAGGATTATGTAGAATGTATAGAGACAAAAGTGTTACACTTCTGTCTGTGTATGGGTTTCTGGCAACCAGACTTTATTGAAGAGAGCTGTGTAGAATAACTGAAAATAGAATTAACAGAGATGCCTAACAATAAAGGGTGATCTGGGATCCTGTAATCAAACTCACTGCTCCTTTTATATAACAATGCAGATTTACTCAGGTATTCTGTCCATAACACTACATGATCAAACAGCTTTTAAATTTTGACATAAAAATATGATACCAAGGAAAAAAATAAGTTTTAAAGACAAAGAAAACTTCAGGAACTAGTACACAAACTATCAACAGCACTCTATAAGGACACAATGTTTGAAGTAAGAATTACTTCAAAGGTTGACCAGGGTAAAGAGACAGCTTGGTAACTTTATTTATGTAAGGGAGGCTCCAAGGACTGACTCCCCCGTGAGCACTGTATGAATAAGAGCACAAACACAGACTGAACAAACAATGTGCCTTCTCAGGACCTTACAGGAGCCCTTCACAGAGGTACGATATGAAATACAAGAATTCTGTACTTAAACACTGGACTAATATTTACAGACTTAAAACATTCAGCTGAGGCTTTAAGGCAGTTAGAAGACTATTAAATCTTACTCTAGATTTCAAAATTATTTAACCTGTTAGCATAATTGCAGCCTTTCTTAGCCATGCTGGATACCACAGTCTATGGAGTATTGTGGAGCAGTGTATTGTGGAGTATCCTGTTTGGATATTAGCTGTTTGTGGGGGTTTTTTAGGGAAGGATTGTTTGGTTGTTTGGGGTTGGGGTTTTTTTTGTTTGTTCTTTTGTTTGGTTTTGGGTTTTTTTTATTATTCTATTAGCAGGTCCTATGGATTTTCTCAGGAGTAAACCAAATGGCCATAGATTAAATTCACACCAATGCCCAGTGCTCCCAGAGAATAAAACTTCAGAACACATATTCTCTAAGACATTCTTGTGTAGATATAAACTATTCTTTACTGCAACTTCCTGAGAGATGAGCCATTAAAAATGTTCTGGAAATCTTTTTTTTTTTTTTTTCTATTCTGATAACATAGAAATCTACTGGAATCTTACTTTACATTCTCTGGTACACTAGACTTTATCCAATGACTACACATTAAGTAAAAAATTTGGAGGACAGAGTGACTGAACCAGGAAAGGTAAAACAGAACATCTGTGTCAGTTTTCATTTTGAGACCTTAATTCAGTAAATACCCTCAGATTTCATGCTATTTATACCAATTTCTTTTTGTGATCTAATTGTCACTGGAGCTTGGATCACACTAAAGAAAATAATAATTTTTTTAAAGTTCAAGACCTGGTAACCTGAGAAAAATATTTTTTACAAGGAAAGAGAAAAAATGAAAAAAGAGTTTTAGATGAAACTAAAATGTACAGGAAATTAAATATTTTGTTCATTGTTGTAGTTGAAAAATATCTCTTTTTTGAAAAAAAGAAACAAACAACAAACAAAACCAAGAAACAAGGCTTTAAAATGCTTTTAGGCATATTTCATTTAGAAAGGGTAATGTTTTTTTCTTCAATTGTGAAAATGAAATGTTTTGACATTTTAGATTATTTCTTCCTTTTGACTAAAGGCATCTGCAACATTTGCAAGTGAAATTCTATCTCCTAATAGTTTATTTCCTTATTCCTTTATTTTTCATAAATATTCCCAATGCACCAGGAAATAATCCTTATTTACATTAGAAATATTTTCTAAATCTGCTAGGTAAAGAAGAAATAGTCCTCAGAAAAACAGTAGTGACTTTATTAATTAGCTGAGGCTAAAAAGTTTTCTAAATGTGGGGTTTTTTTGTAGATACTGAAGATTCCCACTGGTTTTGGAAAAGGTGAGATGACATTCTCACTGTGTTAGAAGTTAGAAGGAGAGATTGGTCTATTTTTAAATTACATTATTAGAGGTTTTCAGGACAGCTCTAAATTAGTCCAGTGAGTGATCCATTGTGTCTGTCTCATTTATTGTTGCATGTGGTCGATTGTCCTCTGCTGTGCCTATTTCTGTTGACAACTATATTAGGTTAAAGAGGGTGCCTATTTTTTCAGTGTTTAAAATCTAATGAATTATAGAATATCCTGAGTTGAAAAGGACCCAGAAAAATTATTGTACCCAGTGAGATGAGCCCAGTATTTTTTAAACATGAAAAAAAAAAAAATTTTATGATAGAGAACAATGGGCAGGATTCTGCTTCTAACTGTAGGTGTCTAATGCCATTTTAGATATTGTGGAGTATCCTGTTTGGATATTAGCTGTTTGTGGTTTTTTTTTAGGGAAGGATTGTTTGGTTGTTTGGGGTTGGTTTTTTTTTTGTTTGTTCTTTTGTTTGTTTTGTGGGTTTTTTTATTATCCTATTTATTTTTTGGGGTTTTTTCCCCTAAGAAAATTCAGGTCTTTAGAAAGTCTGGTGTTATACCTGCTGAATCACCCGGACGTTTTGTCCTGGTTTTAGCTAGAGTTAATTTCATGTCAGTAGCAGTTACAGTGCTGCGTTTTGGATTAGGAATGAGAGTGGTGTTGATTATACACTCATATTTTGGATTTTGCTAAGTCATGCTTATCCTAAGTCAAGGACTTTTTTTTTTCCCCTTATCTCATGCCCTGCCAGTGGGAGGGAGCATAGCTGAGACAGGTGACCTGAACTGAGCAAAGGGACATTCTATACCACAGAACATCATGCCCAGTAACTCAGGGTAGTTACGCATCAGGGGGTCTGATTTGGGTTTGGAAAAGGATGTCTGGTGTCAGTCAGTGGGTAGTGAGCAATTACATTGGGTATCACTTGTTTCCTTTTTATTTTCATTATTATTATTTTCAATTATTAAACTGTTCTTATCTCAAGCCATTAAGAAACAACAAATCCCCTTAAATTTTATTACTAATATTTAAATTATTTTCTATTAATACAGATAAAATTGCTAATTCCCTTTGTTTTATCTTTTAGTGACTACTGTTACAGAGCCTAAACAAAATATTATCATGTGAGAACCACAGGAAGAGCATCAGAGTCTTCTGAAATTAATGTAATTTCTCTTTGATAAGGTAACTAATTTTCTCTAGAGGCTATCTGCAATTTGTTAACACAGGGATTTTTTTCCAAAGGGAAAGCTCCAGTTTTCAGTTCTGGTAATTTGTCACCTAACCACTACAAGAATAACACCTATAAATTTGCTCTGAGACCTTCACATACTAAGCAGAGAAAAGTCATTCAGCAATCATAACTTATACTCAGAGGAGCTGCTATCTCAAAAAAGTGTTACAGATACTTATCTAACATACCCTGCTAACAGCTCTCTATAATGGTTGCACAGCATGGGAACAAAACTGCTCCTGAACACCACATATTTGTAAAAATATAATGCTGTTGAATATCACTTGTGATGATTACTCATTTTTTCCTTTTTTTTTTTTTTTCTTTCCCCAGAAATCCAAAAGCTCCAACTGGCTTGCAGAAATAAAAGGCCTAATATAATGTGAAATTCTATCTAAGGAAATCTCACTTTTATGCTGTTTGTGGTAATAGATGCTAAACCAAAAAACATCTTCTTAATAGTGTGGTCCATATCATACTTCATGAAATATTACCCTTTAAAAATAAATGTAAAAACCCTTAAATCATTATACTGAAAGTCATGTATTTCTTTGTGAATCTGCATTCCAAGCTTGCTTTTGTTTTGTAGTCATTGTGCTTTAAAGAATAAGACAGATGACTATTCTAATAGCAATGTAGGACAACAAAAATTAAATTCATAAAAATTAAAGTTCTCTTCTTTTTAACACTGATGGTTTCCTAATAAATTTAACAAAATTACAAGTGTGATGACTCCAGTGTGGTGATTCCAGTGTGATGATTCCAAATTTATTGAATAAATATTGTATTCAATAACAACATTTTAGTAAGCTACCATTTCAATTTTTATTTTAGCTCTAGTCATCTGCACTTAGTTGAAGACTGAATGTATTACTTCACATTCTGAAAATTAACATGAAAATCCAAGCTGATCTGATCAAAGCTGGAAAAGAAACCTAGAAACAATAACATTTCTGAGTTGATACAAGTGTTCCACAAATGTTCTACATCTTAGCAGATGTAGACGAAGTAGATATAAATCACAGGTATAGTGATAAGACATAAAAAAAAAAATAATAATTTAGAACAAAATTAAAGAATTGAAAAATTATTCACTGTGGCCCTGTAGAATGCTCAATTGCTGAATTTGATCCCAAAGTTCTCTGGTCACGATAGAGTGATATATACTACTATGAAATACACCAGAAATTTCATGCAGTGTCAAGACCTACCAACATATTATACAATATATTGGTATACAATGGGAAATAACAAAGCTGTGAGTCTTCTGACTTATGAACTATTTCAAACAGGATAGTCTGGACTCTTATGGTGAATAACTAGAAGTTAAGCAGATACAGGCTGAAATGCTTATGATGGAGATAGACTTCTATTGTTACACACCTGATACGACATTGTGCTGAGCACAAACTCATGGTAGATGTTTTCACTCATTCATGATCCTAAGCTGTAGTATTTTCTTAAGTTTAAGAGCTTAGATTAACACAATTTCCTATGTTAAAAACATGCCCAGACCAGAAAACATAGTGCTATACACTCTTTGCAGTGTAATGTAGTGCTGATGACACCTTTCAAGGAAACAGACAACTTGAATTCAAGTTCTGTTTCATTGTGAGGAAATCCAGAGTGTACTGTGCAGGAGAGAGCCATAACAGTTAGGTTATGAGATAATGGAAGTAAAACAGAGGAGAGGAATAAAGAATTCATCTGAATGAAGCTGCATGCCAACACTGAAGTGTTGGACACTTAATTTTAGAATAGTCTTCTAGTTTTTCTCTCACTTTGTCTTTCATCTCTTATGGTGTCATGTCTGTGTAAGTATTTCTCCAGTTTGACTGCATTTTAATAGTGTTTACATTTCTGAAATATAGTTCTGTTTCCCAATCCTCTTATGCAGAAGACAGTGCTGAGGCTATCTTCAACACATCACAGATGAGAACTTCAGCTCACACAATATTTTCTAAAATGGATGGGAGGCATGAAACTTCTTTTTTGACCACCAGTTTGGCAAGAAGTTCTGAGCTAATGTCAGAATTTAGATACTTCTGTCTATCATTTCTAAAGGAATATGGACCAATCCATAAGTAACCAAATGTCCAGACACCAAATTCAAGGTAGCCTAGGATTTCTTGTAGTCTTATCTGGCATTAACAAAATATTAATAAAAATTAATCAAATATACATTGTCATTATTTACCTGATTGTGCCTTAGGGAATTATGGAGTTTATGAAATATGACAAAAATATTTCCATATAAATAGTCCTACTGTCTTCATTTCTGATACTTGTCTTTCAAAACGGTTAGAACTCAAAATTTAAGGAAAATTCATGTTGCCACACAGGACAGTAACGTGACTGATCACCCATAAACAGAGTTCATAAACAATTTCACCTTTCATGGAAGATATAAAATGGTACACAAAGTAACTTCAGAGAAAGTTTGTCTGTAAGTTTGACATGCTTTGCTTATATTTTGTCTCAGAAGCATTGTTCGCTTTATATTTAAAATGCTGCTATGGGCAAAACAGAGAATACCATTTCTATGAAATCAAGGATTTGTTACTACCTTAAAATATTAGCAACCTAAGAAACTTTTAATTTATTATAATTTATTATAATTTATTGTAATTGATTAGTGCTTCAGTTCCCAACAATTTACTCCTAACTAATACAGAAAAGTCACTGTAATATGTTTAAAATTCATACAGAAGAAAATGTTCTAATATCTGCGACTTTACTTCAATCATTGTCACCCTTCCAGCGTTCTCTGATTCATAAGGCTAATGTTGTCATCTTTCTTGAGCAGAAAGATGATGGTTTCTGTGTGTTACCAGTGTCCAAAGTGTACACAAGAAGTTTAATGTCGGAGATTAGGATTGCTTCATCCTCATTGTTTCAGTCTAACTGGAAGTATTTGAGATACTTTCTCACTCCAGCATTCTTCCCAGTCATTGGTTGTGGAAGTGGAACTACAATATCAGAAATGGAAGAGGTCATGCCAGGGATGGGTTCATGAAGGAAATGAGGAGGCTACTCAGGATGCCTTAAAAACCGAAGCTTTTGCTGTATTATAAAATGGATTCCTTGTTCTTTTTTCCCTTAGTCATGGTTCTTCTCAAAAGCCCCCTGAGAAACACCTTGCCTGTTTGGTTAGGTCTTCAGGGATTGGTCCTTGAAGGTCCCTGTTTAAGTGTCCCTATTGGCCCTTGTTAACCCTTTCCCATTGTTATCCTTGGATTCTTATTGGTCATAGTTTGGATCCCCTAAGAACCTATAAATACCGCTAGCCATCTTAATAAACTCTCTCTCTGCTTCCCCTCCCGGTGGTCTCTGTGTGGCTCTTTCTCGGACATCTCAAGGACCGTGTGTGGTGGGGCGAAGGAGAGAGCATCTCCCACCAGCTGTCGCAATTGATATCCAGGTAATGTTCTAAAGTTGTCCAAAAGCATCCCCCAACCTCAACAGCCATCAAGGCTGTCACTTGCTACACTATAACAATTTTACTTTGTCAGGCCTCTATTCTCTGTAGTAGTCCTTGAAGGTGAAGCAGGGTGGGAAAGAATTATTTCAGTGGTAGTCAGTTCTTACACCAAGGTAAAACACACCTCGTCCAAAGTGAGCCTTTACTAGTCCTGAGACCCTTCATAGTAAAATTAGTATGTTGTACCAGCAATCAAAAAATAAATAAAGCATCTCAAAAGATGCAATTTCACAAGATTTGAGCAGATTTTTGTAGGAGAAGAAAAAGTTTGGTTTTTTTTTTAATACAAAAACTGTCCCTTGTTAAATGTCTAGTCTTTTGCTTTGCAACATGCAGGAACTAAAGTAGTTGTAGCATGGGAATATCAAAATAAAGAGGGGGGGGGGAACCAAAGAAAACCCAGTCTGTTCAACTTTAGCAGCAGAAAGGGCTAAACAGTTTGGTAAAAAACTATAATAATAAAAAAAAATATTAATGACAGGCAGATAGGATCATAATGAAATTCTAAGAAACTCATGACAACCAAATAAGAAGAAAATCTGAGAAGAAGATAGACCATTAAAAGTCAGAAACATAATTTTTTCAGATGTTTTAAATAATGTTACAAAACCTCATGTTTTCTCCATCACAGTATATCAAGTTTCTTTGATGTTTTTATGGGCTGAGATTCCTAATATCCATTTTTGGTAATCACTGTCACTTACAGTAGCAGATGTTTGATTTGAGAAGGCAATTTGTTAAATTCTGAGTAGCAAATAACAGCCATACCTTACAGCTTGTTAAATGATTAGCATAATCATATACTTATTCTTAGATGTTTCGCATTTGGAACAGGTGAAATGTTTTGAAAATCTATTTTTTAACATGGACATTAGCAAAGCTGTAATGGACCATCTTATAATGAACAGATCAAACTTATTTTCAAATCATTAGCAATCAGTTCATTTTCTGGTCACCATGATCATGCATGCATTTCAGTATTTTACAGTAAAATACTTAAAGAACATATATTTATTGCAGGAATGTTGTTAAAAATCACAGTTATTTCCAAAAACAAACTTTAGGAAGCATATGAGTAACTGAATAGCTATTTTCTGTAACTGAACAACCGAAGATAAAAATACATAAATAAAGGAAGAAGTGTGTCTGACCATATATATATATATATGTATATATATATATAGGGTTTTTTTTTTCTGTGATGGTAACAGACAGAAAGGCTAACATATACTTATGCATGAGTTTTGAAGACACCAATTAATCATCTAGATATTTCTTTGAAAGAATTTTACAGGCACAGTTATGCAGTTCTAGTAAAAATTTACTAAAAATGCAGAGTGTTTATTTCTCATCCAGAAATGAAATGACTTATCTTTGTATATAGAACCTGTAGGATTTCAACCTTTATTAGAACACTAGTGACATCAAAATAGGACAAAGAAAATAAAATTGTTTGAGATCATTAGGCATTGTTTGATGTGCCTGGTAATACTAGCTGTGCTAATTGTATCATTTGTAAAAACATAGAGGAAAGTAAGTGCAAATGCACTGAAAGAAAAGCTGCTAATATTCATTCAATGAAATAAATAAGTATGTCAGAATTATTGCCTTTTTCTTGGAATATCATTTCCTTTTAAAATCGTTACTTTATATCTTTATTCATTTCCTTTACATTCATAGACATATTAGAAGGAGAGGCACAGAAAAAAGTAATAGTGTGAAAACAGAGTTCTTAAGAATAATATTTTATTAAGAAGATTTTAAAAAGCATAAAAATAATTACATTTTTTTTACTTGATTCTTCATCTGGTTTGTGTCCCCATGATGTGTACAATCAATTGCTCTGAACATGACAGTACCTTATTGCATGTATCTATTATTAAAATGACACTAATTAAAGCACAACTTAAAATAGAAACTCTATCTCAATTTAACTTAAAGAAGAAAAAAACCCTGAAACAGCCTTTTCTCCAATGTATAATTCCAACACACATACCTGAATTCCAGAAAAGTAAAATTAAAATTTGAAAGAAAATGAAGCAGAGGAACAAATTCATCTACAAATTACAAAGTTAACTAGTGTTGTCAAATCAAGGAAATCAAAACTGCATTGAAAATAATAGAATGCTGCATCTTGTAAAGAAATATAAGAAATATTAAAAATCCTTTTTGATTAAAAGACAAAACAGTTTAATTGTATACAATTAATTCTATAAATAACAAAATTTATTTAAGAAGGCAATTGTATAGTTCTTGAGATAAATACTATCTGTGACTTAAGTTTCAAGTCCTGCACTTCTAGTTAGAATTTCATCAGAAAATTCAGAAACAGGGGTCTCTGTGAGCATGCTTTATATCTTAACTATCAAAAACCTTTGTCTCTGTAACCTGTCCTAGAAGTCTATGGGGCTTCTGCACCTACACCATAGAAAAATTCTACAAAACATTTAATTACTAGAAATAAGATCAATTTTAAACAAAACAAAACAAAAAGTTTGTTCATCCTAAACTTACACTTCTCATAAGTAGATAAAACATTCTCAGCTTTCACAGAAAAGTTAAGAAAATCTTTCATGATCAAAGACTTAATCTCACATCATCAGCTGGAGTAATGAACACAAGCTGTTGAGAACAGGAAGAAATCTTGCCAAATGCCTTTTTATCATGTTTTGCAAACTTCCAAGTATCTTCAAGCTCTTTTGTTTTATTTTATTTTGCTATTATGCATTATATAAGGAAGAAAAAAAAAAAAAAAACAACAACACACCAGGAAAGACTTTGCTATTATAAATGTATTGAAATTTCCTTTTGGAAAAATGGCAGAGTACATATTGAGAGAATCCAGAAATCCTTACTTGATTTTTTTTCCCAAAAGAGAAAAATCCAGCTAAACAGATTTTTACTCTTGTCACCACATCTTGGCGATATCATGATTGTCATAATCAAGTAGGCTATTTATTTTTCATATTATTATATAGCACAGTTAACTCATTAAAATGCTTAAGTATAGACAAAAACTAAATTAGGAGACCAATTCTCTTCTGTTCAGTTTAATTTTTATGCTAGCGGTGTTCTTGTGCTAGTTTTTTTGCAGAGGCTAGTTTGTCTAAATTTTTCAGGTTTTGGTGGTTTGTTTTTCAACTTCTGTTTTTCTGATATTTAAGACTCACCTGCTTCCCTCTCTTCTATTATGAACCCTTTTTTTTTTTTTTTTTCCCCCAAAAGTCATTTAGGCAAGAAAATCACAATGGATATTTTTACAAAGAGTTTATTCTTTTAAATATTTTACTTTGCTTAGGATAATGTTGAAAGCCTTTTCAAAACATAAATAAGTAAATCAATGTAAATAGTGCAATTATACAAAAACCTGTTCAATCAGTAGCTGAGGTGCCCCATTTCTTGAAGGTTTCCCTGACCTATAACTTTTAATTAAAATGGCCCAGAATTATTGAATGTTTTCTAGAACATTTGGACATTCACAGACACATTATGCATCACAAACTAATGGTTTGCAGACAATATCTGGATACAAACACCTGCCTTTGGATACAGGTCTTCCATAAATATATGGCTCTACCAGCCTGTGACTTCACATGTGAAAGTCAGTGAAGACAGATGGATATATGATAGACTATGAATTAAGAATATATTTTATCTGATTACTGATAAATACTTAACACATATATGTTTTCAGAAAGGGCCTTCTAAACAAAAAGATGCATTTAAAATCTTAGATTTGTAGTTCTCAAAATATTCACTAATAAAGCAGAGCTCTCAGGATCATGTAGGTCTTTTCTTTAACTCTTGTATTATTTTTATTTCCAACTTGCTTAAAAGACTTTCACCTTTTAGGTTTGGGTGTTTAGTTTTTGAGGTTGGTTTGTCTGTGTTTGCTTTGGTTTTCTTTGGTTTGGGGGATTTTTTCTTGTGCATTTGGAGGAGGCTTTTGATTTTATTTTTATTGTTGTTGTTGCTGCTATTATTGATTTTTATTTTGCTTATGTTACATACCTAACACTGGAAGTAAACAGACATTTTAAAAAAACCTCTCATCCTCAGTATTCAAAATGTAACAAATTTAACAAATTACTTTAATCCCTTCTTTTCAGCATTGCTGTGTCT
This sequence comes from Sclerurus mexicanus, assembly GCA_013396755.1. Lineage (NCBI taxonomy): Eukaryota > Metazoa > Chordata > Aves > Passeriformes > Furnariidae > Sclerurus > Sclerurus mexicanus. Next base: position 367,566 of record VWZF01006237.1, on the reverse strand, counting down.
ACATTTCTTTTTAGTGAATTTGGAAAAAAATCATGAGATACATGCTTAATATAAATAATGCATCATCATGCATGTCAGCTGTTCTTCATATGGCTTCCCTTCAAGGCCCTTCACCATCCTCATTGCTCTCCTTTGGACACTCTCTAATGGCTTAATATCTTATATTGCAATGCCCAAAGCTGACCACAATATTCAAGGTGCAGAGCAGAGTGGGACAATACCCTCCCTCAACCTGCTGGCGATGCTGTGCCTGATGCCCCCCAGTACAACAGCTGAATGGGAGAT
>VWZF01006237.1:293376-367204 GCA_013396755.1 Sclerurus mexicanus | reverse complement strand
AGATGTCCTGTGGGAGAGACACACAGAGACCACCAGAGAGGGTGCAGAGAGAGAGTTTATTCAACATGGTCAGGGATATTTAAGCGTTTCACAACCAATAGGGAAAGGGTTAACTAAGGGCCAATAAGGGGACTTTACATAGCACTGCAAGAAAGAATTCCTGCATACTAAGGTAGGGAGATAAGAATTCTCTCAAAGGGTTTTGGGAAGAAGAAAGGTGATTCAGGGGAAAAAGACAGGGAATCCATTTTACAATACAGTGAAAACCTCAGTTTTTAAGGCATCTTGGCTGGCTTCTTCATTTCCTTAACAAATCCATTTCTGGCATGACTTCTTCCATTCCTGATACTGTAAGTTCACTCCCACACCCCAGGACACAGTTGGCCCTCCTGGCTGCCAGGGCACTGCTGACTCATATTCAACTTGCCATCAACCAGGACCGCCAGGTGCCTTTCTGTGTCACTGCTTTCCGGCATCTCATTCCCCAGTCTGTAAGTTACTCCAGGATTGTCCCATCCCAGGTTCCAATCCAGCACTTCCCCTTGTTGAAGTCCATATGGTTGGTGATTGCCCAGTCCTCTAAATCATCACAGTCCCTCTGCAGGGCCTCCCTGCCTTTGAGGGAGTCAACAGCTCCTCCCAGTTTTGTGTCATCTGCAAACTTGCTTAGGTATCCCTTCCAGTCATGCGTCCAAGCCATTCATGAAGATATTGAAGGGCTGAAGATGGAGCTCTGTGGAACCCAGCTATTGACAGGTCACCAGTCTGACGTTCCCCAATTCACTATTACATGCATGAGAAGAAAATCATTGATGACTCTCTTTTATATGTCAGTAAAAATTAAACATCAAATAAGTTAACAGGGTGGGAAGGGAATGCTTTTGTATAAGAAACAGAAATATTATTGATGAGATGAAAAAAAGCCAGTATGTTCCTGAGACAACACAAGTTCAAGCTGAAGTTGTTATTTTTATGAATTAGAATAGGAAAGAATGTAAAATCAAGCTAAAAGAAAGGAAAGATGTAATCTGATTAAAATCTTATTATCAAAAGTCAGAGTTTCTAAAATAAATCTTTTGTTAAAGGAGTCACAGAATATAGAAAAGTTGAAGTTGAAAGAGACCTCTGAAGGTCATTGAGTCATGTTAACCTATATCTGCCATAATACAAGGCAACATCAGAATTTATACAGGTAATACTACTACTACTACTACTAATATTGAAATATAATTAAAATATAATAAAATAGTCTTAATAATTAAATAATTATTAATAAAAGAATTAAAAAACCAGCATCCAAACCCTTCTTTATTTGCTGTAGTCTCAGTATTTATTTATTGTATAACTATTGCAAGATTTTTGTTAGCTTAACTGTATGAGAAGACTGAAATTAAAGATTAAGCAATATATGCTAATTTTAGAGTTTTCCTCGTTGCTTTGCGCATCATTGTTTCTTTTGTAATTGCATGTTAATGAACCCTTCTTGGTATTATTGTCTATTTTTTTCTCTACCATGAAGTCATCTACTCACTTTTTCCCATCTTCTATTTCACATTTTTCCAATTCTATATTCACAATCTCTTCCTACTTTAGTTTTCTTCTTTCATTTCTTCTTTCATTTTTTTTTTTTTAAAAACTCATACCACACAGTCCAAGAAAAAAAGAGCAGGCCGATGTCTGGGTGCTTGTCAAATACTCTATTTAATGGCAGTATTCTGTGATGTTTTTGTATAAAACAATTTGGAGAGGCAAGGGAAGTTTCTTTAATTTTCAACCATTACCATTACCACAATCTATGGGAAATTATATTACTGAATGAACTGGTTTTTCTTGTAACTTCAAGTTATTTAGATTTCTCTTCTTGCTTTCTCTGCTAACAGAAACTAAAGCCAAATTTCTGCTCTCCATACACTACAAACTGTGTGAAGACTTTTCTTTCAAAAGTTAAGTGAAGGTATCTTCTTTTATATGTCACTTTTATTTGCCTTTTCAGTACTATTCTAGTGGCTTTTACTCCTGAATCCTTCTTGGCATTCTGGAGTGGAGGCACAAAAACCAGGCAAAACACTTGAACGAAAATTGTACCATAGTCAAATAAAATGATAATGTTTTCCTTTTTTTTTTTTTTTTTGTTTGTTTTGTTTGTTGTTTTTTTTTTTTACTCTGATGAGTAAAACAGGAATACAATTACTTTTAGTCAGGACTCTTACCTGATAAGTGGAGCAATATGAGTTACAATATCCATCTGAAGACCTTTCTGTATGTAAATCCAATTGTAATGCAATTTGTTACAGAGTCACTAGGACTGTTCTGTATTGTCTCTACGCACCAAAGCAGGTTATCAGTTTGGGATGCTACAGAAACAGATAAAGGGACTCTGACAGACTGGTTTGGAACAAAGGTCTCTGCTTTCCTGGGGTGCCGATAGACAGACACACAAGGGTTTCCCCACACTAAGGTTCAAGGAAACCACCCCTTTTGACATGACAAGACCTAAAATCAGAAGATGAGTAAAAAAAGGAAAAATATAAATATAAATAAGACAATTATTAAGTATTTCTTATAATTAATTTCTACGTAAGTTCTAGAATTAGGCTCAGCTTGGTATTGCAATAATACTACTGAAAATTTTCTAATCTTCAAACTTAGCACCATATGCTATATGACTACCAATATGTTTCTTAATAGGAATTTTATGATTGATTTCTTAAGGCTTTAAATCAAATGCTTATGATGTCAAATAAGTATAAGCAAAAGCTAAATTTTGCCTGATGGGTTGACAAGACAGTGCTAATTTCAGAGTTCAGCTGCTCTGAGCAAACTGCTGATTTTTAAAAATTCTGTACCCCTGAATCCACCTACATCTTCAAAACTACCAGTGTTTTTTCTCTGAGCTGATGGACATTCCACTAAAATATCAAACAGCTAGCCAAGATTTTTTGGCAGGATGGAATGTTTGGTCATTGTACTATTATTTCTAGAGCTGATGCCTTCTTTCAGAAGCAACATCATTTGAATTGTAAGAACTGAAAAATCTACTTTTTGAAATAATTGTTAATATTTGCATATATATTATGTATGCATACATAACAATTATGTATGCACATTAGAATGGCCATTATCTAATGAATTAGCGACATTTAGCTGAGCCTAGAAAGACACATGTGTGTGATTTCCATCGTGTGAAAGAATAAGGAGAAACAAAGGGAAGGAAATGACACAGTGCAGGTTGAGAGAGAATGAGAGGCAAACCTAGGAATGAAGCACTGGATTAATAATTTTCAGTCTGCAGTTGTATTTCTGGGACCCCTTTCTCCCACACTGAGAGCCTCAGACACGTTATACTAGATGAAGATAGAAGACAGTTTTTGAAGTGATAATCAGTATTGCCAAAACATGACACCATCCTAGAGATAAAAAGAATCAGAAATACTGTTTAGTAAAAGGCCCACTATATCCCTACTGGCCCCGCAGCTGAGCCAACTTTATACAGTCTGAAAAAGCTATCAGGACTGTAAGGCAACAAGCAGAGACTTTTTACTGAAACTTCCCTAACTCTACAAGGCCACCTCTTAAGTTTTTTCATGTCACTGTTCATCATTTTTTGCTTATCATTTTCCTTGCATTTTTTTTCAGCCAGCTAACCTCTTTTCCACCATTCACAGTTTTTGAAAACCAATATTTTTTAAATGTTTTATATCAAGGAGTTCTAGGAAGCAATAAGTAAAAACAATACTAGCTTTTAGAACACATTTTTTGCAGACTTGTGAGTTGAAAAGACCGTATGGTTCTTATAGTTTCTTAAAATGATCCACCAAAGTGGATATTGCAGACACCTTGGTCTTTTCAAGTATCCTAACTTCCCACTTGTCATGTATTTTCACACCCAGGACCTGTTTCTAAGATCTGTGTGAGAGCCCACACATGTCTGTACACATTAACATCTTTTCTAAGTTGTAACTTTTGGTCTACAGAAAGACATTGCATTCATTTATTTATGTATTGCTCCATAGTCAAGCTATTATTTCAGGCTTCTAAGGTGCATAATGTGAATATGCTCAGCATATTTTTTCCACAAGATATTTTGTTGTAAGTGTGTTCTTTTACTGACAGTAACAAGTGTTTAGGCCTGTTCTGGAATGCAGTTCCACTTCTTCCTTTTATTTTTTTCAGAATTTTAGTTTGCCAAATGTCGAGTTATAGGGTCCTATAGTAATATCTGAAAACTTCCCCCTCTTGTCAATTCAGATTAGCTTACAATAGTTTGTAGAACACTAATGCCTTAATTAGATTTTGGAATGTGTCAGTTAACATAATATTATTTTTAATTAGACAGATGTTATTTCAATACTGTTTCTCATTTTCCTCATGTCTAACATGTTTTCCTGTATGAGATTTAGTATTTGCTTACAAGGTACATGCAGTTCATCCTGAAATTACTCATGTCTCCTTTTTAATGTGCTCTAGGAAGACTGACTACAACTTGATAAATAATAAAAGATTAATCCAGAAACTGACATCATCTATTGGCTGCTCAATCTGGTGTCATCCTACACCTTCTTATGTCTGTGTGATTTAAAAATTACTTATTTTTTTATCAAAAATAGAGCTTCCATCCCTCAAGAACCCCTGTGTTGCGCATGCTTTTCATTTTCCTGAACAAGCCTACCTGACTTTGGGAATGCCTGACTGACTCCAAGCTCCATCTCATATATAATCTTTGAAGCAAAGTTCTCTAAGTTATTTTACTGGTCTCTCTCTGGGCCCCCTCCTGGAATCAGTTTCACTTGTCCCCTCACTTCTGAGATGGTTGTACTCTCTTCTGGTATAGCTTCAGAAGTATATCTCTTAATATATTATCAATAAGTTTGGTTGATTTTGCAACCTGTGATATTATATATAGTTTATAGCTACTATTATTAGGTGTTGTTATTATAGATTGTTGGCTATAACTACTTGCTGCTATGCTATTGATCACAGCTACTATTGACTGCTGATAATAATTTGTAGTAGCTTGATATATATGTGCACTTTATTAATTATAGGTATAATTCCTAGTGATCTTTTGTCAACCACCACAGACATTTATATAATAAAGCCTCCAGGTTGTTGTGTATTATGGAATCTTACTGACCCATTTTCTTGACCTCTATAAAACCCACAGGCCAAGCAACCTTCTAGGTCATGACAAGATCAGGTTAACAACTACAGAGCACTGTAATTAATCCATGACAAAGCAGTGTTGGATGATTCACCTGCACTACTTTTGAATAATTCTGATTTTTTTTTTTCCAAAGTTTGTTCATCTGTCAGTGTTAATTTTTGAAAAATATAAACACGAGTGACTCTTCAAAAAGATTTTACATTGCATTTTCTCCTGCAAATTCTATTAAAATTAAAAAATAATGAAAAGGAAAAAAACACAGGCAAAGAAATTTTTCTCATGCTGGTTGGGATTCAGAAATTACTTATATCTTATGAAGAGGAGAAATGAGAAAAGGTAAGCAAAATCTGATTTAAGTTCAGGATTTCCTGCTTGTCTCAGTAGTACCCAAACCAAACTACTCCACTTCTTTCCATTTCTCTTCTCAAATGTCTGTTACAAATATAGAAACTCTGGAAGGCTCAGATGCAAACTGTTGTCAGGTTTATGTTCTTATTTCCACTACCAATATTATGAAAACCTTGAAATTTGGCTCAGATGAGGATAAGACACTTCCCACTTTAGAATTTGTTCTATATAATAAAATAGGATTGTCCCTAAAAATACACAATCCAGAATACAAACTGTTCTTGCATATGTGAATAAAAGGAATTCTAGAGGGTATGGAAACAGTTTATCCTATGAACCTGAACAGTTACTGTAATGTGTTTGAATAACAACTGGCTATTAACAGAAAATAGTTTGGTTTTCATATTTCTTTGTTTGCATTTTTCATAAGGAATATATTATTAACAACATTGAAGAATTATTTGATTACACATAGTGTTAGAAAAAGGTATCGTAATTGCCTTCACAGTACTTAGGCTACACCATCTGGTATAAAAGAGGAATATTCAAATACTAATGTATTTTATCAGCCTATAATATTTTCATAGGTTTACAAATTCAGTCAAATCTATTTTAGTGCCTGGTCAGAAAATTCTGACCAAACCCCTAAAATTAAAAATTCTGAAGTTTATAGAATCTGAAATTATTTAGTTTTTGATTTTTTTTTAGTGAACCAAATAAGTGCAATATATATGTAACAAAGCAAAAAATAAACATATGGGCATTTACATAATACAACCTAAAAAAATTAAAGTGTAAATATATAAGTAGATATATAATAAAATTTTTTATTATTATTTTAATAATGGCTTACATCTGAAAGTTCAGTGCAATTGTGCAAAACCATAGAGAGGTTATAGATGAATTGGTTTTGATTGCCAAAGAACCACAGTAAAAAAAATATTTTATTATGAACAGGCAAATTTTCACATAGAACTTAGGTTCACCTGGGTCCTGAGCAAACAAAATACTGCTGTGATAAAATAGTAAGATTCTGGAGATTTATATATGGATTAAAGTATCCACATACTCATGGATAGCAGATTCTCCAGAAAACTATGACAATGAATGCTCTTCTGCCTTTTCCATGTTCTCCATTCCAAAGCATATTAAGAAAACCTTTTCCTCCTTTCTCTGCTTGTTTCAAGACCACACAGGAAAAAAAATCATATCTCTGAATATACTCATTTACTACTAGTTTAGGTACTCTAGACTATCATAAACAGTGGCTCCACTACCAAGTAAAGGACAGTAATGTTGAGTAATACTCTGCTAAGTCAGACCAGGTCTGGCCAGCAGGGTTTGTGAAAGGCAAGTCCTACTTAACCATCTTGACCTTCTATGACAGGGTGACCCACCAACTCTTTCCAAGGATTCTTGTGTGAGTTTGTAACATGTTGTTCCACACAGTGTTGTCTCTACTGTCCATTTTGAAACTTTTTTGATGGCTTTGGTGTATTTGGAAAAATCACAATATTTTTAAATACAACATTTCCAAGTCTCTTAAGCTTTCTTCTCTGTTTTGTCTTAGTATGTAGCCCCTTGCTCTTCACCTTTTGTTTGTTTGTTTGTTTGTTTTCTGCTGGGATATGTCAGAAGTCTCATTCTTGTTGACATTCCACAAGCAAAAAAGTAAGCTACAGAACTTCTTCATATAAGCCTAATGAAGTCCAGCATTTTAAAATCTTGCTGTTATTTTCACACTGTAGTCATAAATTATTGTACAAAAAAGTTTCTGTCTTTATATTTCACTATAAACAACTAGGATACTGCTGGCTAGTTTTTGAGTTTTGGTTTGTTGTTGTTTTTGTGTGTGTGTGGTTTTTTTATTATAATATTCTTCTTAATTGTGTCATTTCATCATGTAAAATAATTTCTCTTAAATAATAAATCAAACTAAAGCTTTCCAAAAACCTTGCGGCATGTGACATTATGTTACACCACATGAAAAACTCCTAAGTTTTTTCATGGCTAAGAGGGTATTACCTTCCTTAGAGAGTCTCCACATCAGAGGGATTTAAATATTTCTGAGGTTCCAGATTTAAAAGGCAAAGGAAGAAGTTGCACTTCTAACAGTTGTGTAACCCTCCAGGTAGCTTGCAAATCATTTCCTCTGTGCGGGGCAGAGAGGATGTTTATTTGTTTCAAACATTAACTTTAAGGTATACAGGGGGCTTTTTGTTTCTGAACAAGATGGCAGCTGCCATAGTAACACATTGTATGAATGCACTGTCTGAACTGCTACAAAAAAAAAGGATGTTCTCTATGACTTGTTCAATACTCCTCATAATAACAAATAAATCCTCTCAATAATGGTCTTATTATTTACATTAAAAATCCTCAAGGAAAAAAAAAGAATAATATAATAAGAGACCTAGTTTTAGACAATGTATTGATTATTTCTTTTAGCTGAAAATTAAATCTCAGCAGGAGGTAGAAATTTTCTATGTACTCCCACACTGAGGGAGTGTAGCCAATATTTTAAAAAGTTCAAAGTACTCAAGAGCACTAAAACAAAAAAATAAAAATGAATGCAGGATAACCTATTTTATTGAGAGTTTTCCACAGTACCCTAACTAAAAATATTATTTTTATGCTAAAACACAACAATATTCTAATTTTTTTCAAGCAATATTTAGGATGCAGCACATTTCAAAAGATAAATCCAAAAGTACTCATTTGTTGTAATCTCACTCAGATTTTTTTCAACTAAAGATTTTACCAAATAGACAATGGTGGGGGTTTTGGTTAGGTTTTTTGAATACACTAGTTTCAGCAGACTATCCTTCAATTTCAAGGGTACAAACACAAGACCAGCTTGCTTGACTCAGTTTAAGTCTACATAAATTCAGTAAATTTAGTTCCCACACTCAGGTTACACCTACAATTACAATGCTGAGGATATTCAGGACTGTGATACAGATTCTAGAATACATATCTCAATCTGTCAAGCAGGATTCATCATAGATGGTCAAAGTGACATCAGATACCTTCTCCAATGTGCTGATTGGATTACAAAGGTTGCTTTATGCAGATGTTCCAGATGGTTAATTTCTCCTTATACACAATGTGAGCTTCAAAGCTCTGTGCACTTCATTTCTGTGTTGTGTTTTCTTCGAGTCTCATTTGCATATCTAGACACCCTTGTGACAAAAGGGTTTTCATGACATTACTAAAAATATTTCATAATGCAATTTAAAAGCCAAGGCACCTGTATATCCCTGTTAATATCAAGCTAAGAACTGCTGAGCTGGAAATGACTTTTCCCCAGGTCCTGCTTTCAGAGTCAATACCAGAAAGACACAGTTACCAGTGCATATTGGCCTTTTCTTGTCACCATTCTAATGCTTGGATTATGCATTTCCATCTGCTCCACCATGCCACTCTTTAAAAGCTTTTAAAAATTCTGTTATTGTTTTGTTTTCTGTTTTGTTTTTTTTTTGTTTTGTTTTTTTTTTTTCCTGGCACCATTTTTAACTCAGAGGCTAAATTAAAAATATTTTGTGTATTTGTCAAGTAGTGAAACTCAAATGTCATCTTAGGACATTAATTTTGGAGATGTAAGACAAAAAGCAATGACAGCAGGTGCAGACAACAGTATGCAGATATCTGAAAATTGCTACTGAACAGTGATCAATCTTCACAGAAGTTTAGCTGATATAGTTGTCATGCATGTATATGAAGAATTTACCTACTAAGTACACCTTTAAACATTTAAAGTTATCTACCTGTTGGATTTTAATGCAACACAAATTTCACAAGTGGGTGAAAGGCATATAGGCTTTGACAGAATTTCTCTTTGTCAGTGCAATGGAAGATGAACAATTTTCTCTTGTTCCTCCTTTACCAAATGAAACAGCTGTTTTGTCTCATACACTAAAACTACTCATTTATATTCATAACTTTTTTTTGAGGCCCTATGTGAGTCATCAAGAACTCAGAACTCCAGACTCATGCCATACTATTCATAACAGCTTATCAGAAAATCACTGCAACCTACTTAGGCTGTGCTTAGTAAGGGCTTCTTGGGGATCAACATCAGCTGCATATAGCAGATGATCTTAGGACTTCACCAAATCATCAGCAATCCTCCTCATCCTCTCATTTTTCTTCATAAGAGTATTGGAAGTAGTGTACCTGTGAACAATCAATTAACTTGTTTTCACCTTGTTAAAGTGGCAAAATAGCAGATTCCAACATGTCCAGGCTTTTGCCCTAACAGTAAATATGTTTATAGATAGTCCCCCAAACTATTTTGTAATTAATGCAAATACATAATCAGCTAAAATCAAGTAGTGTTCTGTTTTACTCTTGTTCATGTAAAATTCTGAGATAAAATCAAGAGTTCCCTACATATATAATGAAATAATCTGTGAAAGAGAACATCAGGTCCTGTCAGTGTTCTCAGACCAGTGCAAGCAGTCCTTGTTGAAATAGACAGCATTTAAGTGATCACTTAGAAATATACAGTCTCAAAATACATATATAATAAAAAAACCCAATCCAATCTTGTTTTCTCAATGAAAATTTAGTGCCTTGACAGAATCCAATTTGCATTATTTAAGCTTCATTTTGGGAAGGGTTATATACTATAAGTCTTTCCTGAGTTGTTAACTTCCTAACACCTTCAAAAATTTGTTCTATGTATGAAAAAAATACTGTAATCATGAATATTAAACAATAATTGATGTGAATATATTTTAAAGAGTAATAAAGGATATGCTGACAAAATAAAATAAGTCTTGGAAGACTTTCTACAAAGTCAATGACTTTTTTTTTTTTTTTTTAGTTTATTTGGAGTATCAAAATTTGCCCATGAGTCCTTGAATAACGGGTAATATCCTGATAAATGGTTACTCTTTGTATCCTGAGAAAAGCTTTGAGGCCAATACCTCAAAGGGTGTCCTAGATACATCCTGATTCTAAGTCACTGCAAAGTGTTTGATCTTTGATACTGATAGTTTTACAGAATGTCTTTAACAGCAGCTGCTTGTATAGTATTTGCCAATGGAATGTTCTACACTACTGTAAGACAGATCTGAAATAGTGTTCAAACTACTTGTTTGTTTTTTTTTTTTTATTCTAGTTTGGTAGTTGCAGAAACCAAATGAGCAAAAAATGCAGTGCAAACATAACTTGTGTGCTTGTTGCAAACTTACGGATTCTAGATTGCTTTTTCAGCTAGTACTAGCTAGCTTCACTCAGACTTTTGTCTTACAAGGGTGTTGCTAAAATTCTAGGCATACTCAAGAGTTCTTGCTAGTGTAGTCTTATGGAGCTTAATAAATATTTACATCTCACAGCGAATTAATTTATTGTAAGCAATCAAATTTCATAGCAAATGAATTTACTCTCCCTTCTGGTTTGTTTTTTGTTGTTTTTTTTTTTTTTCAATCTAGTTAACAGATATAAATGTGCTTGACAGAAAATGAACAACATACTGATGCTTTAAATACTGAAAAGTACTGCCATATGAACAAAACCTTCAGGGAAACCATCAATGAGTTTGTCAAAGAGTTGGTTTTGTTGCCAAGATACCTACTCCAGCTTCTCTATTACTGGGAATTATACTGTCAAATCAGGAGAAACTCACATTTTTCGAGATGCCAAGCAAAACCCTTTTCCACTAGACAGTTTATGCTTGAATAAAAATACTGTAAATAAACCTCACTGACTTCTGCTTGTTTTATATGCATAGTCAATGCTAAAACCTGTTTACAGGAACTGTGAGAAGATATAAGAAGGACTAATTTTTTCTTCCGCCCACCCCCCCCCCCCGTCCGCCACNNCCCCCCCCCCCCCCCCCACTAGGAATACTTTTCTCAGGGGAACACTTTAAAACATTCTTAAAAGATACTGTTCTAAATTCCTGTGAGAATTTCTAAGCAAGTATACTGGCCAGTTCACAGTCTTCTTCAGGCTCAAAGGCCAGTGAAACTTGAATCCACTCCTTATGAGTTTTATATTTTGAGGATCTATGAAGCATTTTCTATCAGAGTGTCTTTTCCTTTTCCAGCTTTTGAGGAGCTCCATAAAGATGGTATTAACAAGAGTATTTTCTGCCATTTAGTATCAGCAGGGCTTTTGTCCTTGTCTTGCCTGAAAAACAGTGAAAAAAAAATAAAGAAGCAGCCTGACAGTTTGGCAAGTTTTGCTGGAATTGTTTATAGACTTTGACAGAGTTTATATACTAGTACCTTTGTGTACCTGGCAAGCTCAGTATCTAGGAGATAAAAGAACTCACTTGGCTTTACAAGTAAACTTTGTAAAATGAGTATTCTTACTGTTTCTCATCAATAGTTTCACAAATGACACCCAGGAAAAATTTGCTCTCCAATTTTATTTTTTTTAAGTCAATTTAAAACACACTTAAATCACTTTGAGTCATCATAGATCTTCTGAAATCCCAAAAGGCCCTTATTTTCCACCACGGTTGTCATTAAGACTTGAAAATTTTAAAATTGCCCTGTTTTAGTAGTGTCTCCTAGTTCTGGGCACTATAAGCTTCAGAAATCTTAAGATTTTATTTAGCAGCTTTTTGTACTAAACAAAAGAAAAAGTATTTGGAGGGTGTTGGATTTCAGCAAAAATGTGAAATGTTTTCAGTGGTATTGAATTTTACTGTGTAATGGCATTCTGAATAATTAAATAAAAATATTTTTACTTGGTTTTCAACATAATAAATCAAAACCTTTCAAGCATGTTTCAAAATGTGTGTGCATGCCTGCGTACGTGTGTGTGTGTGTGTGTGTGTGTGTGTTTAGAGATTTGTCATACAGTGGGCATGTGTTAAAAAGTTCACTTTGTTTAATGTGTTGATTTCCCTTTGTAAGCAGTGATGTAACTTACATCCTGGTTTTAGCTTGGGTAGAGATAAATTTCTTTACAGTAGTGAGTAAGAGCAGTGTTTTGGAGCTTTGCTGTGTTGTTAATGCAGAGATACTTTTTTATTGATGAGAGGTACTTACAGGGAGCCAAGACCTTTCCTGCTCCTCACCCCACCCCACCAGCAAGGAGGCTGGGGGTGTGAAAAAAGTTTTATTGAAAAAAAAAAAACAATTCAAAGAAGAAATATGAAACTGCTTGGAAAGAGGATGTATTCATAAACAAGTTTCCTACTGTCCTTCAATACAGGTTGCTGTTGCCAGGCAGTTCATCAGTTTTCTGCTTTTCAGTAAGTTCTGTGTGGTTTCACATGGTCCCTGAAGTTCATTTGTGAGTGCTTTCAGTCCAGGTTGCTTCATAGTGGATGACCAATCAATTAATAGTGGAAGAGGACTCACAGGAGATTGGCAAGGGCAATGTGCACATGAAGCTCAGGGTAGGATACAGGGACAAACTGAATGACAGCTGCTGTAGAGAAAGCTGAACATAACACAAAAGGGACTGGATGGCTGCCAATGGTCTACCTAAACAGCTATAGCAATTAAGTAGGTCTATTGGCTAGGTCTGTTGGTAAATTAACCAGTTCTACTGGCAGAGTGTATCAAGAAACTGTGTTCTCTTAGTTAATCAGAAAAATGAAACTGTTGTCCCATGACAGTCAGAATAGCATATGAAGAAATGCATATGTGAACAATCCCAGCATAGAGTATGAGAACTAAACATCCAACAGAAGTTTTGAGCGTAGCCTTCCTGACAAGTGGGAACATCCACTCCTCTGACAATGACCATATTATACATACACGTGGTGAACATCAATCTTGTACTGTAATTCAACTATATATGGCCATTGCTACACTGAACTGAGTGTAGCTTGTAGCATTGCTGCATTTCTCTGCTAAATCAAAATCTCATGGAACTTCAAGTAGCTTTAGATAAGTGAATGTTATGTTATTCATTAAACATTTCACATATAACACACCTAGAAGAAATCAGAGTGTTCTGGACTGTGATATGTCACCCTCCTCTTCTCCACAGCCTTTCTCCATCTTCTCCTCTCCACAAATTATAGGCTTCCAGCACACAGTGCAGCTCTCATCCAGTGGCTTCTCTTTATACAGTCAGTTAAAGACTATCTGATAATGTACCCCTTTATAGAACCTTGGGGTGGTTCTTTTTTTTGTTTGTTTGGGGTGTTGTTTTTTTTTTGTTTTTTTTTGTTTTTTAATTTTAGTATGCTTTAACTAGTCTATCTGAAGTGGGTTAAAGTATATCCAATATAGAATTCAATCAGTGTGAATTTCCATAAACTTCAAAAGAATAGTGACAACTAATACAGAATCTTTGAGTACAACTGATTGAAAATGTAATTGGAAAATATTTTATCATCTTGAGAGAGTAAAAGCAATAACATTAATTACAAATTTCTTCAATATATTGCGAATTCCTTAAGCAGAAGGCTGAAAATTAAAATTTAATAATTCTCAACTGTTATGTTCTTTTCAAGAAATAAAATAATTAAGGCTATGGAGTCTATTTTCCAGTAATGATAAAAAGTAAACTTTTTGTTCATCAAGAAAACAATAAATACATGAAATTATGTCAGCAGTATTATATATCTTTTGAAATAATAAAGAAAATAGAATGAAACAAGCTTGTTAGGGGGAGTTGTGGGAAAAGTGATCAAAAAACTTTCTCATTTAAGCACATCGCACTAAAAGTAACTAAAATGCTCTCTTGCCATGCTGATGTAGGATGACAAATGACCTATTTCACAGCAATTTAGCTCCCCTTACATGTTGCCAAGAATGAAGATGGAATTCATGTCGCTTAACTTTATCTATACAGAAGCTGAATATCTCATGTAAACTAAACATATAGGCTGCTTTCATAATCAGTGGCAACAGACACAGTAAGGTGAATTTTTCTTCCAGCTTCTTTCATTCTCTGTTAACAACCTCTGTTAACCTCTGTTAACCTCTGTTAACAAATTGTGACTTACTGACATGCCATAATTAAATTCCAGAAAAATAGTGTTGTTTGATATGATTGCAACCATCAAAAGACTCCGCATCTGTGTGTTCACCAATGTTGTTATGTAATGGTCTAAAAACTGCATTCAATTCTGATAAAGAATAAACTAGTCATTTTAATACTCTGTCCTTAAGTCATATAGTGAAAACTGGAGCAAATGTGTAATATTTGTGTGCGTAATATGGTAAAATTTCTTTTTGACTTCTATAAGAGAACAGTTTATGCCTTGAAATATAAATGTTAATAATCCTTATAATGCTTCTTCATTGTGCACCTGTGCTAATTTTCATTTAAGATCCGGGATCCAGAAATCTGAGGAAATGAGTAGGCCAACAAAATACATTATTGACATTATGTGTAAAGAAACGAAAGAGAAAAGTAAATCAATCACAAATAACAAAGGATAATGTTTTGAAATACTTTAACACTACAGATGAAAATCATGTCTTAAAGTTTGCTGTCCCTCAATTGACAACATAGGGTAGCAGTCTGAAGGAATGATAGGATAAGCTTATGATGAACAAATGGGTTGCTAGTGCAAGGCTCCATAAAATGTTTATTTTCAAGAGTGAATTACAAATGAGATGTAATCACTCTGTTTGTCTATTATGCCTCTTAAATAACTCTTCAAACCCTTGGTCTGAAGTAGTTAAAGAAGTTAAAGCAGTAGAACTTGCAGAGACAAAAGGTTTCATGAAATCAGTGGTCAATATAAGAGAGCTACAATTAAAAGTTGCTGAAAAAAAAACAAAAACAACTTAATTTTTTTGCTGCCAAAATGAGCAAGTCGTAACATGTACTGCTATTTGGACTTAGAAACTGATAAAAGATATATGAAGAAAAATATATATTACATAACAAAAGGGAATGGAAACAAATATAGAAGAGAGAAATAAATATGTGGCTAAGGTTTCAGGGGAAATCAGGTTTTGTCATTGTCATTATTCAGGTTTTACCAATTCTACCACATATGGAAGAGTAACTTTCTTATATGATAATTAAATGAGAGCATCTTTGTGTATATAAGGTCTTCTTCTCCTTTCTTCCCTTAGGCTAAAATATATTTGCGTTTTCTTATATGCATGTCTGATGTCTAATATTTTTAAGTCTCCTTTCTCAGATAAGGGGAAAAAACAAAAACTACCTTAATTTCTTTTCATTTTCTCTCATTTTCCTTATTTTCTTAGGAGAAAGTAATGCTGCTATCATTAAGAAATAGGTATGATTTTCTTTTTGCAATTTTAATTTTGCCCAATTTCCACGTTGCATTTTCTTCTTTGTACAAGATAACATTAAAACATGATCAGAAATGCTCTTTATTTCTTGCCACTGTGAAGGACGGAAAATTAAAGAACATAACACTATTAAGTTTGATTTATGAAGTGAGATGAGTGGTAGATGTTCTGTGTCAGCAAAAAGCTTTGCACCTGCACTGTCATACACACACATACACATGCACACATACATAACACATTTCAGCTCATTAAGACAAGCCCCAGTAACACCACCAGTAAGTGAGCTCAGAGATAGGTAATATCTCTTGCCTCTAATGTCTATGCCAGGATCTGTGTAGGGCTCGGCACCTCAGGACCTCTGCTTCTGAAGTGTTGGATGTCTGTGTGACATTTCCCCTGTCTCTGTGACTGTGTGAGTGTAAGAGTGTAGGACCCTTCCAGAAGATTTATTACGAAGAGATTAGGGCTTTCCCAGAGAGAGTTTTAGAAGTTTTCTCCTCCTGCATTCCAGAGAAACACTCTCTGGTATGAGAAAAGCATAAGTCTTTGTAGGTTTGTTTGTTTGTTTTGTGTTGTTATTTGTGGTGGGGTTTTTTGTTTTTTTGTTTTATAGCTGTCAGAACATCATGCACATTTTAGAGGGATAATTGTCTTTAACCATTTTAGATATCTGTTTGAGGAGGATGACATTACAGAGGCCATTCTTTGACCAATACAATTTGATTTCCTTTCATAAGCATACATGAAAAAGGAATCCAGAATTTATCTCTGTAAGCTCCAAAGTAAAAACTACACTTGTCTTATCTTCAAAATAAGTTCAGACAACTTAGTTTTAGCAGTAATATAAGAAGGATATATTTTACATATGGTGGAACCTAAGAAGGAACAAATATATTCTAACTCCTTCTTGCAGAAAAATATTACTATTGAGCTCTGCCAAGGATCCTGAAGCTTTAAAAGTCTGTTTTTCAGTCTGTTAAAGTGTTTATTTAAGCATGTTATGAAAAATAATTTATGAGTGTTTCAAAAGCCAAGTAAAGTTATTATAATAATTTTATTAAACAAGTAACTCTAAATCAGGTGAATTTTTTTTTCCACTAGCTATCAGAGAAGAGAAAAGGTTTCAAAAGTAGATGTTTGTCCTTCTTTAACTGCCTCCCTATTTTAGCAGTTGCATGGAAATTAGGAAAGGGCATTTTTAAAAGAGCATTATTCTTACATTTCCCCTAGGTTTATGTTCCCTTTTGTCTTTGTCAGACATGCAGCTTGCTTATTGTTGTAGAATCTCTCATTTCAATTTTTTCTCCCTGGGAATGGAGACTGATCTCTAAATCCTTGGGAAATAAACACATTAATAATATTTTAGCATGAGTGAGTAAGAAAATAAGAAGATCATTCCACTGTCAAACTATAGAAGAGTGCATATCCATAATTGTTTTTTCACATTATGTCTGGAACTTTTCACATGATTTCCTTAAAAGCTTCCTTATTTTCTTCCTTCACATTTCAGAGCAGTTGGATCTCTTTGGTGTTAATGCTATGCACAGAAAAAACTTCAGTCCAAACTTCAGTCCGTAACTTTATGAGTTCTCTACTTATTAACTCTTGTATTAAGAAGACTGTCTTTATATTCTGAAATAGAGAAAAATAATATGCTAAAAATTAAAATTTCTAAAGGTTCTCAAGCATATTAAAGGGAAAGCAAGCCATATACATTGAAAAGCAAGTAATATTTTTTTCTCTCATGTTACTGAAAAAGCACAGGGAGAAAAATCTTGGTCCACATGAAAACATTTATTGAACAAGAACGACATTATCTTTTACCTCAGGTAAAAATCCAGAAGATAAGATGGTTTTTCCCAACAGTGATGGTAACACAGCAGAATTCATGAATCCAGTTTCAGGATTCACATTATAAATGAATCTTCAGTATGGCAATGGAGTATTTAAACTTTAGGATGTTCTTTTTAAGGAAGGCCAGTGTTAAAAACATGACAAGTGTGCTTGAATGAAAAGTGACAAGAGCTCAAACCTAACTGACAGCTATACAATAGCTTTTATTTCTAGGTCCTGGTAAGCACATTGTTCATTTTCACAGCTTCCTGGTTAATAGAGTTTAAAAAGGAATGCATAATCCACTTAGCCTAAGGTTGGCATGGATGGCCTGTGTCCATTATTCTGATTTCTGTGCACACTGCTTTTTCATCTGAGAATCAGTGGTTATATAGTTATTATTTGTTTTATATTATTATATATTTAAAAGGAATGTGGTAATAGATTCTTCCCAATTCAGGGCAATGAAGATTGTTAGAGGGATGGAACAACTTTCCTATGAGGAAAGGCTGAGGCAGTTGTCCAACCTAGAGAATAGAAGCTCCTGGGTGACCTAATTATGATCTTTCAGTACCTGGGGACCTAAAAGAAAGAAGAACATGGAATTTTCACAAGAACATGTAGCGGTGGGACAAGGGGTAATGGCTTTAGACCAAAAGAGAGTAGGTTTAGGTTAGATACTGGGAAGAAATTCTATCCTGTGAAGGTAGTGAGGCACTGGAACAAGTTGCCTGAAAAGGTTCTAAATATCCCTTCAATGGAAGTGTTCAAGATCAGGTTGGACAGGGCTTTGAGCAACCTGGTCTAGTGGAAGGTGTCCATATCCATGGAGGGGATGGTTGGAAACTGATGATCTCGTAGGTTCCTTCTAACCTAAACTATAATGTGGTTCTATGATTCAACTTTGTACATGAGTAACATGATGATTTTTTTTTTTTTTACTGCAGGGATAAAATGAGATTTTTCTTTCTTTTTTTTTTTCCTTTCTTGTCAATCAATAGCTGGGGATTTTGTTTTTGATTGTTTGATTGTAAATATATCATTAATTTATTCATTCAAATAAATCTGAGAAGCATGTATTAGCAATAACAAAGTGAAGTCAGATGCCACAAACACTTTACTACCTGCCCCTCATCTGTTTTCACCCTTATCTTTGAAAAGAAATTGTTTTAGGAGTAGCCTTTTCTAAAAAGTAAACTTGTTTTGAGAGATCTATTGCTTTCTTCTACGACTTAATGGGATTTTCCTGTTCCTGCTTAGCACTTGTTCTTAGAAGAGTAACTACTTCTTGGTATTTCAGATTGTATTACTGAGAAAGACAGATAGGAGAAGACACAGAGAACACAATCTCTCTAATTTCCTAGGCCATCTATTGTTTTTCCAGTCCTTTCAGGAAATGTGTATTACCCAAAAACATTCATGTCAACAGTTTCATAGTCATGCTATGAAGGATAGTTAGTGCTATCCTTGCTCAATGCAACAGACAACATAGCAAACAATATACCTAAACCCAGAAACAACTGTGTGGGAATTGCTTTCTTTAGGATTTGTTAGGATTCTTACCTTCGTTTGAAATGAATATATTAACTTTTTTTTTTTTTAGTGCTTTTTCTCTGACCAAGGTTCAATTGATTTATTAATTTCTCATCAATCTTAGTCTATTGTAGATTAAATTCTGCTTTAGATGCAAATTAAAATTCCATTTATCCTGAGCTATGATGTTAAGAAATAGTTAAATTTGTTAATAAGCTGAACTAGATTGTTACCCGTGTTATTCTTTGTATGGTTAAGAGGGAGAAGAGAGAATTTAATGGTAAATATTTACCATTACTACATTATATTGCTACTAATTTCTGTATGGTCAGTGTTTTTTTTCTCTACAAAAATTTTTCTTCTTTCTTGTGATATGTTTGGCAAAGACTCTGCTTGACTTGACTTTCTCAGTTAATTTTACTACGTTTTCCTACTACAGTAGGAAAGAGACTGTTACCCACCTCAAAAAGGGACAGTTCAAGGGCAGTGATGTTTTACTGCCTAAGTTTGATTCGATAGTGGGACGAGATGTGAAGAAATGAGTTGTTGAGAGGATTGCATTTATAGGTGTTTAATCCATTTGCTTATTAAATATAAAAGATCAGCCACTTGTAGAAAAGAAGAAATTGAGCAGTAGTCCAGTTCCTCAGTGTTCTTGGGGAAAAAACTCTTAATGTACCACTTTATGTGCTTTTTTTAAGCAGAACTTTCTTCTTTCTCTCTTTTTCAGAATGAACATCTACTAACACAATCAGTTTTATGCCAACAAAACCTGCTATCTGTAGGTTTTGTTGGAATAACTAGAGAATATTCCTTTTGAGCTGAAATACTTGTTACCTAAGATATTTGACCTGATCCAACACTGTTTTGATAGATCCTTGATTATGTTCTTTTATAGACATTGTGGATCAAAGACACTTTGATAAACTATGATGGCAAGTGCAATGTGTATCAATGTAGCACACAGTATTATAACAGTAAAAGCAGACAGCTTGATCACATCAAACTCAATCATATATCTTGACTCATAATAGCTCAGATAGAGTCTATAAATCATCTACGAAATAGATGATTCACTCTATCACAACCTTTGTATGTTTCATTTTTAATTAATCCTACTAGATACTAATCTGACATTTGCTACAGTAGAAATATAGAAATTAAGTGTAGAAAAAATAAAATAAAACATTTATGCTTTGAATATGATAAGCATGATTTTAAAATAAATAAATAAATAAATAGAAAGGTGATTTTGTGTGCATGTGTGTACCTGAAGGAGCAAATACTGCCTTCTTCAACAAAAAGTATCAAATCCAGTAGAAAGTCAAAAGTGGCATGGTTCTCATAGCTAGAGAAAATGATGACTGATAAGAGATCTTCCTGCACCACAGACTAAGTCCATGCCCTCAAAACCTATTGTTTGGAAACTACAAGATTAAGGTAATTAAAACCAAACAAAAATCCTGAAAGAATTAGTTCTGAACTTTGCTGTTGACATGAATGGCGGGATCAGCAGCCATTTTAATGAGTTTACTGCTACTTTTCTCTGAGGCAACAGCAATATCCAGTGGCCAGTTATGTTCAGCCCAGATAAGCTGCTTGTGGACTGTTTATGTAGAATAATGTTTTTAAGTATTCTTGGGTTTTATCCTTTTGTGAAAGGAGCACACAGGATTTAAGCAGGTTTGGTATGTCTTTGCATAAATTCTTTATAGATTTTAGCTTTTGTTTTCCTCTGTGGTATGTGTAACATTGATGGAGGTGAAAGAAGTCATTCAGGGAAACTTTGTGACTTTCAGTTTTGCTTCATTAAATTTATTCTTATTGACACAAACACAAGTAAGCAATTCAGACCATTGTTTGGTATACATAACCTATGGGATCTTTAGGCTGAATTCCATACATACACACTGTATGAGATGCAGTCTTAATCTATTGGAGAGTTGTCAGATGAACTTGAAATATTATTTAGAGGTTATCCATACTGACTGTAAATAGAATTGCAATAGTCACCACAGAACATAAATCATGTTTGATGCTTTATGGGTATTTCCAGAGTGGAGAGAAATTTCTTGCTTCCAAATACATAGCATAGAAATATCCAATTCTACATAGAAAAAAATATGAAAGTTAACTATGCACAAGACACTGTATGGTATTAAAGAACTTAACTTGCCTTCCACAACCTTGCATTAAAGGGATTAATCCAGGTAAATGAAAGTATCTGAGAAATTACGTGATTACTTTTCTTTGTTTTAGCAGTATTTTATTTTCAGATTTTTCCCCCCAACTTTATACATATAACATCTGTAGGCTGTATATCCTCTCTGCAAAATACAGAGAGGATATATATACAAAATAATATGATATGATATATTGGTATAATATATGGTATAATAATATATGGTATAATATATTCATAATATATTTTTGGAGATGTCTTGGTGCAGAGTGTGTTTAATTCATTGGAATACGCACTTTGGCAATACAGTGTATGTGTTTAGAGAAGAACCCTTAGAGAAGAAGGATTCTAACACACACAGAAGGATATGGTGTGAATTTTAGTGCAAGAAACACAAAATATAAATATAAAAATATAAAATATACAAAATATAAAACCCGTGTGATCTTTTTAGTGAGAATATTGTGGATGCATTCTTGTCTGTGGACATAATCATAATTATTTGTATAGTATTCAATAAAGAAACGGTTTAGTGATGGGTCATGAAAACTGAGAGTCCTGCATATTCCTTTACTAGGCAGCCATGAAATATGACAACATCCATAAAGGTCACTATAGGCAAATCACTTCAGTCCTCTGAAGTGACAGTATGTGTTCTGACCTCAGTTATGTGCATGATGCTCTGTAGAAGCAAGACAAGATTTAAGATAAAAGCATCTTGGAATATTGCCCTCACACAGTAATCACAAATGTAGATACACACGTGCAAGCTTATTGAATTGATCATGAAAATTTGTCTTTCCAATGATGGCTGTTGCCTCCTTTCTCCCTTTAAGAACTTTTCCTCCATACTTATTTCCCTTCATTTTGTGAGGATCTTGGTTAAAACACAATATAACAGTGTCTAAATAGTTACACAGTCTTTTTGGAGTCTGTAAGTGGTGCCCTGCTCTGTGCAATTAAGATTCATAGAGAGTAGGATAATGGGCAAAGGACAATGGGAGACTGTTTTGGGGAAGAACTAAACAGAGCAAAGAGATTCTAAGTGCATGTGTTTTTGATTTTTTTTGTTTGTTTGGTTTTTTTTTTCAATTGGCAAACTATTTGTGGAAAAGTTTAGTTTAAAAAGGTTTTGCACTTCAAAAACATTTATGTATTAACTTATTAAATACCTTGGCCTTGTGTACTTTCATTTCCTTCATTTTCATACACTCCAGTTTTAGAGTTTAATAGCTACATTAATTTCTTAAAATATGAAGATTGGTTTGTTGCATGGAGCCATAAACCAGTCTGCCCACATTTAGTTTGCTTAAGCCAAACACTAAAGACCAAGTGGATGGGTAAATTTGCCCAATGGATGGTTAAATCACAACATTCTAACACAGAGATCAAATACAAAGGTTTATTCAAATATTATGATTCTGTGTACGAATTAGGAATTGAAATGTTTGGGTTTTTTTCTCTTCAGCTTTAACTTGTTCAAACTTTGGCTTTTCAGTGTTCTTCAGGTCGTTGCCACAAAGTAGTATTAATGAAGATACTTATGTAGTCAAAGCTTACTTTTAAAATTTCATTTTTTTCTTGTGGATTTTTTTGTTGCTATTATTCATGATGTGGTTGTGGGGGAAACGGAGGAAGTGCGTTTTAGTTTTTGTTTATTTGGTTTTTGGGGGGGGTTTGGTTTGTTTGCTGTTTTGGGGTTTTGGATGGGTTTGGGTTTTGTTGTTGTTGTTTGTTTGTTTTTTAGGAGAAATAAAAACCTTTATCAAAACCTAACACATAATTTATGAGTGTATTCTGTTCTGCTTATAAGAACCTATTTCAGAAATATTTTCTTAAAAAAAACACCAAGACATTAAATCCCCTTTGACTCTATATTTAACTTACAGCGGTTTTGATTTTCTTTTGCTCAGTACTGCATATAGTAATTTCTTTCAGAGCAAAATGGATTTGAAAGTCTACTAAATTAGAATGTTAATGTCTTATACCAAGTATACCATCAACTCTCTCTTTAAGTGACCACTTACGGTACAAGATATAATTTAGACAATGCCTCTATTTATCTTTTGAGGAGATCATCCCAAAATCATTTTATAGACTGCAATTTAGAGATCTCAAAGTAAAGATGCCATAAAACAAATTTGCAATCCTTTAATCCAGAAGACTGTATATTTAATAAAAATAATTGTCATGTAAATAACTTCTTTGCCACTGACAATTTTGTTATACATGACAGAATAACACTAATGCTTTAAATCAGAAAAATTAGGTGAATATTAAATATTAAAATCTAAGGCAACTTTGTCTACCTTTTAATGAAACTAATAACTACAATTAAGGAGGAAATAAGGGACTATTTCCTATTCACAGATCAAGGAAATTCTTCATTGACATGTGAAGGGTAAGAATTTCATTTGGAGGCATGAATGTCAAAATGTACATAATTTTTTCACACTTATAATAAAGAACACATAGAAAGAAAAACCCCGGTTCAGATTTTTCACCTAAAAAATATTTCTTTATATGAATGTGTTTCAGAAATGCATTATCTTGTACATAAACGTATTTGTTTATGAAAGTGAGGAGGTCAGGGTTTTTCTTATAGTAATCTGTTGAAATCAGCAGATTCAGAATTTATTATGTTTCACTTTATTCTGTAGGTACTCCACTGATTGTGAGTATTAGTTTTAGCTCTAAGCATTTGAAAGCTGCAACAGTTCTACACATTCTGAAGTTACGTAATCTGTACTGCAAAAAATGTTGAAATCTCTAGCAGAGCTGCAGAGGGAAAACAACTTGCAGTATCAGCAGAAATGCGAAATTCCCACTCATGGGAATAGCCTGCATTTCCTGCTTGACCAACCTGAAACAGCAGACTTGCATATCTCAGGCATATTGGCAAAAAGAAGTTTTGCTGTTTCTTGCTTGTTCAAGAGGAAGTACAATATGCTGTAAAATTGGAGAATGAATACCAACTTACAAGGAATTATTATTGCTACCTTTACAGCTTCAGTAACCAGGGTTGGTGCATCCATGGATAAGAAGACTAGCATACTGTGGCAAAAACAAACAAACAAACAAACAAAAACCAACCAACAAACCAACCAACCAAACAAACAAAAGAAAAACCTACTGACTAGAAAAAGATTCTAAAGGGACAAATTCAAAATTTACCTTTTTTTTTTTTTGGTCATCAGAAGGTAGGTGGTAAAAATCTCTTAGTAGTTTTAATTAACATCTAGGAAACAGATAAATCTCAAGTGAAACCTTATTTATGATTATCATTGTCTCTCATGTTTTATTGAAACTTACAGATCAGTTATAGAAAAACTGAAATGATACAACTCGTTTGTGTCAATTTCTCTCTGCTTGGTTATTGACTATGGTAAATCATCTGTTCTGCAGAGACACATTATGTGAGTGTGATTGCTTCCCTGAGGGGGACACTCCTGAGCAAAGGCTGGAAGTCTCTAGTTGTTTTATTTATTTCAGGGGAATTGTTTACATAAATAAATTCTAGAGAGGAAACCTAATCTTATTTAAAACATCCACTTTAGAGGACTAAAGTCACTAAAGCTCTGTTTTCTTCTAGTGATAAGCATTTTGCTACTCAAGGAAAGATTTAATTATCTCTGTTTTAATTCAGTTGAAATGCTGTATTATTCATCACAACAATCATTAATTAGAACCAGAATAAATCCAGTAAAAATTCCCACTATAATACAGGCTCAGCTGTGACCCATCTTTTTTTTTTTCCTCTTTTTTGTGTGTGTGTGAAAATAATTAAAAAAAAACATATTTATGAAGCTCCAGTATATTTGAAGAGAAAGATTGTTTATTTATTTATAGAATATTTTTAAGAACCATTTGCTGTGATTTTGTTCTGTGTGTAGAATGACTTACAAATATTTAGTGAATGCTCAATTAAGAACTCTTTTATGTCAATGGACATCTTGTTTGTCTTGGTAGACTTTATTTAGATCAGATCCCTCTTTCTTTTATTTATATATGGACAGAAATTCAAGGTCAGAATAAATATTTTGTGCTAAGTTAAGCCACCTTATGTATAATACTAAAAAGAAGAAAAAACAAGAGAACAACAAACAAACAAACAAAACAATTAAACCCAAAGTACACAATTGCAGAACATTTGAGAATGGAAGAGACCTCTGAAGATCAGCTTATCCAATTCCCCTCAAAGCAGAGTCAGCTGCAGCAGGGTTCCAAGGACCATGTCCAATCTGTTTTTAAATATTTCCAAAGGTGGAGCCTCCACAACCTCTGTGTGAAAGCAGTCTCATTGCTTGATTGCCCTCACAATGACAAAGCTCATTTTTTTAATGTTTAAACAGAATTTCTTGAAATTCAGTTTGTGCCCTTTGCCTCCTTTCTTTTCACTATTTTTCTCTGTCCAGAAAAATTTCTACTGTCTCAGCCTTTTCTAATATGTCAGAATCTCCAGTACATTAAAATGATCAGCAGTATTTTTTAAGGCAATTGGATGTATGTTTCAATAAACAAAACCAATGTAATTTTCAGATACTTACCAGATATTACTGTTGCTGAAGTTGCTAGTGCTTCAAAGGGCTTTAAGTATATCTGACTAGAACAAATTATCATTAGTAGCCAGGTAAAAATAGCAATTATAAATTTATTCTATAGCAAGCATATCACATACTCAGTTGTATATATATACAAATAAGTATACAAAAGTATAAAATGCAAATGTATTTTTAAAATCCCACTTGGTGTGTTACTCATTAGCAACACACAAATATTTTTAGTAGTATTTCATTCTGGTGAGTCTGAGGTTTTATACTATATTCCCCTTATCTGAATAGAGTTTTCCACAAATTATTATATCATTGAGAGGAAGTGTTTCCTAAACTGCAATCACATGAAATATAGGTGATCTCAAAATTTTCCACCAGAATTTTCTTTTGAAATTGGAAAATTATGTTTTGGTAAATAATAACTCAAAAGGGTGAAATGTTCCTAACTGTATGGGCAGCATAGCTGTTATCAGTACCACATCATAGGAAATGACAAGCTACTGATCTAATGTGCCTGATATAAATCAAGATAGTTCAGAAGTTTTTATTTTGAATTTAACAGCAATGTCAATTACATTACACAATAATACTTTGGAAGTGTATCATAAAATGCACGTAATTGCATAATTGTTCACATAAAATGCAGTTCAAAGATGTCTAAATATTTCTAAAGCTGCCTTTATAATGAAACCACTGTTTAGTTAAGGAAAAGGCACTGCAATTGTAATTTTTCTACTGCACTTACCGTCTTCTTTGTTTCATTTTCTTAGATATGTCTTCTTCATTTTGATGAAGTATGTACATTACGTGAACAATTCACCTTCCCTGTTTTCCAGTAAACAATAAAAATTGCCCCTTTGTAATCATTGCAAAATTGCTACCATTTATTAAATAATTTAAATTAATATTATTTTCTATAATTGTTGATATCTCCTTATCTCCTTACTAGAGTTATACCTGCTTCAACATTGTCGAGCAACACGGAAAGACAGCCTGTAGTACTGTCTCTTATAAGCAGGTTCCCATGTCACTAAAACTGCCCCTTAGTCTGGCCATGGCAGTCATCTTGCCCAATCAAAATTCCTGTGCAATTAATCTTGATGTTGGTTCTTCTTCTCTGGAGATCTTGTAACTAATATTTCCTGGTCTTTTATATTTTTTTAGTGATTTTTTGAATGCGTTCCTTTATGTTTTTTCTTTCTTCTTGTTAGTATTTCGTACAGCTTGTACACTTCTTTAGCACCATCATGTAGCAGCCACTTCACTTATATATCCCTATAATTATGCCAACAAGAGCCTCCTCCTCACTTATCTTTCTTGCTTTTTATAAATTTTCATAATTTTCAGTTTCAGTAGCATCTCCAGATGAACATTCTTCAGCTTCCCCAGGTATGCAACTGAAGTTCTCATTAGGTAGCTACTCACATACACTCTGAGAATTCACCCTGTGATTCATTCAGGAATTCATTCATTCAGGAATTCATTCATTCTTTGCACTGTGTACTTCGAAGTAAGCAGTCTGAAAATCTTGACATTTTACTTCCTGTAATGTTTGAATTATTGTAGGTTTTGTTCTCCATTCTCACCAGACTCGTGAAATATCATGAAGGGATTTCTATTCAGAAATGAACAACAAGAATGCTGCGATTAGTGTTCTTTTATTCTGTACAGTCACAAATCCCACAGAGAGGGGAAGCCCCAGCAGCATCCCACAGGGAGGCAGCAGGGAAGACCCAAGCCTAGCAGGTCATCTGCTCATGGTTGATGCTTCAGTGGTTGTACATTTCATGGTTTGCATCATCTGTGGCATAAGTGCGCAGTGATGAAGCAATTTATGAATATACCAAATACAAGCACTAAACATGGCCTATTTTATACTTATTCCACACATTTGTGCATAGCAATGTTGTCTGTCTTTTGTCTGTATGTTTGCCAAGCCCTCTAGCAGTCAGACATGCAGCTGTGAACATTTTGCTAGAGAACTGAGTGAATCAGTCAACATGACCTACTCCTCATCATTTTTCTGTTATATTGTTATATTGCCCAGTAAACCAATTTAAGCCTGAAACTAGTGTTTTGTTTATAATCATTAACTTTTGCTCACTAGTTTTTCTGATTCTTCTCCAATAAAGTAATGTCTTTGATCTGTTTGTTTATATAATAGCAAATATTCACTTTCAAAATGTCAGAGACTGTTCAGAACTTTTAATTCTGCTTCTTTTGATTAAAATGGAAGTCATACTTTTGGGCAGAAAGATTGAATGTTTTGTTGTCATCTAAAAAGTTCTCTTCCATACTCACATTCATCTACTACTACTTTTGTACCTTAAAATAATCTATTCTGTTGCAGACATTACTTTTTATTTTTCACTCATGCTTTCATTGGCTTTGAATGTTGTTAGTTTGAATTTTAAAAGTTAGACAGAGTACAAAAATAAAGGCTTTCTAACTGTATAGTTTCTTACTACATGTGCACAAATAATCCTTCAGAAGACCCCAAACCAGACTGCATTTCTCTACATATGCACATATGCATGCCTATCTGTGTTCATTATTTCATTCCTGCCTTTTCCCTTCTTTCTTAAAGAGCAAGAAATGAAGTTACTAGAACTCATGTAAACATATATTCAAGCTATGTTTTGGGGTTTTGTTTTTTTTTCCTTTGTTTATTTGTTATTTGTTTGATTTGTGTTTTTGTTTTTTTTTTTATATGGGACTTTCAGATTTATTTTAACTGTCATTTAAGATAAAAAGTTAATAGTGCTTGGAATGAAAACTATACAGGGAACCAGTACGTACTTGTTTGACTTACAGTGTCTTACATTACTTTTTTAGTTCATTGTAGCAGGTTTTTTATTTTTCACATTGAGTACTGCCACAGGTGAGTGTAGTCCTATGAGAAACGAATCACTCAGAATGATTTCAAGATCAAATTTAACATATGTTATGATCTAGTTTGCAACAATAAGATGTATCATCTCATTATGCTGCAAACTGAAAGATACACATTGTTCCTGTGACAAACCCTTCTATTTCTGATAAATTTTTCAGAAAACCTTGAAAACTTTATAAACACCAATGTTAAATGTGGTATCTTCTTTAGATTATTTTCCTGTATGCAAGTGAATATGACCACTTTTTTCACACTGTTGACACTGCACAAACGGAACCGACAAACACAAAATATCAGTAAAAAGTAATGTCTACTAATTTGTTCAGAGTTAATTCCACAAGACTTTAAACAGCCTATGTTGATCTAAAAATTCACTAGATGGAAATATAATAATATAATATAAAGGCTTGATAAAATAAAATAGCCACTATTACAAATTATATTTTTTAAAAAACAGAGTTGAAAATATGCAAATAACATTCATAACATTGGAGTGGCCACTTTTATCAGATGTGTTGTCATCTGTTTTATGACAGATAACGCAGTATATGGTTTTATTTTCTTGCTAATGTTATTTAGACATAAAATAATATTTTAGTCTCTTAGACTGAAAGTATTCAGTGAAGCAAAACACCATGAAAAGGACTCTGCAATATTTCTACTGTAACTATCCATTTCTTAGGACTTGCAAATTTTTTTTGAACCTATGAGAAATCTAAAAAAACAGGCCCACAATTGTTAGCATACTTTGATTCCCTGTCTTCTACTTTTGTTGCAGGGTTTATACCAACCCATTCCTAGTTTTCTCTTAGTTATTGAACAAAGTGGTAATCAATGGATTTAGGCTGTCTGAATTTTAATATTTTGAAATTATTTCAGAATTATTTTGTTCTCACATTTGAATAGTATATGCATTCATATGTTCATACATTCCCTTCCAAGTGTGCTTTTACTCTCAATGCAACATGAATAATAGACCTATACTATAATTTTCTTGGTAATCTATTCTATACTCATTCCACACTCATCATTCTAAAAGAACTTCATTATCATTTGGCTTGTGAGAGGGTTCATCCTTTTTTCAATTCTAAGAAAACTTGGATATTGAGATACAATGTCTATTACCTTTGCCTTTAAACGTAAAAGAAGCTAGCATATGTATAAAACAGAAATATTTGATTTTCATCCACTGCTTCTGTTACTGCAGATATTATCTATTTTGTTGAGGAAGTATCACATTATGTACAGTTTTAATTTTTGTATTGCTGAAAAAATACTCATTTATACTATTGCAAAGCAAAACCTAAATTCAAGGGGAAAAAAACCCCATGAACAATATATTAGATTAAAAAGTAATTAGAAAGTGTGAAGTGCTACAGTTTTAGGTACATTTTTATTAACTCTTCTCAAAAATTACCTGGAAGTACTAAAGAGCTTGTTTTGATGTTGTCAGAAGATGTTATACTGCAAGGAACACTATCAAATTCAATGTGGTATACATGCAGAAGAATGTTCTATATCTCTACGAGTTCTTTTGATTCTGTTTATCATACTACTAACAAAAAAATGGGGCTGTAGAGAAAGGGGAGTAGTTCACTAGTAGTAAAGATTAAAATAACTTTTAATAATGATAAAAAATAATTACATAGATATTACTTGTCTGAAAGACTGAGAACAACATGAACAGGTCTAACTCTTAGCTCAGCTAGCCAATCAAATTTACTTTAAAAATAGAATGAACAATGCCATTATACTTTTTCCTTTTCTGAAATTCAAAACATGGAATACCATTTCATTGATTGGCAGTGGCATACCTGAGCCAAAATGTAGCTTGTACCTCCATATTTCAGCATGGATTTTCTTTTACTGTTATCCTTCTCCAATTATCAAAATATTCAGCACTGTTTTTCCATCTTCAGTCACTCCCACTTATGTTCTTGTACTCCGTGCTACTAGTTCTATTTACTGAAGAAAGATAGAAAATAAAACATCTTAAAAAGTCAAGACAGTTTCCAATTTTGGTCCAAAAGTATAGTAATTACATACTCACAGGTTCTGTCAATGTTGCATGTGTAAGTCCACTGATCTGAACTTTTGTATACTAGCTGTTTACTGAAATATTTCCTTCATATCCTAATAACAATTTTTGTAAAAGTTCTTTGAAATCTCTTGACTTGTCCAGTCAGTTTTAATTCAGTCCTGAAGCAAGGCTCGTATGTAAGTATTTGGTTTTCTTCCTACTTTTCTGTACTGAAGAATTAAACGTTCACTGTCTCCAGAAATGTTGAAGAGTTGTCTGGATGTGGCACTTGGGGATGTGGTTTAGCGGTGATTATGGTGGTGCTGGGTTGACAGTTGGATTAGATGGTATTTCACCCTTGATGATTCTGTGATTCCTCTTCCTCTACTTGTGTTTTGCATTTCATAAATGAGAATTATTTGTGATAACGGTTTTAATGATAGATTTTAAGATCAGTTCAGTGAAAAGGTTTCTAAAATTCTAAATCAGTAAAACTGAGTAAAATGAACATCAGCTTGGGATTTTCATTGAGTTAGATGAATATAGTTCAGAGTTGCTTGCTTTAAGCTGCTTCAGAGCAGCAATACTAACAGATGAATATTATTGTTATAAACATTATAAGATGTCATTAAAAATCACATCCTTGAATTATGGAAGGTTTGCAAGACCAAAAATTAGGAAATTTAGAGTACATGATTTTTAATTTTGTGAACTTCAGGGGGAATCAGCTCTAAATATAAATTTAATACTATGGCTAGACATGTATCTAGAAGGCTAACATCTGAATCTGATAAAATTATTTAAGGATACTTCTATTGTAAAAGAACAAAACAACTTATAGGTAGTGATTAATCTGATCCATTTAATATTGCTCATCATGAGACTGAATTAATTTCTTTTTAATTTATTTCTTTGTCTCCAGAGATTACAAAAATTTTGAGTGACTAGCTCAGACTTTGATATCCAACTTGAAGGTATGTAATTTAAGGCAGATGAATCATGCATCTTTTTAGTAGGAAAAAAAAAGCAGGTAAGCAGTGAAGACACTCAGTACTTGTGAAAATCAGTCATCTACTTATTTACAGATGAAAAGCTATTTCTGAACTTCTATCTTTGCAAATACTCCAATGTCAATTATTTAGGCCAAGATTTAGGTCAGACATTTTCAAGTAGCAGTCACACCAGAAGGAGACATCTCCTGTTTCTTAAGTATAGTACACTAGCTATAAAATTTGCATGTAAAAGGAAGGACAAAACACGTTATCTGGCTTTACTTACTCTGCACTCCAATTTGCTTAGACATAGACAAGCAACTGCATCAAAACCATTTAAAATTAGAGGAATATTTGTTGATTCAGCAAGAAATAAGTCTTAAATTCAGAAGCTAGCTAATTTCTTAAGTGCCATTGTATTTATTTTGCTACTTAGTTGATACCAAAAATAAATTAAAAAACCCAAATCCAAACCAAAAGTATTAAGGTAGGATTCAGACTGAGATTAATACAGTCAAATTTAGTTTGTTATGTGTAGATACAGAAACCAGATTTCACCCAAAACATATATCATATGTACAGACATATACAGATATTTCTTATGCAGAAATAGAGTCAACCATGAGAATTCTCTTTTTAATTAGTGAAGATTTAGTTATTAGCCGTTTTCAATGCCATATAATACCAAAGACATCCTTTTTGTCAGACAAACATGATATTAAACCATAAGGAGACAATTCTTTCTGAACACCTAAATAAAGCCTTTTAACATTTGAAATAACATCTATTACTGAATAATTTATTTAAAATACTGTTTTCTCTTACCTAATTTTTCCTGATTCTCCTTGTTCATTTTCAGAAGACACAAACATTCCTGGTTCTTAAGGTGGCTCCTCCACTTTCTCTTTAAATTACACCTATGAACTCCTGCCTCATTGTGGTTAGGACTTACAAAACTGGAGATTAGTGATGAGTGACAAGTGTGTTCCTCAGGGGTCAATATTGGGATTGGTGCTATTCGACATCTTTGTTGGTGGCACAGACTCTAGGCCTGAGTGCACCTCCAGCAAGTTTGCTGAGAACATCAACCTGTTCAGTACAGTAAACACTAGAGGGAAGGGAT
This sequence comes from Sclerurus mexicanus, assembly GCA_013396755.1. Taxonomy (NCBI): domain Eukaryota; kingdom Metazoa; phylum Chordata; class Aves; order Passeriformes; family Furnariidae; genus Sclerurus; species Sclerurus mexicanus. The sequence continues at coordinate 334,373 of VWZF01006237.1, read as the reverse complement.
GCCACTGAGAGGGACCTTGATATGCTTGAGAGGTAGCCTGTGTGAACTTCAGGAAGTTCAACAAGGCTGAGTTCAAGGTCCTACACCTGGATGGGCAATCCCAAGCACAAATAGAGGCTGGGCAGAGAATGGATTGAGCGCAGTCCTGAGGAGAAAGACTTGGTGGATGAAAAGCTAGACTTGACCTGGTAGTCTGTGCTCACAGCCCAGAACACCAATCACATCATGGGCTGCATCAAAAGAAGCATGACCAGAAGGCTGGGGGAGGAAAACTAAATACTCCTCTCTTGTGAGATCCCACCTGGCATTCAGTTGTGGGAACCAAACATAAAGACACAGACCTGTTAGTACAAATCCAGAGGAAGACCACTAAGTTGATCACAGGGCTGGAGAACCTCTCCTATGAAGACAGGCTGAAAGAGTTTATGTTGTTCAGCCTGTAGAAGGGAAAGCTTCAAGACACCTCTGAGCAGCCTTGAAGTACCTGAAGAAGGGCTACAGGAAATCTGAAGAGGGACTTTTTAAAATAATGTGTAGTGACAGGACAAGGGGTAATGACTTCAAACTGAAAGAGGGCAGATTTAGATGAGATATCATGAAGAAATTCTTTCCTCTGGGGGTGATAACAGAACAGATTTTCCAGAGAAATGCCCCAATCCTGGACATGTTCAAGGCCAGGCTGGGATGGGGCTCTGAGCAATCTGGTCTACTGAATGGTGTCTTTGCCCATTGCAGGGGGGTTGGAACTGGGTGATCATTAAGATCCTTTCCAACTCAAATGATTCTATGATTCTATGAAAACAGAAGTCTTTTATATCTGATCTCATCTTTTAAAATTGTGTATCAGTGAACACGTTGTAACAGGAGGGAATTCATACAACAGTTTTTCAATTTTAGATGAGTGCCCAGAAAAGAAGAGGGAAAGAGGAGCAATCTCCTCTATCCCTATATTGTTCTCAGATCAGATTTTTCCTAATTTAGCTCAATCTAATTCATAATCTACATGCTGTGGGGTATTTTTTCCTATGTTCCCACCTCTGGTCCTGTTTTCCTGCTGTTGTCCCCTGCTTTGCCCTATTTCCTCTTTCCTGAACCTGCTGATACTTAAAAGTCAGCATAACCCTCTTCTAAATTCTTGTCAGGTTAAAGTTATACCATGTGCTCAGAAATGATGTGCTGTGGGCAGACAGAATTTGCTAGTTGCCAGCTGAGCTTTAATAAGACATCTATGAATTTCACATCCATCTAGAACAATGCAAATACTGAAGTGGATTTTGTTTATTTTAGAATTTTTTAGTTTTGTAATTAAACACTCAAGTAGAATAGGGTAGGTTTATAGGTTTTGGGGCTTTTTCATGGAACTAGCTGAAAGTATTTTAAAGGTGTACTCTAGCACTTCAAGTATAACAAACATTGAGACTCCATTTTTTTACACCTTCTGTTTAGACATAAAACTGAAAAAAAAGATAAGCTGGCAAACTACCATAATAAATAGCAACACTATATCTACTGATAACTTAATGGTACTTTATTGCTTTTAATATATTATTGTGCTAGCCATGACAGAAAGGAACAGACATGCGTAAACAGACACACAGAGACTGCAAGGCTAAGAATTTTTACATTCTACCTACAATTTTTAAGTGTAATGCAGGAAATTTGTTTTTAAAGATAGATAGATTCATTTCAAACAAATTATGCTAGGTCTTAGGTAATAAATAGGGAAAACTGATTATTACCAATATCTTTGTAATTCCTATGAGGTTAAATTTTAACAGTACACTATGAGAGTTGAACTTCAAATCGTGTTTGAAACTGTTAAAGGCAGCACGCTCATTCTCAACAGTCAGTGGATGTTACATCAGAATTAAAAAGTCTGCTTATGATATGTTTTCAATTTATCCAGAACTTGAATTTATTTCATATAATTTATAGGCATTCAAGGTGACATTCTTAGCTTATTTGAGATTCTTAATCACTGTGCCCTTTGTAGCTAATATAAAGACATTTCTCTAACCTATTTAAGGATTATTCCTGTGTTCTGATTCATATGTGAGGATTTTGTCTAATTAATTATACCTTGGAGATGATAACAGTGGTCAGTTAAGGTAATACCCTTAGTATAATTTATTTAACATCCAAATGCTTAGGAACTGAGAAGTGGATTCTATTCTAAAAAGCTTGTACTAAATAAAAGAAATAAACACTTAGAAGATAAACAGTGGGAGAATTTAGAAAGTAAGGAAGTAATGTGTAGAAACTGTTAAGGATATACTTTCAGTGTCAGACTTTTTCCCACTACAATACAGTTTGCTGTATATTTAATTCTAATACTTGTAAAACAAGATTGTTATTTAAAAGTTTTTGGAAAGAAGCAGTTTGTAAAAACATCTCTATCAAATTAAGGTGTTATATTCTTGAGTAAGAAAGATATCCTTTGACTGTTTGATAAACAACTGAACAACTGATGTACTAGAGGTGTTATTAGACCAGGCAACAAGCACATCTTGAAAAGTATTGCTACACTCATGTATTGCATGATAGGAGTTCAGTACAACATCATGGTAATGTGAGCTCAGAAGGGCCTGTGGCCAGGTAGGGCAGGGTTGTGAGGAGCTGGAGACTGGCACTGCTGTGGTGTCATGGGGGCAATGACTGAGGGTGTTGGACTGAGCTGAAATGAGGTCCTGGACCATGAGGAGGGTGATGCGAGGCCCTAAGGGAGGCTGTGCAGGACCTGGAAGGCCTGCAGAGATATGACAAAAAATGTTCTAGGTCATTAAAGCTGAGAAATATTCTGTGAACTGCCTAATTATTTCTGCTTTTCAGAATTGTGGCCTACAGGAATGGTATTGCTCAATTGGGCACCACCAGTAGAAGTCTGTATAGTTATATGTGAAAAGTTCAGACATCCGCTGTCAAATGGTTCTGAAGGCAATAGCCCATTCAGAAAAAATGAGACAATATGATGTTGTGAAAGTCTCACCGACAATATTCCAAAAGTAAGAGAAATACACTGCTATGTAAAGAGAAAGATTTGAGAAATGAAGTAAGGAAATTAGGAAAAGCAATAAAAAGGCAATGGGTGTTTTGGCTTTAGGTTATTACATGCTTTTATAGGAGAAATTTCAGGAATCATCACAGCTGATGATTCACACAACTCAGACTGAACTTTCTTTTCTGAACTCCAGTGAATTGCTTTTGTTTGTAATGAACTCAAAGCAGGTGCCACCTAAAGCCCTCTAAGCTTCAGTGTGCTGCTTTAAAATCCACTCAAAGGTTTGCATTAGCCATTAGAAGGGTAGACACTTAGAGGATTTGTGCTTGAATAAATATGTCTTTGTTTATTTTAAAGGCTCATCTGTCTGAGTAGTTTCCTTTGGCTTCTTATCTCTGAGACCAGATTTGAACACTCCTTTATGTTCACAACAACATTTTGTCTTCTCTGTTCTTTTTTCAGTGTTCTTTGTAGAATCTTATCAGTTCTTAGCCACAGAATGAAGAATTTATCAATAATTAACTACAGAACTACCCACGCAAGATATGTATTCATTGCTGCTATATCACTGTTTCTGAATCAAACTTTCATCTTTCTTAATGATATGTTCTCAACTGCTGGCTATGTGATGCAACCAGTTTAATTTCTTTTATGTGAACACAGTTGCAGAATACTGCAAGAACACTTTTGCTGAGTTACTATTCCTTTTTGCTTAATAATTTCTGTCTTAAAAACAAATCCTACTGAAGACCAAGCAAATACACACTGAACAGTTCACAAAAATCTTATTTGTGGACTTCAGGATTGTTTGTGATGCTATGATATGTAAACACTATCTCCAAAATGGTTCACAAAATTACAGGACATTTGGTTGCTGGAAGAATATTACTTCTTGTTCAGGAAATCTAATAACATTATTATTGCCCTTGTGTTTCTGTTAGACAGTCCAACACTGAGACTCAAGCTACAGGAATTGCAATCAGCTTGGTCCTCACTAGATCATGGACTTGGGGTATCTTGAATTAAAATAGAAATTACAAAGTTTGACTGCTCCTTCTGGTATTTTGTAGAAAGGTTATTTTGTTTGGACATTGAAAAATGGCAACAAGCAGAAGACACAAGACACAAGTAGGGGTTTTATCTATTAATGAAATATTTCAATGTTTAAAATTTAGACTTGATTTTAAACTGTTCTCTAAATTAAAAGGGAAATATGTTAGCATTTTTAACCTTAAAACATAGAGCATTCTGAAGATAAAGTTGAAAAAAATACTTCAAGTCAATATGGTTGCCATGCTGGCAGAGAAACAAAAATAAATAATAATAATAATAATAATAATAATAATAATAATAATAATAAAAACAACAAAATGTAAACTCAAACTCAAATAAATGTTAATATAGCTTTACTAGAAAGAAGGTAATACCTAATAGTATTCTTAGAATATTTGTATCTTCCTTTTTTAAAGTAATTTCTGTTAGAACTGGTTGGGGTTTTCTGTTTGTTTGTTGGGGTTTTAATTAAATCTTTCAATATCATAAAAGTATTAGCCTTCAAATTTGAATATGTCATGAAAACTTTGATCCTAAACTCTGTATAATAGATTGAGCATCCCAATAAGAATAAAATATTACCACAAACTCAATGGAAGTAATGCCTCCAGTATGCCTGTGTTACAGTTTGAGAAGTAGAGTGAAGATTGTTCCACAACTGACATTCTGGGAAGGGATTGACTAAATTGTGTGAATAAGGAGTGTTTACAGAATTCAAAATGAAATAGGCAAAAAGAGCAGTCTTTAACATTGCTTTGCACAGTTTTCTCTGAATTCCTAACAAGGGCCAAGTGCTGCAGCAGCAGCTGCTCCTGCTCCCTCTTCTACTCCCCTCGCAGCAATTGCACAGTCTCTCACAGCTGCCCTGCATCTTGACGTTCTACCCACTGTACATTAGCAGCATAGGAGGCACAGCATGTTTTCAATTTGACCTGTCAAAAAAGGCATAAGGGAAGGGCAACAGTGCTGAAAAAAAATTCAGAATTTTTGTTTGTATTTCTTCAGTCAATCTATACAGCTATGAAAATGTTGATAGTGGAGCCAGCATGCCCATGCATTCAAATTATCCAGCTTAAATAGTGAGCTTCATGGATGAATCTATCTTAGAGAGTGATATTGTTTTCCATTAATTTTATTTATTAGATTTTTATATTTAATATGGTGGCATATTTGGTTGTCTGCAGCAAGGAACGCAGCCAAGCTGATTTCACTGGCAAAAACAATACATATGCATAACACTCTTAGTGCAGACAGGAAACTTACTTTCCCTTTTAAAATTTTACATTCTTTATATGTTCAGTCTAAAGTAGTCTTGGGAATAGGAACCAAAAATCTGTTCCTAAATCTAGATTAATTGGTACTGCAAAATGCACTCTTGTTTGGGATTGAATTTTAAATGAAAGCGAAATATGGAAGATGTGAACCAGGAGTGTGTTTTTTACATAATCATGGCTACAAATTCTGTTTTCTTCTTGAAGATGCACCATACATCTTAGTTTTGATATGTTAAGCAAGAGATTTAGATATTTACAGGTAAATATACCCTCATCTGGTAATGTTTTTTGTTGTTTTTTTTTTCTTATAAGCATTTTTTCTATTTTACAGTTCTCTAAGCAAGGCATAAAAGTGCTTTGTAGTTAGTGATCAATATTTTAAGCAGAATTAGTGCAACTCATTCAAAAGGCAAGTTTAAAGTGCTACAGTTCATCATAGTGAAATCAGCAAGGCTGTAAGCAGAAAGTAGTGATGTCACTGTTATCTATTGGATTTGATGAAACCAAGTGAAAAGTCATTTATGATATTGAAGATACTGAACATTACTTTTCTAACATTCCTGATTCAGTCAGACAATAAACTATGTGAAATGTCTCAGTTCCTGCCCCTGGGATCAAGTGAGCTTCATTGTCATATTGTCGATGGACTGTGCAATTGGGCAGGAATTGTATGGCGAACAGGAACACCTTCTCAGTCCATCACTGTATCACTCTACTTAGTTCTCATTCTCTTGAGGCAAAGTTTCAACGAAGGCAACAGAATGGTTGCTGAGTAGGACAGAGCAAGAAATTTCAGATGTTCAGATGAGATAAGGAGGGTATAAGAGGTAATGCAGATCATTGTTAAGACAACAGTGAAAGAAGCAGCAGATCTAGACACCTACTATTAGCTTTTTTTTTTTTTTTTAAATAAAAAGGCAGCTTAATAGTTTTCTCCCAGCAGATCACTTCCCTGTTCAAGTCCATTACCTTTGACAAAGCTTTGGGCTGTGGCCTGTAGACAGATCTATTAGTGAGATTTCAGAAGCAGCAATTTCAAGTATAGCCAGCTCAAAATATAGGGCAGATGGTTTGCATTAAATGCAGGTGAACTGACAACTGGGAATTGCAATACAGTTTCATGTGTGAATATCATACAAATTCTGAAGTTTAAGAAAAATCACATACTGCTAAATGCTAAATCTTCTACTTTCCCCTTTCTCTAATTCTCAATCTATACTAAAGTCTGCTATAGCCTTGCAATGTGATGTCTTTTAAGTAGGTGTATATCTTTTATTAATTCATGACATTATAGTTGGAAAATTATTGAAAATTTATTTTCAGAATTAATTCTTACAACTTTTCTTCTCTATTGACATTGAAGAAATACTAGGTTTTTACAATACATAAAATGAATAGCTGCACTCAAAGATGCCAAATCCTACTATCCTGATTTTGTGTAATCATTCTTTTTAACTCCTGTAAATAAATTTGGTATTCGAGTTTATTGTTACATGAATTCAATTTATTTATATGTTATATGTAATGGCACATATCACTATTTTTGGTTTGCTTTTTAACCATCAACCCGATAACATTACATGGTCCCCTAACTCTTGTGTAAAAGAAATAATGAAGAATTTTTTCCCTATTTACTTTGTTCCTGGTTTACAACGTAGAGTAATTTTTTTTATTTCAAGTATTTCTTATGTTAATTCATATTACTTTCATTTCATATGGAAGTCATCACATAGATCCAAATATCTTTGTTGCCTCTACCTAATGTCTTTCATTTTACTTAATTAATTTTGAGATAATTTGCCTTGAATGAATAATGGAACTAAAGGACACATAAAAATATAAAGTCACATCTGTTTGTCTTTTACTTAATGAGAAAATTCTGACTTTCATGTCTTTTTTGTTGCTGCCAACAATTAAGCATATGATTTCACAGAACTATCTAGGATATCTGTAGGATCTCTTTCTGAGGAATATTAATGTCTATATTGCTAAATGAAGTAGAACAACATTCCTACCTTCAAATTGAAATAATATAAACCCAGAAGATTCAGAATGCTTCAAACTCATTCTTTCTCACTCTTTTTTCCTCCCTCTCTTTTTTTTTTCTTTTCTTTTTTTTTTCTTTTCTTTTTTTTTCTTTAAAAGGTCAAAAACAAACTTTGGGAATAAGCTAACAGTCAGGGTTCAAGTACTTCATCTCATTCCTACATTTTTTTTAACTACAACAATATAGATTTCACTGTACAAAAGAAGTTTTGAAGTCCATCACTAAGGTAGGAACAGTTAGAAAGTCTTTTCTCTCTGTATGTGCATTTTGAATTCATGGCAATTTCTTTTCATTAGCTCATTTTATCATAGTTTATTTTATCTTTGATTACTTTGAAAATGTTGTACTATTAGAACTCCCTGTTGTAATAGTAAGTCTATTTTTGCTATGCATCCTGTTTTTTACATAATTTTACAATTATGATGAACAGGACAATTTTCAGCACAGATCACCAGTAAAGCTTCTTTCTGTCACAGAAGTTGTCCATTCTTTCCCTTTGTTTCCTGGAAAAGAGTTACTAATCTATGAGAAAGCAATATATTTTACATGTAATAATTCTTACAACAGTTTAATTTCCTGAGGTGTCTTATGAGAGTAACTTTGAAAGGCAAAAGCTTTTGGAAAATCCAAGCTCAATATCAATCCAAATCAATAATATCAAGCTTATCTGAATACCTAGTGACTCGTTCAGAGCACTCTGAAAGACTATTAAAAAATAACTTCTCTATATAAAAGTCAGTACTGATTTTTCCCATATTTTCTGTTTCTCCATTTATAAACAATCTCTGTTTTGCATTATATCATAAAACCATTTTTCCTGTTTTCCCCACCAGTCCATTCCTCACACCTACACTGAAGCCTTTTCTAAAAATTAGCTCCTTACCTGCCTTCTCCCTATCACCTGAAAATAAGGCAAATTTAGATGATTGTTAACATACCAGTTAATAGGTTGGTAATTCCATATTTGATTTATTGTAGAACTTTAGTTTGAAATAATTTAGTTCTATGTCTTTTATTGATCTGCTTTAAAAATATACTGTTAACACATCAGTGTGTGGCATTTTATTAGATTCTACCCTATAAAGACAGAATGTAGAACAAGAAACTCCTTAAACTCATTTGCTGTGAATGTTAATATCAATAATTCATTTCACATTTCTATGTTATATCTTTCTTTTAATATTCTGTTTTTGAGATAATTATCTGTTAATCCTGTCGGTTTTCCGCAAAATCTTCTATATCTGATGTGCTGAAAGAATTTTTTGATATTAGTTTTAATGCCTATAGCAAGTTGCTCATGACATTTTTTTTTGTACAGTCACATAGCTTTACATTTGTTTGACACAATTTATGGTCCATTTATGAAAGAGAATTTTCTAGTTTTTCTAATCTTTCTTTCTTTCTTGTCTTTCTTTCTTTTCTTTCCTTCTTTCTTTTTAAGGCCATTGTTATCCAATTACTTTAAACGTTGCCAGACTGTCTCTTGCAATTTCTTCATTTTCTAAATTTATTTTAATGATGTTCTACTGTTGTCCTTGCCTGTGCTAACTGAATACATTATGAAGAGGATGCTTTTAGTAAGCTTGAGGATTTTCTGAAAATAAAGGCTTAAATGCTCTGCAAGCAATAAATAGTATTATACTTCAAGAACATTTTTGAAACATAAGTGAGCATGGACAACAAAGTACTGTGATCCAAGCGTGTCTGAAATGAAACACCTTTTAAAAAGGGTAAGCAAATATTTTTGAACAGTATTACTTAAAAACGTGGGGAAAAATGTAGTTAGAAATTAACAATGGGGAAAAAAAGAAATCTTGGAGTGTGGCAGGTAAGCATATGAACTTGTTGCAAACAATACAAATTCGCTGTGCTCATAGGTAAGCAGAAATATCTTGGCAGCTGGCAACCCCACTGTATATCATAAATAGAAAATGCAGTAGTTCATACTTAATTTTCAGTACTTTCTCTTTCACAAATCCTTACTACCCTCTTTTGGATAAACTGTTAGTCCACATTCTTCCTTTCTGAATTTAGGGACTTTGGGTTCAAATCTGTTTTAAAGGAACCTATCTAATGAAAATTAAAGCATTTAAATTTGTCAGAGGTGTCTAGAACAAATGAGGCAGACTTTCCACAGACTCCTTACCTATTTTTACCCAAAAAAACTTACTCCTTACCTATTTCTACCTTACATTTTTTCCCACTATTAGTCATGTAAGTTGATCTGATTTTCTGTGGGTGTCTGCTAAAGGGAGGCCCCAAGTGCTTCTAGTCACCTTGCAGGATCTTACAAGAGCACTCACAGAGAGTCAGAAAGGATGTGGCAAAATACGCAGCAGTAGTGATTTCTTCCTGACCTGTGGAGATCCCATAACCTGTTGTTTGATTAATAAGTGACTAGCCCCATTTCTCACTGAAAGTTCTTTCAGGTTTTCACTGAAGTATTGGTAAAACAGCTTTTTCTGTAATGTCAACAAAAACAGAAGCAGTGAAGGAGTGAAAATATTTTCTATTCACTTCCTTTTAGAAATATTAAATATGAAGGAGAAGTTTACCAGGTCTGCTTAGTGAGAAAAGAATATGATTCTCTTCTCTGCTAAAATATTATTTTTTAAAAGAAAAATAAACTATTCAATAAGGCTGCTAAGTGCATTATGAATTTTTAATTCTTTTTTTCTCCGTGTTAAGGTTATGTGGAAATATTGCAGTCATCTGAGAATTGTATTCCTGTGGAACATGTCACTCTTGTCAAAAAGATAAAACAATAATGTGCACTTGGCATATAGACTAAATGTAAATTCTATTGAGAATTTTTGTCTTTTTTGAGCTCATTGAAATATTAAATATTCCTGGATAAGTTTTGCTTAGGAGTAGACTTAGACTAGAAATGATATTCTAAAACCCTGATTCATGGCTTTTGCCAAAATTCATTAAACTAATTTTTTCATTGTCTCCTTGCTTAATAATTTCTAATTTCTTAATAATTTCTAAGATAAGCTACTGCTTAGAGACTGACTTTTTATGCTTTAGGAAATACCTTTTGTTTTATTAATTGCACTGCCCCTGTATTTGAAACTGGGCATAACTGTTATTTCAGAAAATTAGAATGGGATTAGATTCTCCTTTTACATCATTCAAACTACAGATATTATGAAAAGACATTTGCTTGCAAATTTAGGTAGATTGAGAATGCATGTGTTGGGCCTAAATGTCTCTTCTGACATTTCAGGGCAATTCTACATCTGTAAGTCCCTGAGGCCTCTTTAGATCATTGAAAAAATCTATGGGCATAGAATACTCGAAGTGTGAAAGAACCGGTTTCATTCAGGGAACACCCGACATGAGGATCCCTGTCTGAGTTGTTCTTTATATCTACTGACAAGCAATATAAGACCATGTTATGTTATGGCATTTTCTTGGAGAGATTATTTTCAGTAGAGATGCTCAAGCTCATGTGATCATTATTTACTGGAAAGTTAGGAGTGAATTAGCCTTGGAACCAGGTATCTTGTCAAGTCCTTTGGATCCTACTCTTTCAAGGTTGCAAGTGTGGGTCAAAATGCCTCAAGAGGCAAAGTTGTGTTAAAATTACAGCCTGAGTGTGGGCTATATTTTTTAATACTGTTTCATGGATTAGAAAGTTGTGTCGGCTCTAAGGATTTTAGCTTCTGTATTTTTCCCCCTCAAGTACTATAGACAGTTCTGAGTTTCTCTTTTTCCACTTTTTCCATTACAAGAAGTAGAGAAAGTGAAAAATTTTAATACAGCATGAGCATCAGTGAATTGATGCTCAAACTCCCATAAGGAAAGAACTTACATCAAGCCTGATGATGATGATGATGATGATGATGATTGATAGGTGAACCTAGAACTCCTAAATCCAAAATCTGTAGGGAAAGAAGGAAAAAAAAATAAATAGGTTTTAATTTAATTTTTATCATTAATATACACTTAGTTGTCCCATTTTACCACATTCAAAATGTATTTATTATATACAACATCTCCAATAGTCATCAAATTTCCTGTCCTGGGACCAGCTTAGAAAAATCCATGCAAAAAATCTTTTTGCTTTTAATGGACTTTAATGCACTCCTCATCTGAAATTCCGAGTGTAATCAGTAAAATATATGTGGTTTCAAAGGACTGATGTTTCAGTTCTCTGATGGTGCAATATGCCATTTTTTGCCAGCTTTCAATTTGTGAAATATCCCTAACATGAATCTTAAATCTTCAGAATTTTGTGGGAAATAGATAAATTTGGATCCTACAGGGGTATGACACAAGTCAATAAAAGCTTCTCTAGCGTCAGGAACGTGTCCAAAGCTGATGTTTGCATGATTGGAACAATATTGCCCATGAGGTTTTGGGTCCAGCACATGCTCCAGCAATAGCTGGACTTCACTGGGGTTTGATATGGCATTATCTCAAACTCCCTTGTGTCAGAGCCAACCTGGACCCACAGTAGCTGTAAGAAAACTTTGATTTGGATGGAAAGGCACAAGAAGGTATGTAAGTTGCCACTGCCTGTGAGTTTAGATTCAGCCAATAGTCAGTGACATTTTCCTTAAATAGGGAAACATATGTAAATTATACTAAACCAAACAACTTCTAAAACAATACTGAATGATGCTCCTGCGTTAAACTTGGGCATTTTTTTTTAACTTCTTAATGAATATACTGGCATTTGAACATACCATGTATTTAAGAAGGTACAGTGCAACAGAATTCCCACATTTCTCTTTTCATTGGGGAGCACCATGACATTCTGTTTGCTCATTATTTATTGCAGGTTCTGAATCATGTTAGAAATTTGCATTTAGGTGCTTTCCTTTATAAACACATTATACTATATTTTTCCAGAAAAAATAGCTTTAAGTTGTATTATGATGATATTTTGGGTGTTTGTTTTGTGTTTTTTTTTGCCTTTCTAATCTGTGATTCTCATAGTATTAGCTTTTGTATCAGTGACATGGAGAGAAGCAGAATATGAGATTAATATCCAATTTTCTCTTGAAAAATATAAAAAGGAGGAAACATTTGACATTTTCATTTGAGATCAACATTCTTAACTTAAAATGTACAGTACAGGAATATTAGTTCTTTTGCTGTTGCTGTTGTGGAAATTTTTGTAATTACAAGGAAAACATGATGCATTACTGGGATATTTTTAAACACTTTTGCTAATTACATATTTATACACAGTGATTTCTCTATCCCTTAGGTTTTAATTAGTTTCTCTGCTACTACTTGCAAGTTTTTAATAAGATACTGAACTTGCTTCTACTGGATATGATCTTGTAAGTAAATGTTTGACCTTTTTTCCCACTAGAAAAGTAAGAATAAGCATAAGAAGATAAGTATCTCAGTTTCTTGACTTGTTGTTTATTTTGCAGAATGATAGTTTTGTGGTGATTTCTGATGAGCTGAATGGTGTTTAAAAATGAGTCCAAGAGGTTTATTTGTAACTGTCCCACCCAGTTGATAGCATGCAATTATTTTTCTCTAATGGAAATGTATATGCTCATAGGAGGAATCCATGAATGAGATACCATTCCTTCTGTCAAATTTTTTGAAATCGAGAAATCACTCAGAAGACTTTATGTATTGCCCTGTTCTTGCCACAGGAAAAAGTTAAAAAAATTAAAAAAACATTTTCTCTTCCACAGTCACATCTGTTCTCTTCCTCTCATTTTTGTCTCAAGCCACAAAAGATCTTATTTTAAATTCAGGATGATAGAAGAAGAAAAAAGAAAGAATAAACAGAAAGAAGGAAGAAGAAGAGGAAGAGGAAGGAAGAAGAGAAAGGGAAAGAGAGAAAGGCAAAGAAGAAGGGAAAAGAAAAGAAAAAGAGAAGTTACAGATCATGGTATTGTAAGATGGTTTTTCAGGAAGAGAGCTGATTTTTTTTTGCTCTTCCTCCCGTCTTCAACAGTCTTTCCTGTCTCAGTGATACAATCTCCTTTCCCTAAACTGTCAACAAATATATAAATAACATCATAAAGTAGATTACTACAATTATATGTGAAAAACCCAATTTAAAAAAAAAAAAAGTTTTCTATTAACCTGAATTATATTGGTGATTTGGTTGAAAGTGGTCCATAAAAATACATACATTAAGACCACTTAAGTTGCCTTGATACAGAAGCAGTGAAATTATCTTCTCTAGGCAAGAACTTCTGTCTGTTTTCATTGTCAACTCACTCATTTTCCCACTCCTCTCTCCATCCAGTAATTTTGCCCTTTCTTAAATATTTTATTTTTTGTTTTCTCAGAGGCACCACCAGCTTCTCTGATGGGTTCAGTTATGTTCAATGGTGTGTCCATTGTGTAACTGGCTGAAACTGACTGTGTCTAGCCTGGGGTAGCCCACAGAAGCCACCCTGCAGTACCCCCGCTACCAAGCCTGGCCATGTCCATCCACTACAGCACCCAGTAAGTTAATTATTATACATTTATGGTCAGTGATTCTTTCGGAAAATGTTCTGCACCAACAATTCTCATTTTCAACTGATTACCAAGAAGAAACAGGCAAAGGTGTAGGTGTTTGAATTCTTAAATATTGAAGATATGTAGGAAGATATTTAATCAGGACACTTGTTTTACCTATCAAGTAAGATTAATCCAACATGAACAATTTCATTTTTAGGCATCTAAATTCAACTATTCAAGCTCCCTAGGCGATCCACTGAACCCTAAGAGAGCCATTTCAGTATACTTACTGACTTGAGCAATCTAAGAATTCTACCAAAGATTAGTTATCTTAGAATATGGCTAGTGTTAGGATAAGTAGATTCCTGCCCTTCTCCCCCCTAGCTAAAATATCTTCTGTTAATTAGATCATGTGCTCATTACAAAGCTCTTTTTCTCACTATTCTCTCAGAATAAGAAAATATATCCAAGGGACTATATGTATTACTTTGTAGGTTTTGATCACTGTTGACAATTAATTAATAACAGCAGGAATTTATGGGGAGAACCATTTGTGCAATAAATGCATTACTGACTATATTGAGACACACACATCCCTTATTATAAACTTGTATTGGAACAGAATACCTTCATGTACTCTTGAGTGCATCATTTATTAATATGTTTTATGAAGAGATGTCTTTATAAAATGTAATCTTTATGACTTTCATCTGGGCTTCATAGCTATCACTGAAGCCAACAGAATGAAATTATGGAGGTTTTTTACAAATATAAATCTCTGGTAAATTCTACGATACTTGCTTTTGTTTTTTGAGGTTTTTTTCCTTTTCTCCCCAGTAGCTGCAAGGTGACAAATAACTAATGCTTTTGGTTAATTTCATTTCAAATCAGCGTACTCTTTCTCTGTTTCATTACTAATTCTTCTGGGTATACATTTCCTATCTTTTATTCATTGCAAATAACTTTCTCACATTTACAACTTTGTAATTGGTCTCCAAGTAGTATATGCAGGTAGATTTGAAAATTAGTACTGAAACACAAGAAAGCAATGTATTTAAAAACTACTGAAAATCTGACTTCTGTATTCTCAATGTTTGGTCTCCTTGTCTGCAAATTATTAGAAATTTTTTCATGACAGATTAAGTAGTGCAGAAATTAAATCTCAACATTTAAGTCAGCCAAGGGAGGTGTATCTTATTAAGTAACCTTTCTGGAAAAATAGTTAATTTTAAAGAAAATAATTATGTGTGCACAAAAAGCCTAATGTCTGAATCCAAACTCATTCACATTCTATTTTCCTGTAAAGGAAATCTCATTGATTTTTTGGTTTTGACAATAATATGAAATGACAAGTGGTGTTGGTATTTCTTAAGGGTACCTTGGGAACCATGTGTAGTTTATTTCCATTCATTTTGCAGTACATAATTAGTTATTGTCAGAATAAATGATCAGGATTCTGGTTTAATTTCTATATGGATCTCTTTGCTGATGTGTACTCTTTACAGAGTCAAAATCAAACTCCTCATTAGCTGCGATGTTCAGCTTTATTCAGACTCTTCAGAGAGGTGAAAAAGAAAGCTGTAATTCATTGTAGATGACACACAAATAGAATAATATTAATTTCTTGCAATTTTGGCCATCTTAGATGTAAGCATATTGTCTAAACTAGCTAAAAATAGCTCCTTCCATGATCAAAAGGGAGAAACAAGTACCTATGAAGGTTTATTTAATTCATTGTAGACACTGACCAGAAATATCCAGTAAAAAGCCCTTTGTGATGACTCTCTCTTCAGATACACTTAGATTTACACATCATTCTCAAATATCTGATGATGTCTGCCAAAGAGAAACTGTCAGGAAGCAGGTATTCTTAATTAAATGTTAAATAAGTTATGAACTACCTCTACACTGACAAAAAAAAAAAAAAAAAAAAAAGAAAAAAAGAGAAACTGAACAGGCTACAGTTTTGTTTTTTTTTTTTTTTTTGTTTTTTTAACTTACAAATAGTCAGGTCATCTTTCAATAAACAAGAAGACTAAGAGGAAGAAACAACCTGTGTGTCTTTATTCCACCATCCAAAGCATTATATATAGTTTGCCATATCTTATCTGGAGAGTATTTATCAACATTCCTTTCAAATATCACAAGGAAGAGAAACTCCCTAAACAATTTATTGAATTATTTACTAGTCTTCATACTTAGATATTTCAACCCCCAGAGCCTATCATAAATTTGAGTAGCTCCAATTGAAGCACATTTTAATTAACCACTTTATGCAAGCAGTTTAAAATAAGTACTGTACTCTCAACTTAACACATAGTATAGTTTTCCACTTAATGGCTTCTGGAAAGGTCATTACTTCTCCTGATGCAACTCAGGTTTGTGTGTAGTCAAAAGAATAGCACAAAATTTTTTTCAGTGACTTGACCAGACACATTCATCTCATTCTCATCCTTATAAGTAACTTGGTGTTCTTGTATATGTGATATTTTTAATTCTCTAAAGCAAATAGAAATATTTACTTTAAATATCTGCCATATTCAAATCAAAATCATTCTTTTCTTAGTAACTCAAAGAAATGTTTGTTTAGCTTTTACACCTTGGAAGAAATACACAAAAAATTTTACCAGGTTTATTTTTGTCAGCATTTGGCACTGTTGAATTAATGTAATAGAGAAAAAAAACAAAACCAAACCTAACCATGAAGAGTTTAGAAAGTGAATGAAAAAAACCTAAATTATTCTCTTGTCAATATAAGGCAGTGAAAATATGAAGTGACAGGCTCAGGCCAGTATGCCAGTTGTGATATGTCATTTCTTACTGGCAATACATAATTTTTAAAACCTATCAAAGATCCACACCCACCTCCTCCCCCTAGTTGACTTATATAGTCTAAAGGCTGGGTAAGGATAAGGAATTCTTTTCTGACCAGCTGGTTGGTTTGTTTGTTTTTTAACCTGTTTCACACCATACAAATTAAGACCTTACTGACATTTTACATACTGTCTATTGCAGTCTTTTTTGCCAATGTGGTGGGTTAACACTGGTCAGCTGCCAGATCCTTGCACTGTCTCACTCCTCCTTCTCAACAGGACGGGAGAAGTAGATGAAAAAGTTCATCAGGTGAGTTAAAAGTGGAGAGGTCATTTACAATTTACCACCACAGGCAACACAGACTCAATTGGGGAAAGAAATGAAATGATTTATTGACAATTAAAATAGAGTTCAGTGGTGAGAAACAAAGACAAAAAAATAAAATGCCTTCCTGTCACCCTCACCCTTTTTTGGCAAATGGAACTTCACATGTTAATTCCCAAGTCTTCTACCTCCTTTCCACAAGTAACACAAGAGAATAAGAGACATTGGATTATGGTCAGTTTGTAACAGATCCCCTCTCCCACTCCTTTCTCCTCACACTTTTCCCTTTCTGTAATGTGGGTCCTTCACACAGACTGCAGTCCTTCAGGATAAACCCTCTCCATCATGAGTTCTCTGCACAGACTCCGCTTCCTGTCAGAAGTTTGCTCCAGAGAGGGCCCTTCACGGGCTGCAGTGTGGTTACTTCTTTCAGTGTGGTCCACTCCATGTGGTGCAGGGAAATACCTTCTCCACTTTGGTCCTCTCCATGAGCTGCAGGGGAGTACATCAAAATATTAAAAAATACTTTTATATCACACAAGAAAATACTCGGTATATAATTGTAGATCTGTACTGGAACAGTGTTCAGTGCTACCAAATAGCGTATTTACAAAAGTTAATCTTAGCTTTCAGTATTGACCATACTCCACAGGGCCTTACCACAGCCCATGACCACAATAGACCACTGAAGATAAACAGAAGAGGACCCAGCATGGTCATTTCTATAAAACTTCTGGAAGAATCTGTTCACTTCTAGTGAAGGGAAAGAAAACTGAGTGATACAGGTGCAGGTAGTACACACCATTCCGGCATGTATAGAAGAAACATGAGCTCTGAATTTGTAACATTGAAAGGATATTCATAACTTGAAATAATAAGGCTAAATAAATTTTACTGATGCCTTAGACAAAAAAAAAAAAATTAAAATATATTAATAGTTTTTTAAACATCCCTGATTAAGTAGGCACATTTATGAAAAAAATTATATATTATATGAAATCATTAATAATTTCCTAGTGAAAGCATGCAGAGATGTCATTTAGTGAGTTAATGTGAAAAATATGCAGCTTCTAATTAATGCTACTGCTTAGATAGCTAGGTATAAGATCATAGAAATAATCAAAATTCTTATTTATTATTTTATTGTCATATTTCCTGTTGTGTACCCTCTTCACCTGCATCTATCACAGGTCACAGATTCTTAGTCTTCACAGCACTACAATTTCCTTTATAAATGTAAAATCTTTATCTGAGCATAAGTAAAACTACCTGATGTTTAACTTTTAATTCTTCCCTTTTCAGACCTTGCATTCTAGTCATCTAACAAATACTGTAGGAATTTTTATTCTACTGCTGGGCAAAGCATACTTTCTGACATATCCAACTTGCTTTTCGAGTTTGTCTATCTAATAAAAGTGCAATACATTGGCTTATTGCTCTTTCTTAAATATTGGATCTGGCAGCCTTGCTTGTTGCAAAGTACAATTTCTCAAGAAAGAAAACATGACACAACTGCTTGTAGTTTGCAAGCCAAATTTCATCACTATTAAGTAAGTGCTTTGCCTTCTAGAGAAGAAAAGGTTTTCTTTCTGAGGTAACAAATAAGGTAATTGCACTAAGTGAGGTAGAACAGGATAAACTGCAAGACCCTATTCCAACGTATTTTGTTCTTAGACTTTTATGGGAATTGCCATTTCTGTCTAATAAAGGACTGAATTAAATTTCCTGAGTATTCTCCAAATTTACAGGCCCACTGTGTGAGCAAATCCGAGGTGGGGTTAGTGATCCCAGGGGGCATGGTGTGGGCCTGCTACCAGACTGCCTTTGACTGACAGCTGCTCCAGGGTCATCCCAGCAGTCTCACAGGGGCTGAGATATGGAACAGGGCATTACCTCATCTCCATGAGATTTGATCTGTCTCTTCCCGCCCCACCTCCTCCCCCTACACACACTTGAGTTGGTCCAAACCAATAATTAATACAATAATCCAGTGTCTCACAGTAGGCTCTTAAGGTCTTCATTTTTACATAAATGGACAATTTACATTGTATGGATGGTTTAGCCCATTTAGAATATTTTTATGTTCAGAACATAACAATGGTTTTTCATATATCACCAAAAAAAGTATGTTGAAAGAACAAACAAAGGAGCATAGAATCATAGAATAATGGAATCCCTTGTCCCCCTGCAATGGTCAGGGACATCTTCAACTAGGTCAAGTTAGTCAAAGTCCCATCCAACCTGCCCTTGAAAACTTCCAGTGATAGGGCATCCACAACTTCTCTGGGCAACCTGTTCCAGTGTTTCAGCACATCCATGATAAAAAATTTCTTCCTTGTATCTAGTCTCGATCTACCCTCTTTCGCTTTCAATCCATTGCCTTTGACCTATCACTACAGGTCCTACTGAAAAGTCTTTCCCCATCATTCTTATAAGCCCCCTTTAGGTACCAAAAGGCTGCTCTAAGGTCTCCCTGGAGTATTTTCTACTCCAGGCTAAACAAGACAAATTCCCTCAACCTTTCCTCACAGGAGGATGACTAGAGGACAGGCTAGCAAACTGTAAAGAGAAGGAGTCTAGCAGATGGAAGCTACTAAATTAAAGGTCTCTACGTCTTGAATTCATGCTCTGATATGAACTGAAACTTGTACCAGTGTGTTTTTTTCTGTTTTCTTCTCATTTTCAGATAGATCAATAGACAAGTAGATAATGGATAGACAGACAAGTCGTCTATTGTGTGTGCAAGTCCCATCTCCATTTTGCTGGCATCTATGTCTTAAGCACTACCAGAGTCATAAATTCTTAGCCCTGACTGGTTTGAAGAAAGAACTTAAAAGGAAATCCTACTTGTCAGAAAAGTAAAGACTTGGGGAATATAAGAAAATAATTTCAAACTCAACAGAATGAGATGTATCATTTTCAATAGCACATAGTGCTGCCATAAAATGTTTGAAAGTGTAAACTTTCCTATAATTATCAGTGAGAAAAAGAGAAATACCTTCCTTTAAAAAGATACTGCAGTTCCAGAACACTGTCGATCATCTTTCTAGATACAAGACATTCTGTCAAAATATTGCTATTTCTACTGAAAAGTTTGCAAAGTTCTTAGTGCTTTTATTCATGTTGCTGTTTTTATTGTCTTTAGTATTTAGTCAAGGGATGATCTGTTGGTGGATAGCAGTGACGAGACACACAAACACCGTTTATAATGGCATTTTTTTTTTAACTTGGATCAATTTGAGATGCACAATTGTTATGTCTTTTGAAAGAACTGCAAGCATTGATACATCTAACTTACCCTTTCATAATGGAGAACATTACTGCATTTACTAAGACAAAATTCTCATTTGTATCCTGAAACAAAGGATAACTGACAAACTATCAGCAAAATTAGGCAATGATAAAATTATAAAAGAAAGATAATTACATCTGGCAAGACATGAAAAGAAACACAGGATTACAAAATAACTCACGGTGACAGCAAACACTACAGTTCATATAGGACTGTAGGAAAAGTGTTTAGTGCTATCTAAATGTTAGTGAATTTAATGACACTGGAAAATAAATTACAGATATAATTAATTCAGAAACGAATTAGCAAGGGCACTTAACTTGGAGATTTATCTGAGTCTATTTTTATAGAACGTTTTACAAAATAATTGGATAAATACAAAGAGAGTAAGAGTAAAATTGTTCCATGTGATTTTCCTAGGTTCAGAAAACCTAAAATTAAAGGATCAAGAGATGAAGAAATTCCATCTTGGAAGACGATTATTATAAAGAAGATGATTATCATAAAGAAATCTTTTTTTTTTTCCATGCACTGGAAAGCAACAAGAAGATCTCTTAATATGCAGCACAGAAGATTAATATGTAAGGACTATATTTCTCCACTTTCACAACTACATAGGTAATTAAAATATTGGGATGGACTAAGGACTAAAAACTTCTGTAAGTTCACTTAAGAAGTTAATGCTTCTATTACCCTATTGAACTAAGAAACAAATTATATGGATTAGAATAAAGAAATTCATTATTGGCTGTTTATATATGCAAGCACTTATTGTTAAATACATTTCCCTGAACTTCAACTGCAATACTTTAAGGTAATACTTTAAGATTTAGAGAATTGCATAAGATTTCTTAAGAGTAAGTGGAAAAAAAGAATCTATATTAAAATGGGCTAAATCAGCTTCTGGAGTGATTATTTTAAACTTTTATTAATCTATGAAAGGGTCACAGATTTTAAAACCAACATACTGTAATATTAAGGGAATATTCTCTTTCTTCGGTTTTATTGATTAGAGGCTCTATTCTATATAAATAATTTAAACACTTATAAGAAGGGGACTGAAACATTGAAGGCAACTAAATTTAAACTTGTGATGTCATCAACCCAAACTCAGTTGTCACTTAAGCAAAGAAATGGAAAATGTTCAGATATGTAATCAGCTTCTTGCTCTTAGAGAACTAAGGCTCTTCTATTAAATATTGAAACTTGCTCTCAGTGCAGAAACAAGGTGTATCTGCCTTAGACAATGCCTATACCTTATAACTATGTGTTCCAGACTGTACTCATGATTGCTCTTGTTCTTTTTCCATTGAGTTTGCAATCTTTGTTTATATTCAGTAATAGAGACTGAACATGAAACACTCTTCCAGCATGGACCTCTTTGTTAAGATCAAAAAAGGATGTGAATCCTCTCTGACAACAATAAATTGAATCCAATTTTTCTATTACCTGGATCAGTGCTTAATTGCTATATTATTAAACATATCTTCTGCTGTCCTTTGCCAGCAAGCCCAGAGAGTTCATTGTGTTCACCGCAAAAGCGGTGGGGAATGATATTGCATCCAGTTATTAGTTGGTCACTAGTGATGTCCCCCAGCCATGTGTTGGGTCTAGTCCCATTTAAAAGCTTTACCGATGGTCTGGATGAGGGGATGGAGCCTACCAGTAGCAAATTTGCAGATGACACTAAGCTGAGGGGAGTGTTCATCTACTGGAGGGTAAAAGGGGACTGCAAAGGGACAGGCTGGGTCAATGGGCTAAATCCAGCAGGATGGGGTTTAACAAGATCAAGTGCCATGTCCTGCACTTTGGCCACAACAACCCCCTGCAGCATTACAGTCTGAGGACAGAATGGCTGGAGAGTGGCCAGGCAGAAAGGGACCTGGGGGTATTGATTGACAGCAGGCTGAATATGATCCAGCAGTGTGCCCAAGTGGCCAAAGCCAATGGCATGCTGGGCACAAACTATTCAGGAATAGTGTGGCTAGCAGGACTAGGGAATGATTCTTCTCCTGTACTCAGCACTGGTGAGACTGCACCTTGAGTACTGTGTCCAGTTCTGGGCCCCTCATTTTAGGAAGAATGTTGAGCTGCTGGAGTCTGTCCAGAGCAGGGCAAAAGTTGGTCTGGAACACAAGGCCTATGAGGAGCGGCTGAGAGAGCTGGGGTTGTTTAGCCTGGAGAAGAGGAGGCTCAGGGGAGACCTTATCACTCTCTACAACTACCTGAAATGAGATTGTAGCCAGGTGGCAATTGAACTCTTCTCCCAGGTAAGTAACTGTAGGACAAGAGGATGCAGCCTTAAACTGTGCCATGGGAGGTTTAGATTAGACATTAGGAAGAAGTTCTTTACAGAGTGATTGAGTACTGGAATGGGCAGGAAGCTGGATCACCATCCCTGGAGGTGTTTAAGAAAAGATTGGACATGGCACTTAGTGCCATAGTCTAGTTGACATGGTGGTGTTTGGTCATAGGTTGGACTCAATGATCTCAAAGGTCTTTTCCAACCTAGCTGATTCTGTGATTCTGTGAAAAGTTTTTGCAAAACTCTGGATTCAAAAAATAGTCACAAGTTTTGAATCACAGCTTCAGAGACTTTCATCTTTTATGGTTGCATAATAAAGTTGACAGATTTCAGTCACTCCTTTTTCAAAGGATGAATAATGTATCAAAACATAAAATATCTTGTACAGTTAAAAGCAGAAGAATGGTGATGTACAATGGAGGTCAATAGTGATAGCTCAGATATTGTTTATAATTAACGCCTTCAGGCTTTGTTAAAATCACTATTTTACTTTGGAGTTTAGTGATACTTATGTTGTCCTTGGCTGGATTTTCCTAAAGTCTATTGTGTCTCATATGCTCTCCCATAAACACTCATACACTTCTTACATGGTAGCTCACAAAGTTGTTCATGTAGTCACCACACTTAGCGCTCAAGCATTATCTCACAGAAAATAGCTTTATAATCTCAAGCCCATTGTTCTCCACTATGGATTTTGTGTCATGTGCCAGGAATCTCCCCACTTGCTGCTCACTTTGCCTGAGAAATTACTTAGGAACCCCCGCTGGGATGCTGAGGTAATAAATGTCTTCTAGCCATTCCTATGTGCATCATGTTTGTGATTCCAACCCTGCTCAAGTCCAGACAGGCATCGCATCTGGCAGAGGACAATCCAGTGCTGCTTGATTACGTGTTTAATATCTCAGTCAAAAAAATAAATCTGAATTTAAACTTCAAGTAATGGAGAAACTAGTATTCTTTCTTTTTGTTGTTGTTGTTTTTTTTTTTCTTTTTGGTTGTGGTTTTTGTTTGGTTGGTTGGTTTGGTTTTGTTTTTTGTGATTTTTAGGCATGCATAACAGTGGTCTAGTTTGACAGAAAGACACACTGTTCAGCAACACAATGGGCGTAATAATTTATACGAAGTAAATCTGCATTAATCCTTACTTGTTAACATCTATCTGTCACTGTTGTAAATTAAATGAGTGTGAGGTGATTTTGATGTTTGGTTTTGAGTTTTTTGGTTTTTTTCCACATTTATATGAACATTTAAACTATATAAGATTTGGTTATATTTTTTCAATATAAATATGAAAACAAAAGTTTCTAAGGCCACAAACTTGAAGATTATGACTTTTAACAGTGGTCTTTTCAATACTCAGGTGATATTTAAGACATTTAAGTAATCGATAACAGTTTTTAAAGCATTCTGGTATCACCTACTTCTCCAAATCCTGTCCTTAAAAATATATGATCCTGTTAATCTATCCTTGATAAAGTCTTGACACTATAGAGGATACATAGCAAATAGCATTTCATATCACCTGTTTTTCTGATTGTGTACACAAATTTTATCTTCAACAAACATGGCATAATGACAGATTTCTTTTCTTAATAATAATAATAAAGAACCAGTTACACATATTTATAAACATGTTGCATTTCAAAAAAATCAGGATTTTCATTCCTTGTAAAATGTTTGGGGTTTTTTGTACTAAACTGATGAAAATTTGATGTGCACATTTTTCTACTTTTGTATAGTACAAATTGGCTCATTCAGAGAATACAGATTATTATAGTAATTCTTACACTTAATTTAATGTTTCAAGTGGTTCAAATTAGTCTGTATCTATTTCCTTTAAAGTCAGTACAAATCCAAAATGCATTTTTGCATTCAGAAATGTTACAGTTCTTATCTGATAGCCTATTCTCTTTAAGGAGAAGGCTTGCTGTTCAAGCACCTGTTGCTGGTATATGGACTGAAAGAGTGCAATCATGGAAAGTGGTCCTGCGGCACTGTTAGATCTTGGAGGCTTATGAAACAAAATACCCATGAGGATATGTTAAAAAGAGACATGGAGTGGGACAGAGAGAAAGAGAAGTCAATCTCATGTGGGAATTATTTGAAACAGGTTTGGTCTAAGAAAAGCTTAACTATTTCATTACATATTAAATTATTGCCAATTATAATATTTATTTTACTTTAGTAATTTGTAAACTTTTTAAAAAATAATGAAATAAAACCAAACCCAAGCAACCCTAGAAGCTACACTTTCAATTGAAAAATTGCCTGGTGTCTCTAGATTAGATTGCCATTTACTTTGAGTGTGGACTTCTGTCGTGTACATCTCTCTAAGGTTGATAACTGTGCCATGATATCTATCTATATCTATATCTATATCTATATCTATATCTATATCTATATCTATATCTATATCTATATCTATATCTATATCTATATCTATATCTATATCTATATCATCTATATCTATATATCTATATCTATCTCACCACTCAAGCAGAAAAGAAAAACGTTTCATGCAATCAAAAACCTCACAGAAAACACATTCTAAAACATGCCTTTTCTTCCTTCTGCAACAAAACTGTAGGCATACCTAAGGCAGATTAGAGAAAAGCAGAAAAGCTGTTAATGTAGTTCATAATTCTTTGCCACAATCAAAATTCTTCTTTCATAAGCAATTGCTAGTCCTTTTCACAGTAGACTACTATTTTACAGAGGCAATTATAGAGGCACAGGGAGTTATTGGGACTGAAAAGAAAATATTCATGCATAAACCCCAAAATACATCTAATTGGCAAAAATTACCACTCAGAAATTTCAGGTGTCATTACCGTTTGTTATATAGAGAGTTGTTAAATCCTAAGTTTACAAAGTTTTGGGTTTTTTTAGACAAATTAATTGCTCACTACATTAATAGAATGACTTGATTTCCTGAACAGGTAATTCAGAAAAGGGCTTTTATGCTAAATACTTGTTTACCTTCAGACTAAATAGCTCTGATATGCAAATGTAATTCCAAAAAGTGCAAAACAGCTACCTGCATCACGATCCTGCATATTTATTAGTGAAATTGTAAAGGAACATACCATAGTAGAATTATATTTGTATAGTACAATTTTAAAGTTTCTATTTGCAATTTAAATTACCTTTACTGGAATGTTACCATTGCTTGAACTTAGTTCCTCTTTGTTATAATAATGAATAAAGATTCATCTTTGCAAGATGCTTTATGTTGACATTTCAACTTCTAGTTCAAAGGATAAAGGCCTGAAATACTTTTCTTGAAAAGGTTTTAAATAGAAGCTGCCAACCTATTTCTTGACATCTTGGCATCAGCTGTCAATTGTATTTTGTTGTTTGACCTACCTCAAGAAATCATAAAGACAAACACAGGGAACTATCAGAGTATCCCCTAATAGACCTCAAATTCTGCATGTGTCCTTAGTGGAGATTAAGTCTACAGTGTAAAAAGTGATAAAGTAATTTTCCAGACAAAAACACATAAGGGTTTAACTCTGTCAGAAAAAATACGGGTACATCTAATGTGAACATAAAACAATAAAATAGTTATACTTTCAGGAAATTACATTTCTTATTAGCTGTCTCTGTTTAGCTTCTTTAGGCATGGCTTCAGATAGGACTGAACTGTCTTAAAATAAAAAGGTGCAATAATAAGCTGGGTTTTATTTTAATTCACCACTGAATTTTCTAATGTGTCTTTTATGAATTTACATTGTATATTGCATTTCAATAGGAATTCCATAAATATCTCAGAAAAATACTTAGGAATATATTTAGAATAAAATTCCTGTCAGTGTAAGACTGGAAGTTCAACATTGAAAAGAGAGCAAACTTTTGGTTGAATTTGGCAAAACAAACCTCTGATTTGGATCTTACTGTTGTTGCTGTTTATTGATTCTAGTTTAATTAAATTTGAACTATTGGCATCTGACTCAGATATCATCTTTAGTATATTCATATACTGAGAGATAAGTGCATCCAACTTGCTTGGAACATAGAAGCTTGGAAATGTTTATTAGCATCAGGCTATTCCTAGGCTGCTTTTAGGTTATCAGTTTGCTGCTGCAAACAACCTAGTTCCAGTAATATACTGGCTAAAAAAAAAGTTAACAAAATGCAAACACACAGAAAAGTCCATGTAAGAATAACACGTAGGTTAAACTCACAAAAGTCAGGAAAACCACAGGAGAAAACTATTTCAGTAGGAATAGAAATGTTGAAGTACCTGTAGGATAAGACATGCATTCCATTTACCGTAATGTCACTAATCTACATAAAACTTGAGACACATTACTGAATCTTTCTTTTCTTACTTTGACACTAATTCTGAAATAAATTATGATTCTGTCTTCAGTATTATAAAATAATAATTAAAAAAATTAAAAAAAAAAAAAAAGAAAGAGAAACCCCATCAAACAAACCTAGGACAAGCACAAAAAAAAACCCCACACCACTCATCTGATTCTAACTGTGCTGTAATTAAGTCTCATGTTTACTTCTGTTATGCCTGTGCAATTCTCTGGTCTGCACATAACAGTGACTTTTGTGTATTGATTTCTCAATTCTTCAGTGAAAGAAGGAAAAATATGTTATACAATAACTCACTTGTTTAGCAAATATGGGCTTGCCTGATGACAAATGGAATCAGGGATAGTGAGAAGGATCATAGTCATTATTTTCTCCCACTCTCTGATTTTTTAGTTGTTTTTCTTTCTCTTCCCTTCACCCTCCCCTCCTCAGGGCAATTGTTGACAACTGGAATATGAATTGGAACATTTCACATATTTTAAGTAATTTAAAAATTGTGGTTCCAGTAAAAGTCATTCCATCCTTGCCTGTGATCACTGAAGAAATGTTGGTACCTCTGCGGGTGAGTCATTGTACCTTTCCAGATGCTAAACTTCATACCATATGAATCACCTTTCTGAGCTGCATGCCTCTCTTAGGGGACTACAGAGAATTCTGCTCCAACTTCCCTGTCAAAAATATTTCTAGTTAGATTGTGTAAGCTTTAGCCAAACAAAGAACTTCAGCACTTTCTTAATTCCAAGTATTTGAATATTTTCAGAATTTTTCAGTGATTTCACTTCTATATTAACAGTTGCCCACTTTTGTGCTTTGCTTGCTTAAAAATTACATGGTTTAGGTAATCTGTTTAGTTTGATTATTCAAGGCAAGTTTATTATAGATACAATGTTCAGTTTATATTGATATAGAATAATCCACTTAATTTTCTTTCAGCAGAAATCATACAAAACAACAGAAGATAAATCCACTAAGAAACGAATAGCCACTGCAACCATATAATTTACTTTCATACTTAGGATGACATCAACTTTCAAAATTTAACTCTACATTTTTGGTAATATTCACAGAATACGGTTACATTTCTTAGGAAGCGTCTGTCCTTTTGCATATGTCTATGAATAAAATTAGTCAACAGTTTATGAAATGGATTACAGAAATGGAAATTAAGTAAATACAAAACCCATAATAATAATGTAATGTTTTCAACATATTAGACATGAAGTATCTAATTTCATCTTTAAAGATGAAATGGATAAGTGAATCCAGAGTCAGTTTTGAAATGTCTTACTAACTTGTATGTTGGTAAATTTTTTGAAGTATTCTAACAAGACATAGTATTAATATGTATAAAATGAACACATTTTAACTAAAATAAACTTAGGCAATAAGTTAGACCAGTATTTGAGATGTTACTGTTTTCCTTCCTTGGGCCAGGAGTTTACATTAAACTTTTTCAAATTTCATTATTTTCCTGTCAGTCTGTTCTTCCAGCTTTGGTACCTTTTGGGCCCCCTCCACCCTCCAGTCTGGAGTAATTTGTAAATTTTATTTTAAATGTCCCCAGTGCAGGAAGGACATAGGCCTGATGGAGCACATCCAGAGGAGGGATTAGAGGGCTGGAGCACCTCTCCTATGAGAAAACGCTGAGAGAATTGGGATTGCTCAACCTGGAGAAGACGAGGCTTTGGGGTGACCTTAGGCCTTTCAGTCCCTGAAGAGGACCCAAAAGAGACTTTTTGCAAGGGGAACAAGGGTTTTGGTTTTGAGCTGAATGAGAGTATGTTTGGACTAGATAGTGTCACAATCCTTGAGGGGATAAGAAGAACAGCATACTCCAGATAGGGCAAGGGCAGGAATAGCAGTTTATTAGGGGAGCATCTGACTTATATAAGGATCTGAGGGAAGTTTCTGGAAGGGAGGTGGAACTTGGGTAGAGACTAGCCATACATGGTAAGATAGGGAAGGAACAGGACCAAATAGGGGAAAACAGGGGAGGAGATAACCTTATATGGTTGTGCCGCACTGCAGCAAACATGAACCAATCAGAAACAAGGGTACAACTGAGGGGAAAATTACAGGACTTGGAATAGTACAAAACATTACATTACAACTGTATAATTTTAACTGTAAACTGTAAGAACCTGGGATCTTGTTCGTCCGTCCGGGAACATGCCTTCTTCTTTCCTTTGGGATAGCTCTTTCATTGGAATCCCTCTCCAGCCTTGAGGTCACAACAATCTCATTCTGTACTTTCTTCTTTTGGTGGTAATTCCTTAACGCCACAAGATAGTAGTAAAGAAAGAAATTTTCAGTGAGACTCTGGAATAGGTTGCCCAGAGAAGCTGTGGATGTCCCATCCCTACAAGTGTTCAAGGCCAGATTGGAGGGGTCTTTGAGCAACCTGGTCTCTCAGAATGTTACTGCCTATGGCAGGGGCATTGGAACTGGATGGTCCTTAAGGTCCCTTTCAACCCAAACCATTATATTCTCCTCTATTTTTATAATTCAGAAAATTAAAAAAAAAAAAGACAATTAGAATGATAAAAATCTTAAGAATATGGTAGATTTGGATTTTTGCATGCTTTTATTATTTTATACAAAAGACTTTAGTTATTCAGGGATTTATTTACCTGTATCATATTAGTTAAAAGTTTTACATGACAGTTTAGTGTGTAAATACTTTGACAGACTTTAAATACCCAGCTGCATTATTTAGTACCTTATCAACAAAAAATGTTGCAAAGTGTGTCTGAGCCATATACTTTATAGAAAGCACAAAAGAGGTATAAACAGAGGTATAAAAGAGGTATATTTGTGTTCCTGTTGGTCCTTGTGATTAATCAATATTTCAGACTATCTAGTTAGCACTAGAAATCACTGGTAAGAGGAAGTGATAATTTCTCTTGTCTGGTACATATTTATAGAGCTCTTGCACGTAAAGACCAAACAAAAAAGACTGGATTTTTGGTTAAGAAAACTCAGTCAGTCAAATTCTTGACTTGCAAATCCAAATGTGTAAATTCCTGATAATGTTTTGCTAATAGATTCTGGGGTTTTTGTTTGTTTGGTTTTTGGTTTTTTTGGGTTTCTTTGGTTTGTTTTTTGTTTTCTTTTTTTTCAGGATTTGGTGGTACTATATCAGATACTGTTTCTCCATAGTTGTGTAAATGTAGCACAAGCTGAACCCCCTTTTTTTTTTTCTTTTACAGCTACTGAATGGTACACCTATGAGAGCTAAATATGGTACAGAGCTGATCAAACATGATACATCAGGCCAAATTCTTCTCTGCCTCCTCTAGATGTATTTGGTCAGGTCCTTAGGCAATGGTTTAACTTGTTTCAATTACTCTTAAATAAAAAAGCTTCTGACTGTGTTTATACCTTCAGGTACCTTGCCTGCCCGTCATCACCATAAATGGTATTTTTTATGACAGAAATTCTTGCTAGATCTATTCAATGCATAATACACATTAATAGTTTCAATAGTTTGCTGGTGGAAAAGGACTGTTGCAAGCTACACTTTATAGCAAGCAGAAGACTCAGGTAAGGATAAAAAATGATAAAAACTGTTGGCAATGGTAGTAATTATGACCTGGAACATAATTCACATAATGATCTAGTTTCAAGATGTCCCTGCTCATTGCAGGGATATTGGACTAGGTGACCTTAAAAAAGCCTTTCCAACCCAAACTTCTCAGAGAGGAGGCAAGGTGCAGCTGAATTCAATAGTAGCCTCAGATTTCAACAACAGTTTAAATTTAAGGAATTATAGAGGTGTGATGAAATCACTTTGTCTCACAGGTTTTAATAATGACAAATCAGATATATTTAGATAAATTATTTATTTATTATGACAAAGGAGCAGACAAGTGAACAGATGAGGTACCTTAATCAGAATTATTTACTATACAGTATAAAAGCTAAAACGTGCTAGTAGAATATAGTGTAGCATAAAATAGTATACTGCACTGTATCAAAATAATTACATGAAAACAATTGTATCAAAGCTAGCAAAAAGAGAAACAATTATTATATAAAGACTGTTTTATCTCATCACACCAGGATCACAGGTAGATCTCTCTTTCACTTAACCCTTGGGGAGTAACCATGAAGAGGCACCTCTGCTTCAAAGGGAGAAGCTCCACATACTTCAACAAAGTCTGTTGAAGAATCTGCCATATGAAAGTTGGGCTAGGCTTTTATAGTTATAAAGGGATTAACTGCCAGCCAAATATCTCCAGGTCAGCCAGCAACTTGTCTATCAAATCTTACTTCAAAAAACAGGATGTGTCTCTGAAGTTTGGTAAATCAGGCTGGTTTTAGCATAATTCAACAGTAAAAACAGTAGCATGGCACCACCTGTAACTCACCACATTGCATTGTTTGTATTCTCTGACTGGATTTTAGGCCAAACAGATAAAGGTTATCAGGACAGAGCACCCTGCCATACCCACTCACACAGTCAGACAAGGTTTCCTATAGCAACATCTCAGATACTGTGTTCCATAAAACAATTTATTCACAGTAACAGAGAAACAGCTCAGGCTGATGCCTCTGAGGAGGGACTGCCAACAAAGGAACCTCTGGACTTTTATACCTTCACTGTCCACCCCCACATAAGTCTCACTTTTCCTCCTGAGTCTTTCACCCCTGCTGTCTATCAGTGTTCATCCACTTGGCTGGGGACACCCCTCTTCATGGCCTTTGTTGTTCCAAAGGTTGGCATTTCATGGCCTCTTGTCTCGGGCTCCCATGGAGAGCTTAACCTGTATTTTAATCTGCAATTTGCAAACCAAGCCACCTTCACCAGATCTATTCCTTAACACAGTTATGCCAGAGGTAACATCAAAATTTATTTGAATATATTTTTATAATAAGCTAGCTCCAGAAAAGACTAATTCTGTTTAATATATCCTGATTATATAGAACTTGCACTACAATATTTTGCATGCATACAGTAGCTCATCTGGTAACATACTATAAATTATAAAAAACCAGATCACCAGTTAGTATTGCACTCTGGAGGAAACGAAAAAGTTAGATAAGAACTGGTTTGATTAAATTTTTGATATAATGTTATCATTACTGCGAAATTTCATCTTGAAATTCTTTTATAGAAATACAGCAATGTATACCTGTGACTGTGACAGGTATTAGAAACAAGCAAAAAAAAAATATATAATAGCTGGACACAAATGACTCTCCAACCTCTTTAACTTCATAAATTTTAGTTTTTGTCATATCTTTCAGTCCATATAGTACTGTCTTCATCTCACATCTTCTGTCCTTCACCAGTTCTCATTTAACAGTTCTGATGAGACAGCTCAAATAATTAATTACATTTTAACAGTTATTCAAATAGTCTGTTTTAATTAATGCAGTCCCACCATTATTAATAAAACATAAGAAAACCATTGGAAGTCTCAAATGTAATTTCAAAAATAATGATTTTGAAGTTCTACTTTAATTAGCAGATGTTTTTGATTATCTTTTAATATGTGTCCTGGACAGATTTTATTCATGAAAGAGTATAAAAGGGCTCAGACAAGATGATTTCAGTGTTCTCTTTTTTGTACATTCAGATATATATGTATTCATATTTTAGAAAATGAAATGTCATACTTCTTGTTAGTGACAGCTAGATTAGATACCTGCTAAAATTTTAGGCAAAGAAGTTTAAAATCTACACTGAGCCAGTGGCCAAAGAATACAAAACAATTTTTCCTGTACAACAGTACCATCTGATTTATGTCTGCAGGTAACAATACTTAGACACTAGGGCAGCATCTGGGGAATTCATGTGGGGAAAAAAGGTTTTTTGGACATGCTCCTCTCCTGTGGAAATTCTCAGTGAAGTGTTTACTGAGGGCCTAGGAAGATCTGATTGGACCATATTTGTTGATGTGGGTGTGAAGTAAGATAGATGCAGGTACCCCCAAACATGCCAAGAAAGAATCACAAAAAGTTTATTCTGAGAACACAAAAATCTTGCAAAGGAAATTTGCACCAGCTGCAAAAGTTCTGGGCCTGGGGAAAGACACAAATCCATCTCTTCTACAGGTTTTATGATCCCTGGCCCTTCTTGGCTCCCCTCACCTGCTGTGGAGGCCTGCAGCCTCTGCTTATCTCTCCACATACCAGAAAAAGAGAGCCTTAGACTTTCTCTGGAATGCAGAAAGGAAAGGAAAACACCAAAAAAACAAACATCTAACCATCCTTGCAAAAGGCAGTTTTGCAAAACAACAGGGTAGGCTTCCTGTCTGATTGAAGTGAATTCTTCCAGCGAAAAAGATATTTATGCATGGGGCTGTGTAAATACTTTGCCAAAACATTGCCCTCAATTTTTAATTTCTAATTCTCTAATGTAGCTTCTCCTTGCTACAAGATTGTGGTGGTTTAGTTTTCTTGGTTTTGGTCTGGGCCTTCCTTGGGAACCAGGTTATAACTAAGGAAGTATTCCACACCATTCCTTCACGTAATCAGGGGTAATAAGACAGGGAGGAAGGTTTTCCCTCTCTCTCTCTTCCTTTCATGTGCTTGGAGGACATCAGGTCTCTGTGTCGGCTTAACCCTTATCTGTAGGAATAGACTCAAACTATCAGAAGTGGAATAAGTCTTGCAAGAGATGGATCTCTGGGGAGGATGGAGAACAAAGCCAGAGTGTCTCTTTTACTGCACTGTAACTTGAAGTTTTTACCCTTTTCCCCAAGTTACCCCCCCTTTTTCACTGGACTTTATTTCCCTAATTAGTATGCAAGCCTTGGCCAGGCCAGGTGAAACCCCTCTGATTGGTCTGTTGTTAACCCTTCCCCTTGAACCCTATAGGCTGTGAAGCCCTATAAAGGGCTTGGCCAGGTGTTTAAATCTCTCTCTGCTTTCCTGTCCTGCTGTGTGTGTCTGTGTCTCTTTGCTGGGACATCTGAAGACTACGTAGTCAGCTGTGTGGCCCGGGAGGGGACAGCAAAGGGGGGTGCGAACCCCTCAGCTCGCCGCATTTATCTATATGAGCTGAGGCCTATCTGAGAAACTGTTGTCCGAGCTGCATGGAGGGAAAAGACCTGCTTCTCTTAAGAAGACTTCTGGTGAGAATTTATTGTGTTAGTTACTTATTGAGCTTTTCCCTGAGTTTACGAGTGTGTGTGTATCGGTTCTGTTTTGGTTTTACCCATTTTTGTCCCATTTCCCTTTCTCTTTTCCCCCTTTTCCCTTTTGGAGTTGTTTGGGGTTCTTATTCTGTAGATTCATAGTGTTTGATTGTATATAATTGTAATATATGTGAATATATATGTATAGTTTTACTACAATTCTCTTTTGTTTTTTTCCCTTTTCTCTTGAGAGCGGGGGAATCTGTTTGGCAGGGAGCCAACCCAAACCTCCACAAAGATTTGATACATTCTTATCTCACCTTGTCTGAGTTTGTTTTCACTAGATATATAAAAAGCTAGTGTTCTTAGTTTCCTAGCTAAATAATGTTTTGTGTAAACACTGAAAATAAATTCAAACACTGAATATTGTAATCTGGACTGGAGTCAGACACCATCCAACCTTGGGATATTTTTCATTTCTGTTCTATTTCCTGGTAAATATAATTTCTGTCTTTCAGGTTATAAAATGTGTAATTGGATCAAAAGTAAACAAATCAGATATAGATATTGGATATTTATCTTGTCTTTATTGTGAATTCTTCACCACATGAATATATATATAGATATTCTGGAGGACTATACCAGTTCAAAAAGAATCAATTCAGGCAAAGAAAAAATTCTGTTTATCAATTCATGAGGATAAAACACACGTTATTTCTTCTTGTGCATTATACTTCCATTTTTTTTTTTCTTAGAAGTGGAATAAATTGATGGAGAAAAGGGGAATATTATAACAAAAAGTGTTTTTATAAATACATTAATAGCAAAATAAGGGGCAAGTAAAACCTCTGTTTCTTGTTGGATATGAGGGAGAACATAGTTACCAAAGATGAGGAAAAGGCTGAGGTACCTTCTTTGCCTCAGTTTTCAACAGGTCTTCCTCAGGCCTCCTGAGCTGGTAATCAGGGACAGGGAGCTGAATAACCCCACTGTAATCCAGGAGGAAGAAGTTAGTGCCCTGCTGAGCCACTTGGATCCTCACAAGTCTGTGGGACCAGATGGGATGCATCCCATGATGTTGAAGGAGCTGGCAGAAAAGCTCGCCAAGCCACTCTCCATCATTTATTAACAGTCCTGGCTCACCAGGAAGGTTCCAGATAATTGGAAGTTGGCCAATATGACAAGAAGGGCCAGAAGGAAGATCACTGAAAATACAGGTCATTCAGCCTGACCTCAGTGCCCAGCAAGGTTATAGAACAGATCATCCTACACAGCACCTACAGGACAGACAGGGCATCAGACCCAGCCAGCATGGATTTAGGAGGGGCAGATACTGCCTGACTGACCTGATCTTTTATGACCAAATGACTCACCTGGTGGATGAGGGGAAGGTTGTGGATGTAGTCTACCTGGACTTCAGCAAAGTCTTTGATACCATCTCTGATAACATACTCCTGGAAAAACTGGCAGCCCGAGGCTTAGACAGGTGCACTCTCTAGTGGTTTAGGAACTGGTTGGATGGCCGGGCCCAGAGAGTGGTGGTGAACGGTGCTGCATCCAGCTGGTAGCTGGTCACTAGTGGTGTCCCCCAGGGGTTAGTGTTGGGCCCAGTCTCATTTGATATCTTTATTGATGATCTGGTGAAGGGATTGAGTCCACCACTAGCAAATTTGCAGATAGCACCAAGTTGGGGGAGGACTGTCAATCTGCTGGAGGATAGACTGACAAGCCTACCAGCTCCCTCAGTATGCTTGGGTGGATCCCATCCATCCCCATAGACTAGCCTATTATTGGCATAGCAGGTCATTAACCATTTCCCCTTGGATTATAAGAGCTTAATCCTGCTCCCCATCCCTGTCTTCCATCTCAGGACTATGTACTCCAAGAACAATTGATCTTACTATTAAAGACTGATGCAAAGCAGGCATTAAGGACCTCAATCTTTTCCTAATCTTTAGTTCATATGTTTCTCCCTGCATTCAATAAAAGATGGAGATTCTGAACCTTCTTTTGTTGCTAATATCTTTATAGAAATGTTTTTTATTTTCTTTTGTGGAAGTAGGCAGGTTAAGTTCTAGTTGGGCTTTGAGCCTTTGAATTTTCACTGTGTATATAACTTCACAACATCCTTGTGGTCCTCTGTAGTTGTCAGTCCCTTCTCCCAAAGATTATAAACTCTCTATTTGTCTCCAAGTTCCAGACAAAGCTCTCTGTTCAGAGCTCTCTGATCTTTTTCCCCCTAACTCATCTTTTGGCACATAGGGATGGCCTCCTCCTCTGCCTTTAGCATTTTCTTCTTGAAGAATGTCCAGCTGTCCTGAACTTATTTGCCCCTCAGGATTTCCTCCCAAGGGACTCTCCTCTTAACTAGTCTCCTGAACAGGCCAAGGTCTATGCTCCAGAAATTCAAGCTAGCAGTTCTGTTGATTCCCCTCCTTACTTTTTCTAAAACAAAAACCTGTCATTTCATAATTGCTTTGCCAAGATGGTTTTCACTGATGACATCCCTACAAGTTCTTCTCTGTTCACAAACAATAGGCCCAGTGGGTGCTTTCCCCAGTCCCTCAGCCCATCTAAGTCTCTTCTTTTGTTCACACTCTTGTGTGCGCTATGGTTGTCTAGATGTTCCCTTCCTGATTTCCAGAATACAACAGTGTGAGGAAAAGGAGACATAAATAAATTATTTTCCTAAATACATTTTTATTATTTTTGTACATTTAAAAAAAAACCAACAAAAACCCACAAACCAACAAAAAAAAAAAAAACCTCAGCATATTCATGAACAATTTGCAGACTCTGAGTTCTAGAATTTTCTGATTCCTGAAAAAAAAAGTATATTCAAGCCTACTTACAGTAGACTTGAGGGAATATTAATGATATTAAGCTCTTCTAGACAAAAGCAGATTTCTTGAAAAACAGAAAGTTCAATTCTTGTGGTCAGTGCATACAAGATTAAATGCATTCCATCTGTTTTCCAACCTGTCTTTACTGTGTGTGGTCCATTGTCTTTGCAGGACAGGTAGTTTTGCTACTTTCTATGACAGGAAGAGACATGATGTGTTTTGTCTGGTTGACTGAGGGCAGATCCCATTTATGAAGTACTAGATAAAAATATATCCTTAGAATCCTAATTCCAACCTTGTGCTGTCTTTAATTTTACACATTTTCACCCCCAAGTCCTGCCCAGAGTACCACTGCTTGATTAAACAATTTAAAAAAATGTCCTCATAAGTAAAGCTGCCTAAAGCAGTCAAATTTTAGTTAGTTTTCAATGTATTTTTTTTTTCAAATGGTACAGAATAAAAAGGATAAAATAACAAGTTAAGCATTTAATTTTTCCTACTTTTGTTTTCAGTTTTTCCAAAAACGATAAAAGAGCAATGGTTTTCAAAGTTATCAATATATTTTAAAAAGTTACCAGAAGTGATAATTAAGATGATTGATATGATGCTATTATGATAATTCATATATATTAATTCTTTATATGCTATTATGATAATTGATAATATATGCTATTGTGATATTTCTATTAATTCTAGGTATTTCACTTTATTTTGTTATTCACTTTTGGAACACTTATTGTGTTCATTTCCAAGACAAATATAAGCATATGATTTATTGGACAACTCAATCATACAAAATTCCATTAATCTTCTACAATGCTTTCTGAAACTTTGTGATTACAGCAAAAAAACCAAACCTGCTGGTATCTATCAGGTGTCTAATATGTACATACAACTGTGACTTGCAGAAATTTGCAATTCTCCCAAGTCTGGACATATTACCAAAACAACAAAAGACTTCAGAATAAACTTTCTCGAAAATACTCTGTCTCTTTGTGGCATTCAACGTTCCAGATTCTCTGTAAAGTGACCCGAAGAAACAAAAGAATTTGCTTTTTGAGACATTAGAAAAATCTGGAGAAATATTCCTATTGTATTTTTCTTAGTAATAACTGAACTAGAATATATTTAATTAAACAAATTTGAAATAAAAAGCAAAATGGCAAAAGGTACAGTGAACCTAAGATATAGGGGTCCTGTGAAAAATGAAAGTGAAAAGCAGTTTTCCTGTTACAAAACCTAAAATTTAAAAGCCTAAAATTTCCACATGCTGTGTCTAGTTCAGTCTATGATGAAGACATAATATTTTTTTTAAAAAAAATTCCATTACTTAAGTATAATATACCATTTCATAGTGCTGTGATACCTCTATCTGCCATCTAATCACAGGGTTTTTTTAGATATTAAAATCTAGATATTGAAGACTATTACACACTGTTGCCCATATGAAATAATGAGACTGGGTATTTAGTATCCTAAGGTAATGAATAAAAGATGAATTAAGCTTTCTGTTAATAATAAATATTACTACTTTAATTTTAGAAAAACTGCTGTTTATACCTATTTTTTAGGTGTTGGGTTTTTTTTCTCTGTAAGATTTATGATATAGTCCGGTATTAAATCAGTTTGCTATCAGATTATTGAGATGAAGTAAGTATATGATTTAATGTCTTCAAGACAACAGCACAAAAAAAATAATGAAAAATATATCACACTGTAATCCTTGTGTGAGTAAATGTCAGCACTAGGAAGCTAAATCTCTGTATCTACTGTAGACAATATGTTCGACATTCAAGGAAATTAAGATTATGCTAATTTAAAGTTATCAAGAGAAACTTCCATAATCAAAAATTATTTGATCATTACTTAGCAATTCAAGAATTTATTTCCTAATGTTTGTCAGAAACATACAATCTCTGAAATTCATTGGAGAGTTGCATCTTTTCCTGCATATTATATTGAGATATATTGTGGCATCTATGAGCTGTGAAATTCTCAGTGACAACACAATGAAATCAGCTAGCTCATTATACTGATCTGTTTATTAGAAATAAATCAACTCTGTGACTGAGCGAAAAGCAAGAATGGAAGTAGCAATTCTGGAAAAGTCATAAAAAAATAAAGCGTAAGAATTTGAGTATATCCTTGGAGTCTATTGACTACTAACTATATGATGGGAAGCGTAATTGCACATAAACTCTTTTTATTACATGTTAAAATGTGTCAATAGATTGATCATTTATCAGTGCCCCTGTAATTTTTCTTGAATGAGGGCATAAAAAGCACAAGCTGAAACTATGTGGAATGCCTTACAGATATGTGACATGCAATGTCGCAATATGTGACAATATATATAGATGGAATATTTTCAGACATGAAAGACACCATTAGACCAAAGAAGAGGAGTAAAATGAGTGGATAATAAGATAAAAATGGGAAACTCCTTCAGAGATAACCTTGTACTCTGAGTCTTATTTGTATAGGTTGATTTTGACTCCCAGGTGGTTGAAGCATAAATAAAAGGCAGTGTAGTTGTTCCTAATATTATCATGCAAAGGGCTAGTTAGAAAACTACATTTATATATGCCTGTACCTGGTCACTTCATACTTGGTATTTTATAGAAAAAATGCTTCTTAAAACTTGTCAGACAACCGCTAATGTAAAGTTATAATTCTTTGAAATTAGGACAGAAAAAACAAAATCTGTTCCACATTTATTTAAATCTCCAGTGCCGTAAACATAAGGAAAGATCTCTTCCTAAGACCCATTTTTCTACACAAGCATGGGTTTTCCTTCCCTTTCTCTTCCTTCCCTCCTTGCTACTGCTGTTGCATTTCTTTCATATTTACAATCAGAACTGTGCACATATAGCCTCTGCCCTTCTTCAAAAAGTTAAAAAATTTAGACTGAATTTTTCACTTTTAATAGAAAATATTAAGTAAATCATTTTGTAGGTAGAATTTAATTCTGAACAGCAAACAATTGTGTGAGGAAGAACAAAGAGAGAAAAAGATACTTTTTTTTCACCACCACCTGGCAAAATGTAACCAACAGAAGTATGAAGCAAGTATGAAATTATTAATTCCTTGTCTCAATTACTCAAATAAAAGGTTACCATATGAAACATGAAATGTATTATTGATGCAGCCAGTATTGCTTTGTGTGCTATATATTGGTATATATATAGTAATTATATACAGTAATT
This sequence comes from Sclerurus mexicanus, assembly GCA_013396755.1. Taxonomy (NCBI): domain Eukaryota; kingdom Metazoa; phylum Chordata; class Aves; order Passeriformes; family Furnariidae; genus Sclerurus; species Sclerurus mexicanus. The sequence goes on along the minus strand of VWZF01006237.1, from coordinate 294,374 downwards.
TATTCCATTACCTTAATGTTATTTCATCATTCTTAATCATACACCAGACTCTTTTTTTTCTGGACCAGAGAGGTACTTTGCAGTCTTTGATGACTATCCTAGTGTCATCTCTTGGATAATGTGGCAAAAGCAGTAACCTGAGTTTCTGTTGGTTTTGGTTTTTTAAACAATGACATAAAATTTCTCTTTGCAGGACATAAAATTTCTCTTTGCAGAAAGTGTGGTTACATACAGAATAATTATTTTGCACCTTGCTCTAAAATTATTTTAACATGTAACTAAGTATTGTTTCAAATTATTTTTTTCAGTTAATTGTCAAATTTAGTAATTTGGCAGACACCAATTTTATTACTTTTAGGTACCAAAGAATATAAGGTACTCTTACTTCTTTGTCTCTTTAGAATTTACACACACAAATATGTATAATTTGTATGTATAAACTGGGAATTTTGAGTTGTTAGTGGTAAATCTTAGAGATATGGTATAATGACTCATAAAAAGAAGAACTGAATGTTTATTCTGGATTTTATATTTTATTTAGAGGAAAACTATCTTTTGTTTTGCATGCATTTTATATTGTGCATTTCTTCATTCTGAAGAAATGAGTGGGATATACAAATGTCTATGTGAAAGTCATTCCTGCACAGCCTGTCTCCACTTAAAGCTTTTGTCAGTAAGCAATCTTTATGGTGTCTCTCCAGGTCGAGAAATCTGATTGTTATTGAATTCATTCTAGAATGGAAAAGTAATAAAAAGTGATGTCTTCTAAGAACTAATGAAGTGAGACTTTTAAACAAAGACTCAATATTTCACTTACTAAATATACTGCTTATAAGATTTCATTTTGCTAATAAATGCTAGGGTTATTTTACTAGCCATGCTAAAGGGAGATTTCAGTTATCATTTGATCATTTGAAAGTCCAGTTTTAATACTTTCTAATTTTAATGGCATATTCATGGAAAAGGTTAGCGCAATTTCTGTCCCGGGCGCCACACCC
>VWZF01006237.1:134824-293360 GCA_013396755.1 Sclerurus mexicanus | reverse complement strand
CCCCCCCCCCCAGTATTATTAATCTTGATTGAATCTGGATGCTTTCTGCTTCTTAATTAAAATTATAAAACTGAAGATCCCCACCCCTATTGAAGCAATCAGTCTTTGTTTTTTAAACAAAACTTGTGAACTTGTTTTTTTCTCATTTTGATTGGATTATTAATATCTGAATGCACATGCAATGTAGATATTCTTTACTGTCTCTGATTAACCTTTTATTGAAAAAAACCCCTCACATTTAGTACACTGAACTCAAAGGAGTTCTGCAAAGAAGATGAAGTCAGCTTCTATCAGGTGGTGACCAGTGACATGGCAAGGGGCACAAAAGTGAAACATAGAATGTTCCCTCTAAACATCAGGAAACACTTTTTTCCTATAAGAGTGACTGAGCACAGGAACAGTTTGCCCCAGTAGGATGTGTAGTCTCCATCCTTGGCAACTCGCCAAAGTGACCCTGCTTGAATAGAGGGGTTTAATCAGTTGACCTACAGACTTCCCTCCCAGCATTGATCATTCTGTGATCCTGAGAACTCACAAACACTGAAAGCAGGTTGATGCTTTATTAATGCACTTCTTTAACCCTCATGTTTTGATTTCGAGAACTGGGGAAGATTTTACATATTACAAAGTGAAGACGGAAGGAGAAGGGGCATGGGAAGGGGAAGGGGAAAAGGAAAGGGAAGAGAAAGGCAGAGTAGAAAAAATCATTCTCATGTATCAAAATGAGTCTTAGAGATCTATCCCCTATTTGTTCTCAGACAACTGCAAGAGAAATGTAGGGAACAGAACAAAGGACTCTATGTAACTTTCATTGACCTCACCAAAGCTTTTGACACTGTGAGCAGAAAAGGCCTGTGGCAGATCTTGGAACGATTAGGATGTCCCCCCAAGTTCCTCAAAATGGTCATTCTGCTACACGAGGATCAGCATGGCCATCAGATATGGCGATGCTCTCTCTGAGCCCTTTCCATTAATCAATGGTGTGAAACAAGGTTGTGTTCTTGCACCAACTCTATTCACAATCTTCTTCAGCATGATGCTCCAAAGGGCCATGCCAGACCTTGATGAAGAAAAAGACATCTACATCTGATATTGCACTGATGGAAGCCTATTCAATCTAAAGCGACTGAAGGCCCACACTGAGACCCTAAATCACCTTGTCCGTGAGCTTTTCAGGCTGGAAGTCCGCTTGAAGAATCAGGAAGTCTTCCCCACATCACCAGAAGTGAATCAGAGCTTAAGTCAGTCCAGCAATTCAGCTATCTGGGAAGCATCATTTCCTCAGACGGTATGATTGACAAAGGGATATACAACAGGTTAGCAAAGGCATACAGTGCTTTTGGAAAACTCCCCAAAAGAGTCTGGTGCAATAAACGCCTGAAGAAAAGTACAAAGATTAGTGTCTACAGAACCATTGTTCTGTCTGCTCTTCTATATGGTCTGAATCATGGGTCATCTACCACCACCACCTGCGATTCCTTGAACTCTTCCATCAGCACTGCCTCCATACAATCCTAAACATCCACTGGTCTGATTACGTGACTAATGGGTCTGTTCTTAAACAGGCAGTGATCACCAGTATTGAGGCTATGCTGCTGAAAACACAGCTGCACTGGGCAGGACATGTCTCTGGGATGGAGGATCACCACCTCCCTAAGACTGTGCTCTACGGTGAACTCACCACCGGCTGCTGCAAGAGAGGAGCCCTGAAGAGGAGATACAAGGGCTCCCTGAAACAACACCTCAGCCTTGGCCATATTGACCAGCATCAATGGTCCACTCTGGCCTCCAGTCCGGAGAAATGGAGACACACATCCATAATGCTGCTGCTTCCTTTGAGAACACACGCAGAATCAGTCTTGAGGAAAAAAGACAATGTAGGAAGAACTGTGCCTTGCCAATACCCCCCTTGGAGACTTTCCACTGTGCCTTTTGCAATCAGACTTGCCTATCTCGCATTGGCCTTTTGAGCCATTGGTGTACTTGAGCAAGTGTGGGTAATAGGCCCTTCCCAAATCTTTGTTCATGAAGCCAAGCCATGAAATGAAAAAAATCCCCTATTATTATGGCACTGAAAATTTAAATAAGTATAGAACAGATTTCTATTTTCCTGTCCTAATTTTAAAGAAGTGTAACTTCTCTTTAGTTGCTGACTGACAAGAAGTTTTTAGAAGTATTCATCTATACATACTTATATATATGTCTATATATATAGACATATATATACATATACATGTATATAAATGTACCTACTCAAGCACTTCTAAAGAAAACCCCTTCTATTTTCTAAAGATATTTGAAGAATTAAAGCCCCAGTTTTTAAAAAAATCCTAATATTTCATGAATGATTGGTTAAATCTGAAAACTCTTAGTCCCTGAAATCTTCCATATCAATCAGACTCTTTGGAGAACCCTTAGTCCCACTGGCATAACTTCACTTTGAGAGTACTTGGGTGCTCTGATGCTGCCTATGTAGGATATTATGTATATATTCATCAGAGCCCTAAACAATATGTAAGGAGGAGGGAATAGAAGCGGTGCCTGCTGAGTGTCCAAAAACCTGGACTTCCAGGGACTTTCTGAATGGTTACAATGGCAACCATGCAAAGCTGGATGTTGCGGGTGCCTTATTAGGGAGTAGTAATAAGCAACATCCTTGCTGGTTTTGTATTATATAAAGTACAAAATATATGTTTTCTCAAAAATGCAATTTAACTTAATGGGATCTTGACAATATTTTCAAGATAATGGAAAAATTGTCAATTCTTCAAGTGTGAGATATGCATTTGCACAAATTAAGTGATATAGATAAGCACCATTTGCCTCATTCTTTTCAAACATTTATGAATCTCAGCAGTCACAGTTGGATTTTATCTTTAAGGAATTGACTCATATTTCCTGGATACTACTATTTTCCTCTCATAAGTCAAAAAATAAGAAAATCAAAATGCACATGAAGAGACCCCCAAGGACTGGGTTGATTGCCTTGGTTGCAAGAAAAATAAAACACTACAATAAATGTCCATATGCACTTTGTAGGAAATTTCTTTTTTTGCCAAGGGGTTAATTCAGAGTCAATATATAAAAATGTTAATCTTAAGAGAAATTAAAATAAAATAAAGAAATACGAAATGTTAGGAGGCAGCACCTATCATTTACCACATCATTTAATTACCAATGTATGATTATCTGTCCTCCTGTTTTTAATTACCACACTCTCAGATATATTTCTTTGTTGCTATTTTTCTTGTAATCAGTTTTATTTGAAAAAGCTAATTATTTGCCACTGATTTCCTTACACTTAGTGTGCAATTATCAGTGATCCACAGTGAATCAGCTGGTTAATGACCATATCAGTAAATATCTGTTTTCTCCATTCCAGGGAAGCAATCACTATTTAGTCATGACTCTCACTTTTGTTTTCAGAGTTCCTGAATATAACAATTGGAAAATCTTGAGCTCCCTTTTTATTCAAAAAGAAGATATTTTACCATAAACCTTTGTCCAGGCATTTAATGACAATTAAGAAGAATGACATACATTTATTTATCATCTTCAATCTGGCTGTCAGTCATTAACATCTTTCTTTCAAGTTCCTTACCATTCAATAAGATAGTTACTAGTGGAATATTATCAAATGCTAATAACTGGAGAATCTATTTTAAAATTGCTTCATTATCTGCACAATGTGTGAATATTGTATTATTATTTCAAAAACAAAACAAATTTTATGGCTTTTTAACATTTTAATATATGGCATGATCTTGTGTAGTCAACATTGAACTTGACTTTTAATCAAATGTCATAGAAACTGTATTAAATGCAACTGGAATAGTAATATTTCTAAAGGAGAATGATAAGCATAATTAGAAGGCACAATGTTGGTGATTAGATTTCTCAAAATAGCCAATTCTGTTGATTAATTCAAAGCATATTATTCTATAAAATCTTGTGTTATGCTCTACTGGGAAGCCCCACTCTTAGATGCTGAGAGACAGACAAAAGTAAACCATGTGTAATTGTTCAGTTTACAACAATGCAGCTTTCATTTCTCTTAATAGTATCAGCAACTTGCTTGAAAATTAAAATTCTCAGGAAAGGACAAAGCAACAACAGTCCTGTTGTTTAACATAATTTGTAACAGTAATATGGGAATTTTATAGGATTTGAAATAAGAAAATACATTGCATGGTTTTTTGAATGCAAAAATATATTTACCTCATTTTTTTAATGTGTTTTATAGAGGAAAAAAAAAGAAAAAGAAAGGTCAAAAAATAAAATAAAAAAATAATTGATAAATCACAGAAATATAGAATGAGATTGGAATGGACTTTATGATTTTTTTCTTTTGACTTTACAGTGTGCAACCCCTATTCAAGGAGTGTCACCTAAAACCAGTGGCACAGCCTCCTGTTCAGATAACTTTGGAATATCTCCCAAGTAAAAGACTCCATAACCTCTCTGAACAACTTGTGCCAGTGTTCAGCCTCCACCTCACAAAGTAAAAATGTTTTCTGATGTTCAAAGGGAACTTCCCTTGTCTCAGTTTGTGCCAATTGCCTCTTACCATGTATCCCTGAAGAGAGCCTGGTATTTTCTTTGCAATCCCTGTTTCAGGTGTTTATATAAATTGAAAAGATCCTTTTAGAGCTTTCTCTTCTCCAACCTGAACAGTTCCAGCTTTTCATAGTGGGAGAGATGCTCCAATTTTTTCACCTTCTTGGTAGCCTTGTGCTGGACTCTCAAGTATGTCTACGTCTCACATTCTCTGCTCCAGTGATACCGTAGCAGAGCCAGTCTCAAGCTCCCCATATCCTTGCTTTGCCTGGCCATATGCCCTGCCAAGCCAGGCACACCTGCAGACCTGTGTCTTGGTCTGGTCACATCCTGTCCCCAAGTGCCTGAGAAGGAGCCTGATGTTCAGGGCTGTCTTCCTGACTGTCTTCCTCCATGGGTCCTGGCTGCAAGTCCCTGCCATGATATCCCAAGTAGACATCCCCACCCCATGGAGCAGTCATCTTGTGAGAATTTGTGCAGTTGTGCTTGAGAACTTGCATGCTCACAACTGAGAACGTAAGAAAAGCATGGTTGGTCTATTTGTGTACATGCCCTGAGATATTTTCTGTGGATTTTTTCACTATTAAATGCAAAGAATTACTTTTTTTTCCCCAATGTGAATGAAAGGATTGTAGCTGGTACAATGAAGAACTTCTCTTAGAATTAAATGTAGAAAAGAAGTATTCCATGGTTTTGCTGTAAGGTGATGTTAAACTGCCTGTTAACAACAGTTTATAAAGTAGTTACTATGTACTTGTCACTTTCTAGAAGTTGGATTTAATGCCAGCAATTATTTTTTTTTCACAAAATGTTAAGTATTGCAAGCTGTAATTAATTTCAAAAGAGCTGAATTTTGAACATATGAATTCCAGTATAATAATACAGACAAACAAACCCTAGAGGTATAAAAAGCAACGTTTAGAGTTCATGTTCCACATTTGTAATAGATGAATATGTATACCTTCTCTTAGATGGGTCCTGCTAATATAAACACATTATTATTCTGAAACACTCCATTACCCATAGGGCAAAGATAACTTGAAAAGCAAAGGAGTATATCTGTGTGTGGAGAAAAGACGCAATCAGTGTGGTAAATGCAACATGGTGCTGCATATATTTAGTAAAATTTATACTTTGTTTGGACCAACATGCACACAAGGGAAGTGACATCTCTATGTACAAATTACATACACACACACATATATACATATATATAAATTAAATATACACAAGTTAGGTTATTTCTCTTTGTGAGAATTTTGATGTGAGTGAGTCCAGACCATGCCATGAGTATGAGGAACCATTCCCCACAGACCCTTCCCTCTTGCTTCCTCAAATCCGCAAGGCTTCTACATTCAGAAGCATGTTTGAACAGGACCTTGAAGTAACTCTCATGAATAGGTCAAAATAAAACAAAACAGACATAAAAAATGGCATAAAAATAATGTTCACCATCATCCATCCTTTAAGTCTTTGCAAGACATAGTTTTCTTTCTAGGCTTGTTTGCATAGACTTTCTTGTTTGCTCTTAGTAAAAACAAATAAACAAACAAAACCAAACCAAAAATTATTAACTTTCTGCTCTTCTCATAAGTGTTGCAGTCACTCATTTTATCAATATCATTATTACATTATAAAGAAAATGAAAAAAAACCAAAACCTTATTGAATATGTATAATACAAAGACAATATTGCTTAGATTGATTACAGTTTTATATAATCATTTTTCTGATCACATAAAGAGTATTTCATTTTGAATAATACCTTTATGAATGATAATACACAACCCTTAAGTTCAGTTTCTTCTTTCTTTGAAACACATATATCTTTATGTCCATGAAACCAATTTCTGTGTAGTATCTTCTAATGATTCCCAACCCTATTTTAGGAAAAAAGGTGATATAATATTTAGAAAAAACAATGAACTGATGTTTGGACACAGAATGCCACTTTGAGACACTTTCTTATCCTGTTAGTGGATTGAATAACCTCTGGTTCTAGTTACTGCAAAAATTAACTACTGCAAAAATGTCCTGGCCAGAACCAGGACACCTGCATACGAAGGATTTTTTTTATTTATTTTTGGAATTCCCGTATTAAAAAAGAAATAAACCCAATGTCATAACTAAACATCGTGTTCATTTCCCAAGAAAAAATTAATTCACACTTTAGAGAATCAAAAAGATCAAGAACTTATCTGCACATTTTAATCTTAAAAGTGTTCACACCTACATAAAATTTCCTTTTTGTTGCTTTTATCCAACTTAATACTAGGCAGACAGGGTTTAGTAAAGCTTCTTTTCTTAATAACATATAGTAGCATTAAAAATCAAGTTCTAATACATTAGAGATGTTTTGAATTACTTATTGTAATGTCTCAGTTCATGTTAATGTGATGCAAATAAATTTGGTAGAATTGCAAAATAAATACTTTAAAAAAATCCCAAAACTTTGTTTAGGTTTCGTGTAAGTTTCAGTGAATCTCACTGTAACTGTAAAAGACAGTGAGACACAGAAAAAAATAGACATCAGCACAAAAAAATGATAAGGGAATAGGACCTCCGATATTCAATAGTTAAATTCAGACTACCTTATTCTTTATCAGAAGATTTATTTTATTTTTTTTTGTAAGTTCTCTGATATCTGTATTTCAGTGGTGATGTGAAATGTGTTATGTTTCCTGAATTGGATGTGTTAAATCAATGATCAAAATTTGAGAACACTTCATGTGACATCTAACATCTTGAGCTGCAGCTGACTAAATAGACTGGAAGAAAAGCTTTTATGTTTTTCACACCTTTTATCCCCCCACTAAGGGGTCAGAAAATGCTTTTGAGTCTTAACAATGTGACTGTTTTTTACAGAATCAATCCCAGTTACTGTGTAACAGCCACATCTCCTTTGGGGAATCAATATCTTAAAAGTTACTCAGAGCAAAAGTTAGGTCTATATTATAGGTCAAGCCATGCTGACAGGTTGACAAGGCGAGAATATCATTTATCCTTTATGGCAGAACCAGGAACAGAGCTCTGTTCTGATAAACCCAGTAACAGGATAAGAAACTGTCTCAAAGTGACATGATGTGTCCATTGAACTTAAACAGCACCAATCTGCTGTTCATTTAAACCTTGCCTTTGGCAATTTTCTAGAAATGTGTGTTGGGGACCTTGACTTGTATTTCTTTCTGTAAGACTCTGTCTAGGATTTTGGCTTGCATGTTACACCTCTTAAAATGAAGTTACAGATTTTACTTCAAAAGACTGTCCAAAGGAAAAAGCTTTGATCAAAAAGCAACTGATGCTATATGAATGTTGCTATATGAATCTAATCTTGAAAAAGTACACATACATTTCAATAAATATTTGAAAAAAGGGCATGTGTGCGTGTGTATGAATATATCAATATACAAATGTGAATTTTCCAGGAAAGATCAATATTATTTGATTGGATTAGATAATATCTGTTCATCTTTAGGATCTAACAGTAATTTACCTTATTCTTCTTTGTTGTTTTATTCCTGTTCCTTCTTATGAATTTATAAAACCTTTTGCAACATTTACAACACAAAGAATTCAGACTTAATTTTCCTGATTCCACAGCTGATGACTAAACAAAGTACTAACATCTTAACTTGACATGGTATTATGTGTTTAAAATTACACCATTGTTTTAGCTCATCAACTGCAGCTCTATTATTTGAATATTTCAAATACTCCTAGATAGCTAAAAAGCACGTGTGGTTATGTGTGCACACATGTTTGAGAAGAAAAGAGTGCAAGATAAAACTATACTGCTTCTCATATATTTATTTTCATAATCATTCTTCTGTCATAACCTTAGGATAACTTGCAAATTGCAAAGCAATTGTTGAGGAAGGAGGATGTAGGTGTGCCTACATGTCCCCACACAACAAGCAAAACTCATGTTCAATGGGAAGAGAAGCATCAGCCTCAAATGAATTATGATCATCAGGTAGACTCAACAGTAGCTGGGAAATACCAAAAAGACTTTTGAAGCAAAGGAGAAATCAGTCTGATGTGAAATAGAAAAGAAACCTGAACATTTCTAGCAGGTAGAGATCTTGAGAAGGAAACATCTCAGAGCACTACTCCTGCTGTCAGTGTCCCCAAGACATCTGACCACTGAACAGGTTTGGTTGCACAGCCTTCTCAAGGGTCACTGAGAGCATCCTGGTCCCAGTTAGCAGAGTAACCGGACCCAAGTGTTTAGCAACATTTTGCAAAACTAGTGTTAAGGTTCGTTTGTTGCATTACAGATACTGATCCTGAATGTATGGTTCACTGACTGTCAGTTAAATAGCTTGCCATTAATAAATTCATAAATCACTTTGATCTGAAGTTTAACTTAAAGCATTTGAATTGAGCAATTTTTCCTGGGAATATGAGAAAATTCCTGACATTTGGCTTACCAAATAATATGGAATGCAATGTAATTTAGTATATGTTGAGAATTGAGATGCAAGAGCTTAAGTCAAAGCAAAGTATACAAATTAACACTGATTAGCTGGAGTCCTAATTCTTGATGGCAGGAAGCAATTATTAGGAGAGCAGGGGGACTAAAAAAATTCCATGACAGACAATAATGGGCTGCTTCAGACTTACCTTCTAAGCAAGATATCTATTACTTTAAATCTGACACATGAAAATCTAAATCTAACACTTGATGGTCAGAGATTTTGCACAGAAACTGCTAAAAAGCAGAGCAAAGGATGAGGTTTTCCTCAATATCTGCTTGATATACATTCTATATCTCAGCAGAGAGACTGCCCTGGAATTTGCTGCCCAGGGAAGTGGTGGAGTCACCATCCCTGCAGATGTTCAAGAAATTACTAGATGTGGCACTTAGTGCTATGGTCTAGTTGAGTAGGTGGAGATCGGTTAAAAGGTGGACTCAATGATCTTGGAGGTCTTTTCCAACCTAAATAATCCTATGTTTCTATGATATTAGAAAGGACACGTAGCAAAAAATCCTTGGGCTGATTTTTTTCTATCTTCAACTAATTCTGCTGTGAAATAAAGATATTCACGAGACCATCCTATCCTATGCCTTTACATGAAAACACACTTCTAGCAGTACAGATTCAGAACCTGGTGTCCCCTATTGCCTTGCCTTCTCAATGTCTTCACAGGTATTCTTCTTCTTCTTTCCTATGTAGTAATTATTTTTCTTATTTGATGAGATCTACACCAATGCCCTTTTTAGAGGTAATATTCTATTAATGTTTGCAAAAAAATACAGTAAAATCATAAAAAGGAGAAAGCAGCATAAATAAGAGTATTGCTTTATCAATTTAACCATTATGTTGATTTTTTCTGTTGACTATAAAGACAGACTTGGTGTTCATCTCTCTTTAGTCATACTAATTCTTTTATGAATTCTATGTTGAGAATGGAAGTTGTTTTAACATAGAACTTTCTACCTATTATCTCCATCAATCCTTATGCCAAAGTCAAGTGTGGGATCAGTAAAAATATTACTGGTAATAATAACAGGAAAAAATAAAACAAAAGTAGAAAACTTTTTTAAGCATCAAAACCATCTATTTAGAATTTGGACAGCAGCTTTTGTTTATGCTTATCTCTGCTATTCCATTCATTCTGAAACTTAGTATAGTTTCACTCATCTTCCTTGGGGTTTTTGTGCTACTGGATGAAAGTGCAATTGTACAAAGATTATACTTGTTGACATGTGAAACCAGAAGGCCTAGGCCAAGAAACAAAGGAGAGAATTATTTTTCTTATATATATATATGGATAAATACAGAAATGTATAGCATGCAATAAATGGGGGCATGATTTGAGTGAGAACTTAGTCTGAACTTTAAACTTCTGTTTCTCCTGCCTTAAAACATTAAATGAGTGAAATATTTCTGGATGCTTATCTGGTATTTTGCCCACATTTTACTAGACGCATGTACAGATTTTTTTATTCCTCTTCTGTTTTATGTCAAATAAAGAGAAGGCCTATGCATTTGCATGAAAGATATTAAAAAAAAAGAAAAAAGTTTTATTGCAAAGATTTTATCATTAGTAGAATGACAAAGACTAGTCTTGAGTAAGAAAACATCTAGTCTAGCTAGTTCACTAGTTTCTGGAGTAATGGGAGCATGCTTGTCTCCTTAAAATGCACTATATTTTTAATAAGGTTGGTATTCCTTAAAAGTGTTCCAGTCATTCATTCACGTGAATGGAGTTTTTTGGGTTGCTTTTTCAGGTTTGGTTTGGTTTTTTTTTGGGGGGGGAGTGGGGAGGCAGGAGAGGGAAGTGCTGAATTTTTTAATTTATTTCAGTAACAATCTGTAAGAAAAGCGAGCAATCGAATGATAATAATTTACAAATGTCAGCCTATATTATCAATTACCTGTAGATAAATTAATCAGAAATATTAAAATTTTCAGTTTATTTTATTATTGAAAATAGTTAATTCTTTAAAATTTATTGCTGAGCTAATTGCTAAGATATAATTAGCTTTGGGGGGATCACAGTTTTTTTCTTGATTTCTCGATTACATAAGCACATTATCACATGAAAGGATGAGCACAATGAAGATCCATTGCTAATGTTTTTGATGTTATTATTTCTTGCATATGCATATCAATTACCAAAAATGTAATGGATCAGTTTATAAAGTAAAATTAAAAAGCTATATTTGTCAAAAAAATTATTGCATATGATTTGGGTGACTGAAATTCTACTCTCCACATTATACTGAGAAACAGTTTTGCAATTAACACTATGTGAAGAAAAAACTACCTTCTACAGAAAACTTAGTTACTACCTCATATCTCAGTAAATGGAAATACAGTTTTGAAGATAAGCTAATGGAACTACTGTTTTCTTCTCTCTCTCTCTCTCTCTCTCTCTCTCTCTCTCTTCTCCTTCATGATTTTTATGAATTAAAACTGGATGACTGGGATTTTATTAGGGGAAAACCGATGTAAATTGTATGTCTTTTCTGATAGGAGGTTACTTCAACAGCCTAAGCCCAATACCTCATAGTTTATAATCCAGGGCAGTATAGGTGAAGGGGCATACATTGTTGTGACTGTGTGCATTCATACCTGTATTTTGTATAAACTCTTCAGGGAATCAGCCTTTTAAAAAAAAATCATTGAATTGGTCAAGAGCATTTGGACAAGATTTTAAAATAATAGCTACTAAAAATTGTTACAAATATTTGAACATTTGAAATTTAATAAGATTAAAATAGTAATGGATAATCATGTAAAAGAGATTAAAACTGCAACTTGATTTTTTTTTTTTTTAAATAAAGCCTTTCTTTCATAACAGTATAGGGACATCTGTAAAATCACAATAAGGGCATTTCAAACTTTAACAATTAAGGGTCATATATTCAAGAGCAAACTTGTGTCTTCTAATTCTCAAATGGAGGGACATTTTAAATTTGGTCCCATCAACAATTACAAATCTAGTGTTAGTACCCATGAGGGAAAAACTAACATTTCAATACGCTCAGTGTAATTAGGCAAAATTGCCTTTTACTGCAATTCATAGAGAGAAATTGTTCCCACAAATACAGACAATAGTTTGCCAGACTGTTTGGTATGACTATCATTGTTAATTTGTTGATATTATGAGACATATGGACTGTACTGCTGAGAGAAGTCAGATGAACTTATAGAAGGGGTCTGGGGCATATTTAAGGATATTAAAAGGGCAAGATATTGCAAGTAAACTCTGCAATAAAAATTTATTCAGTTATACCTTTATTCTTTGTTCTCCCAAAATACATATTTTATCTTTATTAGGTAGTTAAATATGTAGAAAAATATAAACTACAGATCACCTTGGGAGCAATACACCAAAACTTGATTCATTAAAAAAGAGACAATAATCGTTTTTCAGCTGATCTTTATGTGTGAGCCAGACTGCAGGAACTGCATGCAATTACAAAAATGACATTTCACTGATGTGAGAAAGTGTGTTTTGTTTTCCACTAAGCAAGTAATTGTATTCTCAATTTAAAGATGAGTATTTGAGAAAAGTAAAATTTAATCTTAGTTGCTCATGTATAATTATTTTTATATATATATATATTTGCCTGGAATGTTTTCTAAATAAAAGTGAGCAGGACAAGTTATTTTCCCTTCTAAATATTTATCTCAGAAAACATTTTGACCATCCTGTCTTAGTAGTTTTGTGAAGAATCTGTAAATGCATGACAAAATATAGTACTACAGCAAAAAATACTCCTAAGGCCTAATTCAGATTCTCACTGAAATTAATTAGAAGATGGCCCTACAAAATCACCTGGAAAATATGCTTCTAAACAAGACTATAATCAATAGTATTAAATGTTTATAATAGTTATACCTAAGGGATTTTTTTGCTAAAAATCTCCAGAACTCAGTCATGATAGACAGAATTTCAATGCTTTTGAGATGTTTCAGCATGCCAAGTGTTATGCTTACTGTGTTAGCAAAAATAAATATGTTACATTTCAAGTCAAAGAAACTCTCAGTTCTGGCCTGGAACCTTCATGGGTAACCTAGAGACCAAGAATATGCAATTTGTATTAAAATTAAATATCTATTTTTTATTTAAAAATTTTGGACTGTCAAATAATAAATACCCTAACTATTTTATTCATTTTTCTTAACCTGTCATATAGATTTAGTATAAATGCTAAACTGCAGGGATTGCATATACTAACCATTTCTTATGTTTGTATCCAATTTCCTTTAAATGTGTACTGCAAATAATACTGTGGAAAAAAAAAAACCAAACACCACCAACAAAAAAAACAGGAAAAAACAAACAAAGAAAAAAGCAAAAATCCCAAACCAATAAAACAACCAAATAACAAAAAACCTAAACCAACCAAACTAAAAAAAAACCCCTAAAATAAAGGAATAAAAACCAAAAAAAAAGCCCATGTCACAAAAAAAAAAAACAACAACAAAAAAACACAAACAGATGCACAGTGTCATTGAAAAAAAAAAAAGAAGGATTAGGAACTAAGTGAAAATTTGTTGCAGTAGTCAGAAAATAAATTTTTACAGTTAATAAGTAGCACATCTAAAACTTTAATTACAACTTTCCCTCAATAAGCTAAGGAGGTTAAAAAGAATTACTGTTCTGTTCTCCCAGCCTGAGAGAGAAAAAGAGGTGAGAAGATTGGCTCAGTTAAGGGGAGTGCCTGGGGGCAGATTTCTGTGTTTTTCTGCACAGGTCAGGAGCTCAGTGATTGGCGGAGTGAATGAGAGAGAGAGAAGGCAGCGGGCCGGGGCACAACATCACCACCTGCTGTCCTTAAATATAACTGCATCCCTTGAGAGAGAGAGAGACCAGCGGCTGAGGCGCGACATCGCCTCCTGCTGTCCTTAGATACAATTACAGCCTTTTTTTGGGAGTAGCCAAAGACCTTTTAACTGTTTGCCTTGTCTTTTGCAGAGAGGTTTATTACAAGCTGTTGGTGTTTGGTCCTTTCTAGATATATATATATACATATATTGTGGTTAAGAACTGTTATCCTTTTCATATATATATAATATATATATATATTTCCAAATTAAAGCTCTGTTTTTCTAAATTTAAAAGGAGAGGGATCTGTTTCTTGACCAACATAGATATCTTAGTTCTCCCCTTGGACTAAGACATGGAGTAACAGTTGAAGAACAGGTATTAAAAAACACCTGAAAGAAAAGCTCAGCCATCAGTTTAATCCAAGCTAATTTACATTTCATTTTCAAAAAATTGAATGTTTTGTATTTTTATTTTATTTGCTAAAATTGAAGCCAATATCCTTACTCCATACTTCTCTGTATTTTTCTGTACTTCCATTAAAGTCTGACACTGAAAAGTGAAAAGGAAAACTCATCAAAAAGTACTCAAAACCATTACCGCTTTATAATTAAAAAAAAAAAAGGTAACTGGTGCAATTTTTAAGGAATGTAGGATTTATGACCACTGAACATTCTATATAATTTAACTAATGATTGGAAAAAATTGAATATGACACATGATATTCTAGGAAGAATATGTGCCAGCTCATTTAACTTAAGAATTTTTAATTTGATGCAATTTATTATCTTAAGATATATCAGAGTTGCAATTTTTTAATATTTATCAATAATATCTTTTTCTTCTCTCCAGCCAACAATTTTGTCCTGTCAAAGGGATCAAGGTTTGGGTTTTACAAATGTAAATGTTACCTTGTGCTGTATACCTCAAAGTTCTGACAATAACCATACCCTTGCTGTTTCACCAAAATATTCTGTTTCCTGAATTCTTATTTTAATTTTGATGTCACTTTGTACTTGCATTGTTTTCTTGCCTTTTATGTGGTGAATAATAGCAACCTTTATCAGAAGGAGACATTTCAAACCCTTTCCTGCCTCCTTCTCCCTGAAAGTACACTCTTTCTGATAGATTGAAGATTGGGTTTGTGAATATAAAAATAAGTGGTCATTATTGGTTATGAGTGACTAAACAAGTGAATAACAAGTGAGTCATGAAGTGCTCTCCATTCCCACTATATTTATATCCAAAATGCAAGCTAGAAATGAGGTATGGCATAAAAAAGTATGACGCAGTCATCCTTCCTATTTTAGAAATATGGCTCAGAGGTATTCTTGGGATCTAAAAGAATAAATATGTTAGTGAGTGGTAAAATTCCATGACTCTGGGACTTGAACATGCAAAACAGGCCTTGGCCTGATCTTTTTCCATTCCTGCTAACTTTTCTATAGTCACTGTTGGTCAGAGACCTTTATCAGAATGTAATATTGATGTATCTACTGATGCTCTGTGTATCAGCATCTTTACCACTATGGATACCAGTTATTATGTGGCTACTGTCAGAGAACAGGCTCAGGACACTTTTCATTTAATGGAGCAGGAATAATTTATGCAACTCTCTTCCTCTTTAGGCTTCTCCAGGCAGAATCTTAGCACTTATTTCACTTTAAAAATGATGCTGTAGAACAGAGGAAATAGATGCAATATTTCATAGAACCATACACAGACAAAAGTTATCTTTAGCTCCACTATTTCTAATACAATTGATAATGTAATTTCCTTCCACAACACAAGATACTTAGTAAGAGTTATGCAGCAATTCATATTCTTTTCCACTGAGATAAGTCAAATATAGTGGGATTCATCTCATCTACCTTTAAATTTTTATAATGCAGACATCTACATCTGAGCTTGTCAGCTAGACATTTTATTCCATGAACAAAAATGGGCACTTCTAGAACATGTTTCATCTCCTTGTAGTATAGATACCTAAAAAGGTTAGAAGAATTTTGTTTTGGAAGTAATACATATCTTCTTGAATTATATAGAGAATCTACTTGGTGAGTTAAGATACAGATATCTACATAGCCGAAACTAAGAAAGCCTTAGAAATAACTTTATGTTACATAAAAATATCCTGCCAGAATCTTTACCCTTGATCTCTTATTTGAGTCTTTGCATTTAATCAATCAATGTTAATTTTGCTTTCTCAAAAATAAAAACGAAGACTAAGCATAGCATATTTTTAGCAGAGGGATGGTAGGACCATGTAGTAGCTTTTCAAACATGTTGTCCATGTCTAACAATTTCTGTTGATCCAGAATGCTGGATCGCCAAAGAATAATTAATAGAAAATAAAGCTAATATTTAATTGTATGTGTCTATGATATCAAAGATGCTTCTATTCATCAAGATTTCAATGCACATAATGAAACATTTTTCCCCCAATATTCTTCTTGATTATGTCATACTTGGACAAGCAATCAAATATGCACAAATTGTTTGGTGGATACCAAAATATTTACAGGTGAGATGTTTTAATTTCTTCAGCTGCTGTTTTTCTCAGAGAAGACAGGAACATATTAATATTTCCACTAATGCTTTATTTTTCTTGTTGAACTAACATTGGAGATTTTATAATATCCCTCATTGATACTTTTTTCAAGTGTTTATATGTATGTCAATTTGAAAAAGCTTCTTCTTTCTTTAACTGATAGGGGTTCTTTTAATCCTTTCATCTTATAGTGTCTTCTTATGGTTGGATGGCACAAATGTGTAAAAACTGTCTGCAAAGAAAGGACTCATGTACACATGTTAAATCAATGCTATGTCTGTCAGGAAAAAAAAATAAAGTCCATTACTGTTCTCTGTATCCTTAAATCATCTTGACCTGATTTACCTTTCTTCAGGTGCTCATCAGAATCCTCTGGTTTGTGTTAAATATGATTGAAGTGGCAAAAAAATAGAGAGTTGACACTTTAAATGAGAGTCAAGCCTTCTTATATCCATGTCGTTGTGACAAATATTTACGGGAACGTTATGGATACAGAACTAGTGATTAACCCCATTGCTATACACTCCTGTATCTCTGTGACAGAGAGCGATCATCAGATTCCCATTATATGGGAACTTGGGAGTTAGCAGGAGCTGACTATGCCAGCTGGATGAGGCTTAGAACATGTGTTATGCTATTAAGTGATATTACAATGTACCAATAATGGATTACAAAAAACCTGTTACAGACCTTGTTACTTGGAAGTATAGAGGTGTTGTGCATATTGCACAGCCATGGTAATGTAATTTGCTGGAAGAAAAATTATGAGTTACTACATGGTTTAACATGGAATTATGAAGAAGTTAAACTGGATTAAATTACTTTACACAACAAAAATAAATGCATAAAAATTAAAATGAAAACATGAGTGTTAACAACAGTATCATTTTAGAATGTTTGGGGAAATTTTTGTCTCATTTTTGCTTAAAATTTATTTTTCATTTTGGCATTGATATGGGCCCTGCAATTATTACTGTTGCACGGTGGCTGCAATTAAGACAATTCACTTAAGGACACTCCAGTGTGTAATGGGCAGTATGAAAAAAATCATCATGGACAACCATAATAAAATCCTCCAGTTTAACAGAGGAAACGGGGATTGTTCAGGGCTGATAAAAGACTGAAAAAGACTCACTGCAAAATGCTTAAAGTTTATATCCACTCAAGGCTTAACAATAAGAAATGGAATCCAGATGGGATCACTGGATTCATAAGTTCCCATTGAGGGAACAAAGGTGAAAATAACTCAGGTCTAGAAGAGCAATTAAGGAAATCATTGTATTTGTGTGTCATGTCATTGGTTATTTGTGTGGCTGCACTCACAGTGAGATAACACAAAGCTGGATTCCTAGTCTGATACATTGGAGAAACCCTTGTACTTATCTGCATTCAGACAGTTCTTGCTTAAATTAATAGAGGAAAAAAATATTCTACAAATATGAAGTCACCGCCTCTGAATCACCAAGTCTCAGAAGCATGGTTTACACCACCTTGAAAGAGAATGCTGTTAAATACTGTTCCACATTTTCTCTGTCCTGGTGATCTTTCCTGTACTGTGTGTTGCTCATCCTCCTAGACCAAATTCTACATCTGAAAGGTCAATATAACTATTTTTATGTTTGTAAGACATGACAGAGATGTGAGATAGTGGAATAAAAAAATGGAAGAATAAATCACATTTTACATAGGTTCACAAATTCAAGAGTTTAGAAGATGGATCACTGCTTCTGGGAGGAAGCAATTTATTGTAGCCCATGAGGAATTTTGTATCTTCTGTGTTTTCAACAATTTGTACTTTGTATAAACTTATGTAATGAGTAGTCATTGTGATAGTCTTGCACTTCCAGACAGTCAATGCAAATCTTCCTCCAAAAAGTTTCTATTTAAAAAGAGAAGAGATTCTAGAGACTTCTTTATTAACCTCATTTTGTCCTCCAAAACTGCTGTTCACTGTTTTGTTCAGTTTATCATAGCCTTGAAATTTTGGGGACTAAAAATGCAGAAAACAGTTAACATTTTAAGATGGGAAAAGTGACGTCACAGGTCACATTCAAAGTATTTACCCTGTGATGATGCTAACTTAAAATTTAATTTAAAGTTGTACACACACACACACACATACACATATAAAAAAAAATGGAAATAATAAAGTATATAAAATCCTTCATTAATCACTAAATTTTTCATAGAATTATATGATGATTAAGGACGAAAGGGACCTTAATGATCATCTAGATTCAGTCTAGGTCAGGTTACTCAAAGCCCCATCCCTCCTGACCTTGAACATTTCCAGAGATGGGGAGTACACAACCTCACTGGGCAACTTGTTCCAGTGCCTCATCACCTTCACAGCAGAGAACTTCTTCTTAATATTTAATTTAAACCTAAACTCCTTCAGGTTACTGACATTAACCCTTGTCCTATAACTACATGTTCTTATAAAAAGTCCTTTTCTAACCTTCTTGTAACCCCCTTTTAGGTACTGGAAGGCTGGTTCAAGATTTTCCCAAAGCCTTCTCTTTTCCAGGCTGATTTTTGTTCTTGATGAGTATCTGAGAAATTTCTGTTGGGAGATTTTCGAACATGTATCTTTCAGAAACATTTACTCATTAGTTATACCTTCATTTACTCTTTAGTTATACCCTACCTTATGTAGTTGTATAAAAATATTTAGGCAACAATATTAAAACAATAAAAAGTATTTAGGCAACAATACCATACATATTTTAACCAGAAAAACAGGTTCCTTCAGAGCATGACTCTGAGATAAGGTGCATGAACTAAGTGTAAAAATAGTTTTGAGTGCTCTGTACTGACAATAACAAAAGTACTGATAGCTGCTATGTAAAAGAGATGCTCAGCATGAAGGTTGTTAAAGTTAACTAGACTTAAAAAAATTTAGGGAAGGCCAGACAAAAAGTTCTGTCCTCATTTGTGAAGTTCAGTGTCACTTCAAGATCAGAATCTTTAGAATCTTTCAGACATAAACTGTTACCTTTTTATTCAATCATGAATATCCTTCACTTTGCAAACATGAGTCTGCAAATAATTCCCTTTATTGGTTAGTCCTGCCTCAGGACCATAATCATGGAATATGCTGAGTCAGAAGGGACCCAAAAGGGTCGAGTCCAACTCAGCCCTTCCACAGGACCATCAGCAAGGGTAACACCATGTGCCCAAGAGTACCATTCAAATGCTTCTTGAGCTCTGACAGTCTTAGTGCTGTGACCACTTCCCTGGGGAGCCTGTTCCAGTCCCCAGCCATTCTCTGGTGAAGAACCTTTTTTCTAACATTCAACCTAAACCTCTCCTGACAGAACTTCAGGCCATTACCTTGGTTCCTGTCCTCCTCTTCCCCTCACAAGGAGGTTGTAGACTGCAATGAGGTGTCTCCTCAGTCTCCTCTTGAGGCTGAACAGACCAAGTGACCTCAGCCGCTCCTCATGCGGCTTCCCCACAAGGCCCTTCACCACCTCCTTTGGGGACTCTCTAAGAGCTTAATATCTTCCTTACATTGCGGTGCCCTAAACTGCACACAGTATTCCAGGTGAGGCCACACCAGTGCAGAACAGAACAGCACAATCTTCTCCCTCAACCAGCTGGCAATGTTTTGCCTGATGCCCCCCAGGACATGGTTGGCCTTCCTGGCTGCTAGGGCACTGCTGACTTGTATTGAACTTTTGGTCAACCAGGACCCCAGGTCCCTTTCCATGGCACTGTTTTCTAGCATCTCATTCCCCAATCTGTGCATACATCTGGGGTTGCCCCATCCCAGGGGCAGAATCTGGCCCTTCCCCTGATTGAGCTACCTATGGTCAGGAATTTCCCAGTTCTCTAATTTGTTCAGGTCTCTCAGCAGGGCCTCCCTGCCTTTGGTGGAGTTAACAGCTCCTCCTGGTTTTGCATCATCTGCAAACTTGCTCAGTATCCCTTCCAATCCTGTGTCCAAGTCATTTATGAAGATGTTGAAGAGCACAGGGCCTAAGACAGAGCCCTGTGGAATCCCACAAGTGACAGGTCACCAGTCTGATGACCTCCATTTACCATTACCCTCTATGCTCAAACCCATGAGCCAATTGCTCACCCACCACATGATGTGTTTATCCAGCTGTGTGCTGGACATTTTGTCCAGAAGGATCCTGTGAGCGACCATATCAAAAACTTTACTGAAATACAGAAAGATGACATGAACTGGCTTCCCTTGATCAATTAGGTGGGTTACCCTGTTATAAAAGGAAATCAATTTTGACAACTTTCCTTTCATGAAACTGTGCTGGCTGTGACTGTGGTGTTTTTTCAGTATCTCCCAGATTAGTCTTCTGCCTAATTTTACCAGGCACTGAAGTGAGACTGACAGGTCTTTATTCTCCAGCGTTATCCTTCTTGCCCCAGTCTGAAAATTGGGGTAGTATTTGCCAGCTTTTAGTCAATTAGGACCTCTCCAGATTTTCAAGACCATTCAAAAATAATTGAGAGGCCTTGCAATGACATCAGCCAGCTCTTTGAGGATGCTTGGATGAATCCCATCAGGACCCACAGATTTATAGGGATCCAGCTGGACTAATAATTCCTGAACAACTTCAGGTTCAACTGGCAGTTTATCTCTCTCAGAGATGTGGTTCTCCAGCTCATGGCACTGAGACTCCCTTAGTTCATCATCAGTGTTGAACACAAAGGCAAGGGCAGATTAAGCTCCTCTGCTTTGTCTCTGTCTCTGTCTGTGGGATGACCATCCTCATCCTGTAATGGGTTGATGTCATTTTTACACTGCCTATTGACTATTTGAAAGAACTCTTTTTTTATGGTCCCCCACATTTCTGCAGCTTCAACTCCAGTTGAGGTTTGGCTACACAAATTTTCTTACTGCAGTAGCAAGCAGCATCTCTATATTCTTTTCACATCCCCTGACCTTGCTTTCACTGGGTATACACCTCCCTTTTTTCCCTACATCCAAAAGGATATTCCTGCTTAGCCAGGATGGCCTTCTGCCTCATCTGCTTGACTTCTGACATTTTGGAATTGCCTGTACCTGTGCCCCTAGGAGGTGGTGCTTAAAAAGTGACCAGCACTGGTGGATCTCAGCTCCTTCAAAATCATTTTCCCAGGGAATCTTACTCTTGGTTCCCTTACCTCTAAGACTGCCGTCCTCCTGTCTAGTGTTGAAGTTTCTCCTGTACACAGAGATTTTAAACTCAATTGCTTCATGGTCACTATAGTGAAGAGAACCACAAAACTCCACTTCACTCACAAGAGCCTCTCTGTCAACAAGCAACAAATCAAGTAGCAGGAATAGAGATGATAGACACAATCCATGAATCAGTCTTCTATGAGAAGTGCTCTAGCCACACCACTCAAGCTGAGAAAGGCAAATGCAGGGACGAGAAGAATCGAACCCCTCAGACCACTGTAGGAGAGGATCAGGTTTGAGACCATCTAATGAACCTAAATGTGCACAAGTCCATGGGACTCAATGAAATTCATCCATGGGTACTGAGGGAGCTGGCAGATGAAACTGCTAAGCCCTTGTCAATCAATTTTGACAAATTGTGGCAGTCAGGAAAAGTCTGATTGAATCTTCATTTGTGAAGTAAGTCATGTTGGATCAGTTTCTTTTACAAAGTAAAATTTCTTTTTAATTAATTAATTAATCAATTAATTAACTCTACATAGTAACAAGTGGTCTTTTCTCAATTTGGGTAACTTTATCTGTACACTGACTCTAAATGAGGTTTCACTGATGTCTTGCAAAAATATACTAATATTTCTACTTAGAAAGACGTATTTTGCTTGTCAACTTGGGGGAGCACAGTTGCCCTTTTTACACCTTTGGTCCATGATTGATTTACTGTCATCCTTATAAGCAGATATATAGTTGTTTTTTGAAATTATTTTTTGTTTGCTGCTGAGAAAATTCCAACTTGTTTTCAGGCCGAAGACTGCACTACAGATTCTTGTTCCAAGTCTCAAAATGTTCCCATAAATTCCCCCTCATCCTATTACTTCACTCCTCAAGGCTATTCATTTTTTTATGGATAATATTTTACTGCTTCCCTCTATTCAAAATGACTGCTAACTTTGTGATATCATCTAATTTCATTACCTCACTTTAACTTTTGAGCCAAGGTCAGAATCCAAGATTGAGATACTGTCACTGCTTCCAATCGTCAATAAATTTCAAATAGGACCTCTCCACAGTCTAATATTTTCTCTTCAATACAACAAAACAGTTGCTGTCATCTGAAATGACATATTCCACATAAACTCACATCATATGTATATTTGATTCCTCAAGGCTTTAATAATTTTTTCTTAATATTTGCTCTGAAAACTCACATGACTTAAGGACTAACAAATTCCAAGATATGTATATATAAATCAGCTTTTGTTTTCCTTATAAATATCAGTATTTATCAAATTACTTTTCATTTTTTTTATTCATACAGTGTGATGCATTTATTCTATTTGTTCTCCAGAGTTATCTAGGGGAGATCATTCTGCTCTTCTGTCATAAACACATTTTTATTTTAGATGCAGTGTTTTCAATTTGCATCTCATCATAGCATAACACCAGTCCAGGTGGCTGTCGTGTCTGTTTTTCTTGATCAATATGACAAAAATATTAAGAAATCTTTGTATATATAATTTTGAGTAATAGTCAAAGTATGTTTAGTCAACATTTTACCCACAAAGTACAGTGCTTCTTCTTCTTCTCTATGCCCATTTTCCAAACAAAACCTCAATAGCTAATTCTGTAAATGTATACCTTGTGCAGCACTCTTTAGCGTTCAGCAAAGTTTTATGACCAACTAAGAAACTTCAGAAAACAGATATTTATAATTGAAAACACAACTCAAATTGTGTATCAGTATATCATTGCACTATCTGAATTTAATTCTATAGTCTTTCACTATGCCATAGCTATTTGTCCTTAAGGGGAAAAGGTTATGGTTCTCAAACACCTTCTCCACACAGTTAGAGGAACCGAATGGAAATGCATATTCCACTAAAAGTTAGCCTTCTGTTACATTTTAACTTTCAGTATCTGAAAGAAATTGAGTCTTTTGATGTAGTCCCAGGTTGCATAGATGCAAAACCAATCCCCTCAGGTCTCTAATATAAATGCTGAGAACCTAATAAGTTTATAAGAAATATAAGACGATATTGAGTGAGTGATCTCTTTAAAGTCACTATGCAAATAATTCTTATTTCTTACAAATCCTAATTTCAAAATCCCATATTAGATTTTACATTTATATCTTGAGCAGCTTCTGATAAAAAATACAGCACTGGACAATCAAATTTCAGTATGATAAATTTTCGGTACTGGATGCTGATCAGATAAAACCATGGTACTAGAAAAGCAAAACTTTTTGCCTATAACTACCTAATAAAGATATTTGTGTTTGATAAAAGATGTTATATTTCCATGTCCTGTATAGGAAGATAAAGCTCTTTACTTTCAATTTTTATTATATATCAGAATTTAATTTTTCATGCATTCATAAAAATGTGCTGCCATATATTATGTAATACCTAATAATAATATATGCAGATTAATGTAAAAATGATTGTGATAATGCTGATGGTGAATTTTATAAGAAAATATTAAAACTAGTAAAATATACTAAGCTAAACTAAGCAAAATATTCATAAACATAGCAAATTCAGTGATTAATAGTCAGCAGGATTCTAGCTTTCTGTGTCACCACTTGGATTTTATGTGGTGTTACTAAGCAACAAAGGTTACTCTTCAGCAACACTTAGATGCAGTATTTGCAGCCTTAATCGAATCAGCTGCTAAGTGAACAGTATTTTTGTGCAATCTGTTTGTCAGTGATAGATAAGCAGTACAAGCAAATCAAATATATGCTAATTTATCTTATATAGCATAATTATAACAAGTATGCTTTTAGTTAGTTAATGGGCTTTTCTAATGTACATCTCTGGTTATGTAATTTATCTTATTGTGAACCTGCTTGCTAACAGGAATAATTCAGGTAATATTTTAGTTTTCCTGCAAGCTCCAAATAGTATTTACTGAAATGTACTAAAAATGGTTATTGAAACTGTTATATTGATATCAAGATAAGAATAGCCCACATAAAAATATTGGAGTCAGAACTATTTTTTATTGCTGTTACCTAATAATTATTTTTAAAAACAGAATCCCATAAGACATTGTACATCACTTTTTAATTTTATCTTCAACTTCTTCATGTTGTACTAGCAGAAAAGACTAGATGAAGTAACATGACAAGTTGTTGAAAGATCCATCAGTTCTGTTTCTTTTGAAATTCTGCTTGTTTTAAAAGTGAAAACAGCTAGCCAAAGAAAGCTTCTGTATTCCAGGAAGCATAGACTGTAAAACAACAATTTATATCAGCTACTTGCCAATAAAGAAATGTTAGCTTCAGAGAAAGCATGATGCCTTTAAAGTTGAAAAGTCATAGATGTGAAGAGTTTCTTTTAATCTGTATGCCACAATATGGTTGGTTTTGCTCTTATAATGATTCTGCAATGGTAATAGCAAAATACCCATTAAAAAATAAATAGATAAATAAAAATCCCTATCTACAGAATTTTAAACTATATCAATTTAAACTATTTTATGATTCATTCTATGAAATGAGTAATAGCAGAAAAAACTGGACAAGAACAGGATGACATGAAGCAAAAAAATGTTATGTGTGATATGCTATTATGTATAAAATGATAAAGATGGTCATCTATCTTTCCCTGGTTTTGAAAGTTAATTATTTTCATAGGTAGTAGCATGAGAAGGATAGTAATGGTATCATTTATGTTGCTGTTCTGCTAATTTTTAAAGAAGTTTTTATTAACAAATCATAAATAAAGTTTGTCTAAGTCTTTACCTTCCTGATATAATTTAATATACATTGTTTTAGAGAGGGGGGAGTAGGGAGAGAATAGAGAGAATAAATACAGTCCTACTGGATTTGCATAATGATTTAATTTGAAATGTATGTCAGTCCATGCAGTCCACAATCTAAGCCTTTAAAATATTGTCCCATGAGAATATTGATGTAGTCCTTCAAGTACTGTAGTCAATAAGACTGTACTTGAACATGTTAGTGAATGTAGTATATTTTTTGCTTAAGGGTTATATTGCTGATTTGTATTTTTACAGCAGTACTTAGTGATGTCATTTGTGTCCTTATTCCTCCTTATTGAGGTTGTGTAATGTAATTTATTGTGGGAGACACTATTGTAGAGATGTAGCAAACTATCAACATAAAATAAAGAAAGGTGAGGAAAGAAATGAACAGAAATGCTAAGATCTACAAACTGTTAGATTACAGAGGTACTCTAAACTAGGAACCAAGATAATGTGTAGCTGCCTAAACCTCTGGGGACAAGGTAGTTTACCTGGAGTTTTAGGGGAGTGTGAGCTTAATGGATTTTTTTTAGGTTTTTTTTGGTCAGTCCTATCTCACTTTATTGAAAGACAGAGCTTTTGCTCATAGTAAAAAAACGACAAATAATCTACTGTAATTTTCTAAGTGCAGTGGAAACAAGGCTAGTATGATTTTACAGAAATAAGGTTTTCAAGCTCATATTCTGAAACAGTATGAATTCCTTTACATGGCATGTGCATGTGCTACTTGTTAATTTGATCTATGTAGGAAATTAGGGACAATGGATTTAATGTCAATCCCTGTGAACCTGGTGAAATTTTTGTTGTTACGAGTAATCTCAGTTATTCCCCAGGAAATAT
Source organism: Sclerurus mexicanus (assembly GCA_013396755.1). Classification (NCBI taxonomy): domain Eukaryota; kingdom Metazoa; phylum Chordata; class Aves; order Passeriformes; family Furnariidae; genus Sclerurus; species Sclerurus mexicanus. The sequence continues at coordinate 267,232 of VWZF01006237.1, read as the reverse complement.
CTTGTGCTTTAAATATTTCACTAACTTTGCCATTTGGATGCTTATGCTTTTTCAGCCCTGGAAGTATTTGTCTATCTGTGGTCAATTAATGCAAAGGAGTCTTTATAATTTTTTTTTTTCCTCCAGCATATAATAAATCATATAAAAGAAAAATATTTTGCTAGTATTACATCTCCCTCTACTGGCAAAATATTATTTTCTTTATGATTAATTTTGAAAGCAGACTATAATTAAGAAAGAATGTGACATGGTAGTTTGTTTAATAATACGGTCCCACAATGAATATTTCAACGAGACAAAGAAGAATTAGGTCTAAATATGGCTTCATAATTGGGTAATGAAGGATGTTCAAAGGTTACTGATTTATTCAAGGGAGACTGACTCATAGGGAAAGTAGAATGTTTTCAGGACAGTGGTCTGTTGGAATTCTCACAGTAATTTCCCTTAAAAAACAGAATAGAAAATATGTAAATATGTTAGTAGCCTAAAAAGGTTAATACTCTATTACAATAAAGAAAAATAGCAGGAAGCACAGGTTATCCACTGGTGCCTCCTAATGATGTGAAACAATTAAAGCTTGGTGAAATAATATAAGGAATAATGATTATTAAAAAGAAATCATGGCTGTAGAAATGGACAACATTCATCCATCTGTCAAAACTATTAAAAACCTGTAAAAGAGTGCAGTATTGGTAATAAGAATAGCAAATGTGTATTCAATAAAAACACCCTCAACATTCTGAAACACATTTAAATCAAACAGATCAAGAATACTTTGTGCATCATTGACTAGTAGCATTGGACTCAAAAAGACAGTTCATTTTATCCAGGTTTTTGCTATAATTCCCCAAACACACACAGTGGGAAAGCTATAGTGCAGGCTTCTTCTGTTTCTTTAGAACAAAGATGAGCACATTTTCTCTATAAATTTTCCATCTAAAACACTGGAAACTAAGCAGTTGATATCCTGAGTAAGGTTTTATTAGGATTTGCAACTTAGAGACTTCTATAGACAATAAATTTTGCCCTTTTTTTAAAGCACAGCTAGAGGAGTTGGTTGGGTCACTGTCTAGCTGTCTGTCTTTAGGATGACAGTACTCACTCAGAAGCCAGAGAGTTTTGTTACTTGAACACAAATAAATCTTTTCTCCCTCCCAGGAGAGTGTTGTAAAAAGTAGAAACTATATACAAGAATGGTCCAAGTTACATTTTAGGTGAATGTGTGACTTTGCAATTTTGAGTAAAGTATTTTGGTCATCACAGTACATGAATATTTTGTGACAGAATGCTCTCATTCTTCAGCATCTACTTCTGTCCTGGTAATGAAGATACAATGGAGATGCTGGCACAGATAGGGAATACATTTTCACTGTGTGTTTTTCTTGAAAGTTATCAAAATAAAATAAAAGCTTTAATGTCCAAAGACAGTGAAATTATTAAAAAGAAAAATCTTGAAAACATCAGAAATTCCAAATAAGCAAGAGAGAAAAAGATTGAGAATAAAAGAAAGGAAGGAGGAGTGAGAGACAGAGGAAGTCAGAGGCAATAGGCACAAATAGAAGCACTGAATGTTTCTTATGAACATAGGGAAACTCTTTTTTTTCAGTTAGGGTGTCCAGACACTGGCAGAGGTTTTCCAGGAAATTGTGGAGTCTCTGTCCTTGGAGATCTTCAAAAGCTGCCTGCATACTGTCTGGTCAGGACTCTGAGCAACTGACTCTAGATGACCCTGCTTATACCTCATTGATTAACCTGGAGGACTTCTGGAGTTTTCTTATAGCCTCAGCTATTCTGTGTTTCTGTGAAAAGAAAAGGAAGAAAAAAGGAAGGGAGGGAGGGAGGGAGGGAGGGAGGAAGGAAGGGATCTGGTTCTCACATTAAAAAAGAAAAGAAAAGAAAACAAAAAAAAAAAAAAGAGAAAGAAAAAGCTGTGCCGCCCCACTTTTTATGCAGATAATGGTGATATTTAAACACGTGATCAGATGAATGTCCTTTCTAAACTATCAGTGTCAAGGTAAATTGATTCATTGCTCATGGTGTGCACTGTCAGTGTCTATTGTTATCTTTTCTTTTCTTACTTGTCACTTAGATTAATAACATTTGTGGTGCTATATGCTAGCAGCTTTCTTCACCATGTCAGTCACATATCAAGTTACTCTGCTCAGGTAATTTCTCTTCTGTGGATTTCTTTGTAGTATTTTCATTAGTTTAAATTTGCAGCAAAAGCACATTGTGTCTCCTTCTGACTACTTGCATGAATTAATATTTCTAAAAGCATGATTGTGCAGTCACTGAATACATGTCACTACTTTCATTTTCTCTGGTTTTTTGTTTGCATGTTTTTTCCCCTCAGACTTGAAAGAATGTAGTTGGCAGCTAATTGAAAACCCCAAAAAAGAAAGAATACTTCTGTATGTACAACACTGAATGAATCTTTCTGTTACTTCAATAGTAAAATGTAATTAACCAAACACAGCCCACATAATATAAATGATGAAATCTTACTAAACATAGTGCCGGAAAAGATGACAACTGATTTTGATGCAATGGGAATCAGATTGAAGGCATTGATAGTAGATTCCCCTTGTTAATATTTTAATTCATTACATTAAAATCCAAAACTTGCTAACAAAGTGTCACAATGATACAAATCTTTGAGATATTGTTAAAACAGAAGAGGACTGGAATCCTATGGTGGATGAACTGTATAACACTATATGAACAGTGATGTAAAGCAAATGGGGAATATATCACAATAGAAAGTGCAAGATCATGAATTTAGGGACTAAGAAACAGAATTTCTCCTATCAGCTAGGAGCTCAGCAGCTGCAGATATCATTGAAGTAGAAACCTGCATGTGTGAGCTTATTCACAAATGGGAAGAATAATGTGACCTTAGATAACAAGTTGTTTCCATTTGAGAGGGAAAAATATTAAAGCCTTACTACAAAGGACCAGTGAGCATATATCTGTGATACTCTGTGAAGTATTGTGTTTCATTCCAGTAGTACAAGTTTAAAGAAAATAATAAGTAGAAAATAGCAGGCAGTGATGCAGAACAAATTATTTGTAAGGTACTGAAAATAATAGCTATGCTAACACATTTTAGGTTTGCTTACTTTTTTTAACCCAGTAAGCCTAGTCAGCTAAATGTCTGTATTGCCAGTCAGTCAAAAGGGTGCAGGCAGAATTTGATGAATTACCTGTATCAGTACCTTGTGGTTGGTGTAACCGCTAAGGCTTTGTTTTCTACAATCGTGGGATATTTTTTGACTCATGCAGCCTAGTGGAGAGAGATCGTATTCACTTATCTGGAAAAGGCGGGAGAATTTCACTTGTAATTTGGCCAACATAGTAAATAGTTCTTCAAACTTTTCCAAAGGCAAGAAAACTAAGTCCAGCCACCTCAATTACATATATACCAATGCAGTTAGTTAGTCTGGACAACAAATAGGAGGAAGTGGAACTCTATGCCCTCTCTGAGAGTTATGTCATAGGAATCACAGAACCTGTTGGGAAAGCTCACATGACTAGAAGGCCACAGCAGATGGCTACAAAGTGTATCAGAAAGACAAGAAGAGGAGAAGGCGGAGTTGCACTTTACATCAAAGAGAAAACTGGGTGTATGGATTCGAACTATGGAGACCTAGGAAGTTGTACTGAATTTCTGTCAAGATTAGAGGGATCATCACGAAGGTGGGAACTTATGAGCTTCCAGTCAGGATGATGAGGCCAATGAAACCTTAATTTGGATGTTCAGGGAAGTTTTGGATCAATAGAGCCTGCTCCTCATGGATGGGAAACTTTTATTACCCAGACATTTGTTGGGAAAATGGTGGGGTACAACTTGCCTATCAGATTTCTGCAGCTCATTGCAAACTGCTTCCTGCTCCAGATGCAGGACATTCCAACTAGGAACAGTGCATTACTAAATTTACTCTTCACAAACTGAGAAGACTTACTTGACAACATAATTAACAATGGCAGTCTCAGATACACTGATCACAACATTGTGGAGTTTAAGATCCTGCTGACCACATCAAATATCAGTAATAGGGCAAGGACTCTGAATTTTGGAAGAGCCAAAGTCGATATGCTCATAGCCCAGCCACAAGGAATTCCATGAGAAACATCCATGTAGGACAAAGGAGCTTGTGGATCCTGGGAATTATTCAATTATTCTGGAATGCTGAAGAATGACAAGAACAGTCCATCCCCCACAAAGGGAAAGAAAGAAAGAACCAAAGACTAGTTGGACTTAAGAGCAAGCAAAAAAGAAGCATACTAGATGTTGAAAGACAGATAAATAGGCAACAAGGACTGTAAGAACCTTGACAGAACATGTAGAGATGCAGTCAGGAAAGCTAATGTTCAGCTAGAACTGAAATTGGCCAAGAAAGGTGTCAAGAAGAAGAAAGGGTTCCTCAGATATGTAAGGAATAAGCAGAAGCACAAGGAAGATGCAGGTCCATTGCTATACAGGGCTGGGAAACTAGTTATAAATACTGATGAGTCAGAAGTTCTCTATATCTCATTTGCCTCTGTCTTTACCATCACAGCATCAAGTAGCTATGACAACACATGTTTTGACCCACTAGTAGTGAAGGAAGGGCTGATCTGCAGCCTCTTGTCTCTAAATCTCAAACTACATAAACCTATGGGCCTTGATGGAATCCACTCCAAGGTATTAAGAGAAATTTCTGACAATGTTGCAAGGTCACTGTCTATAATACTTGAAAAGTGATGGAGAACAGAGGCTAGCAAGAATTGCACCTTGAGGCTAGGATCCAGGTAGCTGGGGAGCAGTTACATGAAAAGAACCTTCGAGGTCCTGGTGGACAAAAAGATTGATGCAATTGGACAGGATGCTGGATGTTCTCAACTAAGTACCCTTTCCCATGCAAGTTATTAGATATTTTAGATAATAAGAGATAATTAGATATTTTTTTGAGGCCCATTCCAACAGAGGCTGTTCTATGATTCTTTGTCTTATAGGTCCATAATAAGATAGATGAGAAATAACTTCTGAAAGATTTAGAATTACTTGGGATTTAGGGAATAATTTGCTCTAAATGATATCCCTCAAAGACTCCAGAAAAGACTGCATAAAAGCAAATACTTTTCAAATGAAAATAGATCAGTGAAATAAATGAGACATCGTACTTGCAGATTCAACATGTGGAATTTATTTGTCAGAAACATTTACAGTATGGATATATTAATCTGATTCAATTTCTTTAAGATGTCTTTGTAGTCGAAGAAACAAGGGAGAAAAAAAACCAAACTCATACATGTTACAAGGTTGGAATACATCTGCATATTTTAGATTTCTATTTTAAGATGAAATTACAGAAGTGCCTATTTCTCTCCCATGACAATGAAGATCACTTAAAGTGGTAAGCTTAGACAATAAGCCTACACTCTAGAGAATCAGTTTTGCCAAAGTGAATCATCATTAAGTGTTTGGTTGTACCACGCACACATCTTTCTTGAGAAGGAAATACAGTGAGAGAAATAGTGCCCTTTTAGATTTCAATTTGCCATAAACAGCAATTAATATTTTTGGCCTTTTCCCTGACCTCAGTCCTTTCTAAAAGATCTATCATCATGCTGTTCAATATAGAAGGCTGTGTACAAATATTTGAATTACTTCTTGCCATATCTTGGGGTTTGTTAAGTGTGGTTTCCAAGTAAATGTTTAATTTCATCACATATCAATCCCAAAGAAAAGTCGTCCTTGCACTGTCCTACTAGGCCTTCCAAGCAAGTGTTAAGTTGCCAACGGACAGTTCTAGAATATCTGAAAGTTAGAACAGTATTTCTGCAGAACTTGCATATCCTAGATTTAGAGATATTAGTGCAGGCAGTCAGGAGAGAAAAGGTATTTTCCAGTGGCTAGCAGAAATCAGAAAATATCTAGCCGAAGTGGCGGAAAAACTGTGAATGGATGAGTACAAAGTGCCTTGAGAGAATTTTTTTAAAAATACCTTTACAGTCTGGGCAACCTGTTACATGCATGTAAAAAACCTTAAAAATACTAGTGTGTCTTTGTGGTGAGAATCAATCAAGATAAAATAAAAGCAATAAATGTTTAGCTACATTATCTACAGATTTCTGTTGTCTACATTATCTACAAACTTCTATAGTCTGCAACAAGGTGCAAATGTATTACAAGGTAAGCATTATCTCATTTACACTGAAGGCAGTGAGCAAACTGCCAGACAAACAAGTGGAACTTATGCCATTGATGATCACTTTCTCAGTTTGAAGGAAAAAACACTACAGAATTTTTAAGGTATAATTTTAGTATAGACTGAACTGAACTACATGAAAATTCACTGTAAGATTGGGCTATATAGTCAGTGTGGGTTTTTATCAGTGAAAATGATTACCACAAAACATGAACAATAATGAAGATCTGTCTAACTAGCTTAAAATTAGAATGTAATTTTTAATATAATACCATATTATTCACAGAACAAAACCCATACAATTGGGGTGCTTTTCAACAGCAGTTGCACTGTAAAAATACAAGTTGATATACAAAGCTATTAATATTTGATATTGGTAGACATTTTTTCTCCTTATTAAGACTTATTAAAGACTGTTAAATAGTCTTGAATAGTAATAAATATGGTAAATAATTTTTGTAATATGGTAAATACTTTTTGTTTATATGCTCCTTAGTCAGTTTCTAGACATTTCATATCTGCCACAAACAAAAATTCTTTCATATTTCAAAGCCAAAATTTGATTTAAACTGAAACAGTGACAGAAAACAGCAAAAGTAGGAGCTCCCATATTCTGTAGCAATATATACTTGCATGTTTGTACATGTATAAAACCACATATTTATATATATGTATTTGCATACATTATATGTATACGCACATATATATATATTTGCTCATAGTGAAAAACTTCATTAGCATGCTGCTGATTCTCAAAGATTTTCCTATTTTGTTATTTCAAGAAGCTTTCTATCAGAATGTTATAAATCTACATACACTAATGTTTATAATTGAGTAATAGTTACTGGAGATTTTTTCATGAAAAACATGCTTATTTCTAAACTTTCATTTACTCGGAAAGGAGAGTAATGGACCACCATTAACATGGCTGGATTCAAGATCAGAGCTGTTGTCAAGCACTGTCTTCACAGTAGGGCAACGTATCTATCTAAAATGTGTCTCATTGTAAAAAAACTACATCATTAATCCTTACAGTGTTGCACATTGCTTTCTCACAACTGTGTTGAAATTAACTGAAATTAATCACTGTTCAAGGCAATATTTCAACTAAATATTTCTAATTCAGATAGGTATATTTTGGGGGTATGTGCATCTGCATTTGAATGTGTGTGAAAAAACATGTGAAATTAGGCTGAGTTTAACATTGCATCATTAATTCAAATCAGACCTAGATATAAGAAGAATATACATAGAAGCAAATCTCCTCAATGCTATGCTCCGCACTCTACTGGCTTCTGTAAGTCAACAATGAAACAAGCAAATAAAATTCTACCCAAAGTCAAGTAAGAAAAAAACAATAAAAAACATCCCAAACAAATTCCCCAAAACCATGACTTCATTTTCATTGTAGTGAAATCCTCAAACCTAGCAGTGACACAAAAGTTCCCTAATTGGACTGATTCTATAATCTTACATTTTTAAGAGATCTAGTGAATATGTTGGACAGATAAATATCACAAGCTGAAGGTGACAAAATTACATGTTTCTTGAAATATGAGACCTAAGAGATGCCAGAGGGGTATTTTGAACTAAATGACAGTTTGATCAGTCATCCTCGTTCAAAGAAATAATCTGTACTCAATTAAATAGTTGCTACAGCTTTAAAGGAATTAAAAAGTGAAGGTTGTTTAGTTTTTTTCTTTTTTTTTTTTTAGATGAATTTGAAGATTTGCAATTGTTTTCAAAAATTATGTTTCTATACCAGTGATAGTGGCAGATGTTTGAACTAGCTGTTTGCAGAATTACAACCTCTTAAAGTAAAACTTTTCCAGTTCAAGCTGAATGAGAACTATTTTGAAAAATATAATAAAAGCTAATAGATCAGCATAGTCAACTTATTATGAAAGATATTAAAATCAATAAGAGAAAAAGGCTGTATAAGATGTACTGTTTTGCTGGACCTATTATTATGATCATCTCTTTTTCAGTCTGTTTCCAAAAGCAGTTGAAGACAGAGACCTGCCAGACTCAGTTAACTAATATCGCTCTTGCACTGACTGCCAAAATCAGTAATGAAACACTTCCAAAAACACCACAGATTCTTTAATTGTTGCAAAAATGAGCATTGAACGTTATGGAACTAATGCTAAAACATTCAATAAGAAAATAAAACAGTATATAGTTTGGTATTCTTACTTCACACTCACCACACTGCAATAACATTTTTAAATTTTGTTTTACTATTCTATAATATCATATTAGAATTTATTGTATGATATGATTACATAACATAATTATAATATAATGCTGTAACTACTCTTATAATAAAAAGCTTATAGGCTTGTCACTTAAGATTAAAATTTTTAAAAAGTGCTTATGCACTTAGAAGCTAGGCAAGCCCCACTCCATAAAGTAAGCATTAATTCTTTATTACATACCTTAGCTCTATGTGCAGAGCATAGGCAAAGTTGGGCCCTTCAGAATGACATCATGCCAATGCTAAACAAAGATCTAGCTAAAGTAAAACAGCAGGAGAATGCTGATGTTAGAAAAAAGTATCATCTCAGGCTTACTTACATTTACAATGGATAATCTTGAACATTCCATGAGGAAGTAATTTGTGTGGAACAGTTTCACCCCATCAGTGTGTGTTCAGTCTAGATGGTCAAGTTACTCAAGGGATTGGATGAGATTTCAAATGCTCATCAGGCTTAATTATCAGTTGATAACTGAATTTCTCAATATTTCCAAATGAAATGTTACTGTACACATGTAGACATAAACATTTAAGGCATTCTAAAGTCATGTAATTCATCGTCTTTGGAATTTAGGTAACGATTTCTTTGTATCAGAAATATGTATTTATATACGGGGAAAATTAATAACAACATTAATTAACTGTTTCATTCCTTTCGAGTTTGATCAGAGGGAATGAAGAAATTAATTGATGCTATGCAGGGAGGATAACGTTTGACACATTTAATATCTAAAAAAAGAAAGGCAAGTAATACACTCTATAAATTTGAGCTTATGTGAAAAATATTTCCATGAATCCTAAACTTTCTGTAATTCCACTGAGATTAACTGGCACAGTAATAAGTATTTTAAAAAGTGTTCTTGATCTTTTGGTGATAGGATCCAAATACATTTTCCAAGCTATAGGAAAGAAGCTGATTCTTTCTATTAAAAATTAAACAGAATGACGTTGTTCTGTCATACAACTCTTATAGTATCAAAAAATGTGTTAACTTTTAATAAGCAAATCACCAAAGGCCTTGCACTATTTAGTTGGCCTTTGAACAATTAAACCTGCATACATATTTGCTAATTAAAGATGTCTGCTCAGTTATCGAGATCAGTGGAAGTCAGTCTAGATTCAGATTTCATGAAACAACATAGCGCTTAAATTTAACTCAGCTAAAGAAGGAATGCTCAGTGCTTAGGATAGCAAATGTTCCTTGTCTTTACTCCAAGATAATGCATTTAACATGTATACCATGTCTGTACAGCAGTATAAGTATAAACATACACTAGATATGAGAAAAATAGGAGTTATTTATTATAATTTAGGGATTTTGTATATATTTTAGGAATGCTGAAAGTGCTAAATTAAGGTAAAGTTTGCACATTCTCGCTCAAACTATTCTGTACCTAATTCTGAATTATTACAGAGATTTTTATTCATTATAATTGCAGAATGCCTAAAGATTAAATTCAGAATTTCTTCCAGTGACATGCACATTTGATAGCATTATGAGTTTGAGATTTAATGGTCTTGGGAAGCTTAAGTATTACTAACCTTTTATTAACTAAGGATTTTCTCAGTGTAATTGAATAACTGAAAACACTCAGATCTTACTTGAATTACCAGATTAAAACCATGCAATAAATTGAAAAATAAATCTTAGATTTCACAGCAAAATAATTTAACTTGAAATAAAACACAGTGTTGAGTTTACATTTACTTGTCAAACAGCTTAGTCTTTCCTTCTTCAGCTCATTTTTTTTTCTGCATAGACTTAAACCAGAGAGCTTTTACTCTTTATGCTATGATTTTGTTTCCAGTCTCCACGAACCAGTACCTTTTCAACAGCTATAAAAAACCAGCTAAAATAGCAACATAATTTAATGTGCTAATAATATCATCATACAACTACGTTTTTCAGCTATTTTCTTACCTGTTATAGTAAAAATATAAAATCAGGTTGTCTCAGAAAGTTTGTCAAGTTCTATTTCTAAGTTTTGTTTTTTTTTTTCACAAGAAAGTATTGTGGTTGAACCTGATCCAGTAACTAAGCACCACACAGCCGCTTGCTCACTCTCCTGTTGCGAGATGGTAGAGAGAATCAGAGGGGTAGAAGTGAGACAACTCATGGATTAAGATCAAGATAGTTTAATAAGTAAATCAAAAGCCAAGCACTCAAGCAAAGCAGGATATGGAGTTCACTCACCACTTCCCATGAGCAGGCAGATGTTCAGCCATCTCTAGAACATCCTCTCTTCATAGCATAACAGTGACTTGGGAAGGAAAATGCCATCACTTTAAACAGCCCCTCCTTCCTTCTTCTACCCCTAGCCTTATGTACTGAGCATGACACCAAATGGAATATCTCTTTGATCCGCTGGGATCAGCTGTCCTTATTGTGTCCCTTCTCAACTTCTTGTGCACCCCAAACCTACTCACTGGTGGGGTGTTGTGAGAGGCAGAAAAGGCCTTGATGCTGTGTAAGCACTGCTCAGCAACAGCTAAAACATCCCTGTGGGATCAACACTGTTTCCAACACAAATCCAAACCCTAGCCCCATACTAACTACTATGGAGAAGATTAATTTTGTGCCCTGGCAACAAAAATATTAGTAAAGTTGAAAATCAGAATAATTTGTAAAAATACTGCAAAAGTACTGAGAAACTAGAGTAACCCTATACCACCAGAAACCACACATAAAAAGAAAATAAACCCAGATTAATATAAGAAAATAGTGGGAAAATAAATATAAGAGAAATATGTATTTCTGCATGACCGAAAATTTAATAACACAAAATTAAAAATGAAAAATCTTACTTTTTTAACATTTGTGTAACATATATATATAAAGGAATTATAAACACACAGAGAATAAGAGTGTTAGTGGTAATAGTAATATGTGTAGCAATATGAAGAGTCATAGTAAATTCCACCAGTGCTTCAGGAAAAATACCCTAACCCTGAAATTCAGAACCTTATATAAGAGTCTGAATGACGTATTTCTTTAACATGTCCTCCTCCATAGTCAGTGGAAAGAGAGCTAAACCAGAAGCTTCCCTAAAAATGAACTCAATTTATAGTGCTGACTATGTTTGCAGTAGGACTTGAGCATGATTAGAATCCTATAAGAATTGTCCACTCAGGCTACTAAAACTGAGTTTTATGCCACTTAGTCTATATTACTGTTACTATTAAAACAAAACACAGGTCATTCATTAATAGTATTAGACTCTGTCTCAAAGTGCTCACTATCTATACCCACGTGGTAGATAAGTCAGGAAGAATATTAAAAAACTAGGTTTATATTAAAGCAGTGTCTAAAATAGTTTACATGTATCATGATAACATACAATTTTTTTAGATTGTGAAAAGATTGAGATTATTTGTTATTGTTATTAGGTCTAATACAACTTCGTTTTAAAACAGAGACTGTGTCTTCACAATCATCTATTTGCCATTTGCAAGGTGTTACTTACAAATATCATAGTTGAACAATAATTCCAGACTTTGGAAATAAATATGTTTAAATACACCCATGAACAATACAAATGTACACAGTGATCAAAGCAAAGCTATATACAATTTGCAAATCCAGGACAGTTACGATTTTCTTTATTTTTATTTTACCTAGTCCACCAAGTGGATCCACAGTAATAATTTGTAGCATGTGTGACTATCATGGTTTAGAAAGTGTAAAAATAGTTTGTTGTTTTCAGATGCCTTGAAAGTATGAAAAGAAAGAAATATTTAATGCAATAAAATATATGTCTTTGATTTGTTCCACTCTTTATAGTCATTTCTGTTGGTTTGGGGCAACTTTTTTGGTGAGCATCAGAAGTTTTCCAGCAACTTTTCAGGTTTAGAAGTATTCTTTTAGTCTAGACTGCAAAAGGAAACCACTGAAATTTTTTAAAAATAGACTTGTACTGATTTATTCTGAATTGAAATGGGCAGATTTCAGATTCTTCCATATTTCAACGTTACTTTAAAATTCACTCATCAGAATGTACAAGCTGAATCTCAAAAAAAACTTCATACCAAAAATAGCTGCAAAATCAACATGAGTATGCTTATCCTAGCTTTGTCAGAGCAGAAATGCTTCAGCAGGAAAACGTTTAGAAGAAAATGGCTTGATGCACTCTGATTCCTCCATATCCGAGTACTTCAAATTGTATGGCTATAAAAGATGTATAGACTTTAAACTTGTGACTATTGCCCCATCATGAAAAAAAGTAATAGTTACTGTAAGTCACAAAGGTGACAATGATGCACTGATATGACATAGAGGGCCTTTTTTGTGCTTGGTAAATGGACATCTGCAATACATGAAACATGCAAAACAAGAACAACCGTCTGAGAATGCCTCGTTTCTTTCTATAGAACTCCCGAGTAATCTCCCTGTTTTTCCAGGGACAATTTACAGATATCGTGGTGGACGTTGCCTCAAAGCAGAGTTACCACTAAGAGTCACAAATACAATATCAAAGTTCTGCTTTTGCTCAGAGCTGAACAGAAAAATTTAGAAATTTCATTATATCAGTGCACAAAACCAGCATATACAATTGTATTCCTTAGGCATTGGCCATACATTATGCCAACTTTTGTCACAGAACTGTGATAAGACATTCTCAAATATTTAGAATATTTCTGTGGAATATATAAATTGTTTTGTTTGATTGAACAAATTTAAGAAATCTAAACATATAGCATGATTGCAATGTGTCTGATTGCGTAATTATTCATACAGTATCATATGCATTTTATGTCCTTTAAAAATGCATATGCTTGAACTGACTTGTAAGCATGCACCATACAGAAAGGTTTTGATCTTAGAAATCCTTACTCAGTTAACATATGAATTTTATTCTGGGATGCATTTCAAGTCTTATGCAGATACTGTGAATACATTATAAGTTTCAGAGTTTCAAAATATTCACAAAATGGACTATAAAGTTAACTGTAAGGCATGTTGGAAACAGTCCCCAATACACATACACAAATCAATCTACTCAATACGTAAGTAACAAGGTGTTGGGTCTATCACTAGTAGATTTATTTGACAAGAAACTTGGAAGGCTTAGTAAAAATAGTAACTTAACTGTCAGACATCAACCATGTTATATCCTTAATCCAATTAATTTTCCTTCAATCAATCATCACATATCTACAATTCTAATTTGTGTACACACACACATGCACGCACACACACACACATATTTGTGCTCTTTGTGTATTAATGTGCTGTACTTAACAATAACACAAACACTTCAATACGTTCTAAAAGGAAAGGTCAAAATTCTGATTGAAAATAACTAACTGAATGAAAAACAAATTTATTGTATTGCATAAATGTCCCTCTGCTTTTCTCTTTCTGCTTCTATCAATTGCTTCTGCAAGCTCTTCCAGTGGTGAAAACTGCTGGCAAGTTGTTCATCATATTACCTAACCTAGAAATTAAAGCACTTTGTAATACCAGGAAAACCCCAACAGGAGGCATCTTATAAATATTTTGTAAAGCCTGAGCAATTTTTATTACTATAAATGCCATAGTGGAGTCACAAAGAAATCCTGGTGATGAGCACAGGATAAAAGAAGAACTATCTGTTTTTACAGCTTGTTCATAGGAATTGGAACACAACTGAATTTTAAGTTCCCTTAGGTCATGAATAAATCTCTTTAGGATTTTTAGTGAAGATCATTGGTATTTTTTTGCAGTGTGTTTTTTGATGAAAAAGAGAGTTTTGGCAAAAATAATAAGAATAAAATAATAATTCAGATTATCACATAAAAATATTTTTTTTGTACAAATGAAAGTCCAAAAGAGATACTCACATGCTAACTTCACAAGGATATATGAGAACTAAGTAAATAATAGACTGAATTACTTGCAAATGTCTAAAATACATAATATGTAATATTTAACTAATTAAGTATTTCCAAAGTTACACATGGAAGTTTCAGATACCACTTAAAATTTCAGCATTCAATTCTACAAACATTAAAATATCAGAATTTTTCCAACTAGAAAAAGGAATTCAGTTTTTAATGCACTCTGATGGCATGATACATACTTATTAATAAGGTACATACTGTCTTCAGAAATATGCAGCATGTTCTGTTTTACTGAAACTTTTATCTGTCATAAAGTTAGTATCACTGTATTTTTCAGTCCACAACAGTGCTGCAATTCATTTAAAGTTCAGTGCTTTTACTGTGCATATTTGTCAAGAAATTCCTCAATCCACAAAAAGTACATGCTTTAACATCAACAGTTTCCAAATTTCCATTGAGTCCATATGTAAAATTAGGATTCTATATTATCAAGCCAGAAGGTTACTTGTTTCCATCAAATAACTCTGTGAGAAAAATATGATCCTTTAATTTGTTTGTTCGCAACTTATATGAAGCTCAAGTGTACTGTGTTTGAAAGAACTTTTTAGGATGATGGTTGCCTTATCTGATCTGTGCCAAACTAAATTTTCTGAAAATGTTTACAGGGATGATACTGCCTCTTCCTTTGAGCAATTGTACCGGTTCAGTAGGAAGAAATTCATGGAATGTCAGGACTGAGATGGAACAAGCAGGAAGCTGGTAGTGTGCACAACTTTTGGAGGTTCCTACAGAAGTACAGGTCTGCCTATAAGTAAGGAGTGGTTCTGAATTCAAGCCTCAAAAGTGACAGTGGGACTGTGCTGCAAATGCAGGAAAGCACTGAACTTGTTGAACTTGCTGTGCTGAAGAACCCACAGTGTGTATCAGTTACAGGAAAGGAAAGACATTAGTTGTGATATCTTCCAGTTTAAGCTGTCTCACCCAGATAGGAGATTTCTTTACATAAATGTGTAAGTCATTCCATAAGGAAATGTATTACGTATACCTATTTGCCTCAGGTTACTCAGACATCATCTTCAAACTTCCAGGGAAACATGGAAGGGCAGATGCTTTCATGCTCTGGATATCTCTGAATAGCTTTCAGCTGAACTTCTTTGAACTCTCCCAGATCTGTCCTTTCCTGTGGCAGGGGAGGAAGACTGAGCTCTTTATGAAACATGTGGCATCAGGTGCTTTAGCTCACACCGAATCCCTTCCTAACTGTTCCTCTGCCTTTCTTTCCTCTTCACATTTTCCCTCTGTCTCAGCATGGACTTCTACATGTTCTTCAGGAACAGTCTGCTCTGGCATAGCTCCTCCATGGTCTACAGTTCCTTCTGGAAAAGCTGGTCCTGTACAGGTTTCTCTCCATACATTATAGTTCCTGACAGGAATCTTCTGCAGCACAGGCTGCAGTGTGGATATCGGCTCTGTTGTGGGCACTCCAAAAGCTGCAGGGGAATCACTGTCCTAGTGCCTGGAGAAGCTCCTCCCCATCCTCCTTCTCTCATTTGGTGTTCACTGGTCTGTATCTCACATGTTTTTTCCCCTCACTCCTCACACAAATGCCAGGCAGTGTTTTTGTCCTTTCTTAAATATGCTTTCTCAGAGGTGCCACCATCTTGACTGAGGGCCTCAGCTATGCCCTGAGGCAAGTTCATTGAAGCCAACTGGAACTGGCTGTGTCCAGCACAGGGCAGGTCTTGTCCTCCCCTCACAAAGGCCACCCTGCAGCCCCCACTGCCAGCACCTCACCAACTACAGCCAGTACAGTTTTTCCTCTCCCATTTAATCCTTTTGATTTGCCCTGGGGTGCGATTTAATTATTAGTAAAAACACAAGAATTTTCTATTTTTTTGCTGTTTTCTTCTTAATCTCTGTGTTAATTTACTACTTTTGCAATTCATTTTTTTCTTTTACACGCAGTGGTATTTAACATTTATGATGGTCTCAATTCAGGAATTGTGAGATATCTGAGAAAAAATACACAATGTGAGGAAGACACACTGACCCTTCTTCAAAGCTGAAGTCTTCTAGTTAAGTATACGATTTACTGGGATTTAACTTAATTATGTAAATCAGTTAAATAATGTGGCAAATAAACGGCTAGAAAATGGGCAGAAGAAAAGGATGTTTGCAACAGGAAAGGTAATGTATCCATTAGCCTTCACAGAGAAAGGGAAAGGCAAATGAATATCATCTGTGGAAAACTGAGAAGCTCCCTGGGGCAAGATCTGGAGAAAATTATCCGTAGTAAAATTAGTACCTCTGCTGAGCCTATAAATGTTATCAACTTCCTTATAGGGTAGAATTTTTATTTTAAGTAAGTAGGCACTTGTAAAAAGAAAGAGAGAAAGCTTTTCTAGCTCCCACATTAAACAAAGTCGTGTTGATGCTGATATTTAAAGCATATTAAAATAAAGTGACATAAAATACTGAATTTCCTTTAACAATGAATATTTTTACTTTTTTTCCCTAAAATCGTCTTTACTCTAATCTCTAGTAGTCCAAATTTCATTGTTCCGTTCTTTTCAGACACATAAGAAGCAGACTTGTCAGCAATAAATGCAGTTTCTCTCTATGATAACGGAATGTCTGTATAGTGAACTATAACATACAATAATGTACAAAAATAATAAACTAAATATGCTCCAAGGTATCTTTCTGTCTATTAATTGCTAACAGAGTGACAGATTGATGCTTTTTAAAATATATTCAAATCATGCTGGAAGATCTCAAAGACTGCTGAGTAGGAAAAATGCCGAGTCAAAATACTCAAATCAGCAATAAAAAAATATCAGAAAGTTTTTAAAAAGATAGAAATACCAGTCAGCAGAATAAAAACTACATTTCTGTATGATTTTGATCCTTTTAAACTCAGAATATTCCAGTGAAATTTAATAAGAGATTGTATAAAATATCATCTCATGGTTAGCCTGTCTACCAAGTGTATAGTTTAAACACTACAGAATTTACACTATCTGCTAAAGGCAGATACTATATATATCACTGGAATATTGCAAACTTTCCAGATAAAATGTAGACACATTTTTTACCTAGACCACCTTCTGTATACTAATAAATTGATAATTTCATGTGCTTTGGATCATTGTATTTTTTTAATGTATATATGTAGAAGCAATTCTAAAATCATAGAATTGTTTGGGTTGAAAGGGACATTAAAGATCATCAGTTGCAGCCCTCCTGTCATGGGCAGAGGCACATTCCACTAGACCATGTTGCTCAGAGCCCCATTCAAAAAGGCCTTTGAAATCAATTAAACTTCTTAACTTTAAAATTATTCGTCCTTCAAATGTAGTGGAACAACTCCTCTTCTTTAAGAACCAAAATGTTCTTTATTATTGCTGTTACTGTTCTAAGTGTGAGTCTGGATATAAAAGAATTACAGCTCTTATCACAGCTACTCTCATGATGTATTAGTGTAGCATATCATCATAGTGCTGTCACTGTGATAATATATTAGTGTGGTACATCATCAGATTGGTGATAAAAACTGTGCTCAAGACAGAAATCACTAAGAAATTTTGTTGAATTCTCCCAAGCTCTGTTTATGTGTACATTTGTATATACCTACAGAGAGAAAGCCATTATAATAGTTTAATGCTCCCGTGCTCTACCTGCTTTTTATTTCTGTCTTCTGCTTTATTCTCTTTCCACTCAGTTCATCCTTCTGGGTTATTTTTCCTTTTGCAGTTTTCAACTCCTACTGTTTGTACCTACTGCCTTTTCCCTCTTTATCCTGATATTTGATAACACAGGTCTAGGCTAGGCTATAGTCTTCCTTGCTATTCACCTTCCCCCTGTCCTTTCCTGTTCTGCTTTTCCACCACACTGTTTCTTTATTTATTACTTAAACTCTTATCTTTTTGTCACACTATGTACTCTGTGGTACCTATTCTATCTTTCTGAAAATGGGGACCTCCAGCTTAAAAGTTTGTTTCATTTCTGTTCTGTAATTGCCATAACATGTGGATTTTTCCTCCATTATGTCTTAGAGATTTTCAGATGGGGAGAGATGAGGCAGGGTGAAGTGAGGCAGAGTGGGAAGGGAAAGCAAGGCAAAGCACCTAGATGTCCTTGTATTGATCACTAACTAAAGTAGGATATGAGTTGGATAAACTACAGACTGTAGAAGGACAGCTTGTCCCCTTGTACTTTTCCTCTGATTTATCTTGTCAATGAACAGTAATTTAACGGTCATTCTTATTAAGGGCTCACAGTTCTCTCAATAGAAAGCTACAGGTCTGGAATAGCAAGTTGAAATATTGGCCCATGCCTTGTACACCTTCTAACATTCACAGATCAAGAAAAACAGATTTTTTGGTGTTGTTTTTGTTCCAAAGGTTTCATCTTGATCTCTTAACCATTAAGGATATCTTCAACTTTTAACTGATTTTGTAAATCCAAAATCATATATCACCATGATAAAATCTTGGTGCTACAACTGTCAAAACAGATTTTTCTCATATTCGTAACCATGTCTTTCACCCTAGAAGAAAAACAAGTTCCATATATGCTTTGGGAGGTACTTCAACCCTGGGTTGAACAACATGAGCACCAATAAAAGCTGGTGGAAGAAGTTTCAAGATGACTCCTTCTTTCAAACTAGTCTGCTAGCTCATTCCTGACAATGACTGCCTGGAGAGGTCATGGACCACCCTGGGAACTAATGATAAGAGCATTGCATGTGCACAAAGACACAGTCCTGATATGCAGCTACACCACAGTTAAAACAAAAGGAAAACTGTGATTTTCGTGAGTATCTGTCATGCATAACTTGAGTCCAATAGGTCTTGACAGTCTCATCTGGGCTGCAGGAAATATGGAATGTGTTTTCATAAACCAGATTAGAGTGATTTGTCTCAGTCTCCTAATTACACTAAAGAAATAGTATTTTAACAGGGAAATACTGAATATCCAGACTTAGTGGTACAATGACAAAAGAATTTGGAATAAATTTCATTATTACTTATAACTGTACCAAACCAAAGAAAATGTCTCTTCTTTCTACTCTTAAAATAGGTATTTTAAGAAATATGGCATAACAATATGAATCTTTTTCATAAGATTTGTTTTAAGGTGTGTAGAAATGTAAAACTTGGCCCTAGTCTCATGGCAATGCTTTTGAGCAGCATGTCTTTCATTTTTAGAGAGAATGCTAATTCAGAGATTAAAAAAAAATATTTTTTTGTAGATTCAGTGTCAATTCATAGAATCTCAAAGTGACCAAACATACAGTATATCAAAATGCCTTTTCTTTCTCTAAGATATCTGCCTATTCCCTACTAAAGACAAAATTTTCTATTTCTCTCCTCTGTCTCTCTTTCTCACTGTCAGCGATATGGCAAGTGATTTTCACTGTGAAGTCAAACCAGTAGAACAACTTTACCCAAATGCTGAAATACAGCTCAAGTCACGGAACTGAGATACAAAGCTTTGTGATGAAAAGAAGATACAAGATAAAATTAGTCATTCAGCTTAGTAAGGCAGAAATATCTTTTGATTATGGTACTATTTCTTAACTGTTTAATTACAGCCTGAACTAAATCTTATGGCAGTCAATGAAAATTTCTAATGGGCTTTCAAATCATAAGATGGCACAGGAATATTTTCCTAACCTTTTCCTAATTAGTTTTGGTGTTTCCTTTTGTTTTTCAGTCTTTTTGTTTGCCAGATATTCTCAAACCTGGTCCAGCTATATTTTAATTTGTATTTCAAATGCAGGAAGGGGAGAAAAAAACAGAATGAAAGATGTAGGTATACAACATTTTACCTATAAAAACAAAAATTAAATGTGGAAAAACCCCCATACAAAACCTATATGCAATATGTTGGGTGTTGTTTGATATGCTATGAACAATTCACAGATATCGAATAATTTAATTAGGAAAGCTCCAAGTAACTATTTAGTACAATTTGATTGTTCTAATGTTTTATTTTTCACTAGTCCTCATTGTGTGCATTTTATATCCAAACTGACTGTTTGAGGAAGTTAAAATCTCACAACACACACTCAAGTGGCAATGGTTCAAGATATAGAAAATGTTCCCTTTTGTTTCTTTTTAACAGGTTCCAGTAAAATAAAGTATTAATTTTCAGAAGATTTTAAGGTTGTTGGTTCTACACCAGATATTTTTAAGACTATAAAGTAGACAGAATTTTTCTTTGCCTTGAAATACTGCTCCTGAAGATAGCATAACGTTGTTTTGCATTAACAGAAATTCAAAATTTGAATACAATTTTTTCATCTTTTCTTTTTCCAGGATACCTTTGTTGAAATGAGTTTCTTGAATATTTCTCAGCTGTTTCCCCTCTGATTATCACCTGACATATTACCTAATATTATCTAGATAGCTCAGAAATGGTCAGAAATAAAAACACAGTTTAACCTTCCAGTCATGAAAGTTTTTTTTTGAATGGCAGTGTTTAGACACACAATCTGTAGAAACACTTTTCTGTAGAAATGAAGATGTGCAAGAGTTAAGGTATCATAATAACTATTATTATAATCCTACATGCCCCTATTTTATTTTGATCTATTTACTTTTCCCTTGATAATGTGGGCAAGTGTACAGAGTTTACAGAAACCTAAATTAATCCATTTTATTGTTACTCCTCACTGCAATAAAAGAAGCTCTAATAATAGTCTATTATCTTTTATATTATACTGATTATTCTTTTACAAAATCCTGTGCCATTCTAGAAGATGGGTTTTCATTTTTTTTATTTAATTTATGAACTCAGATTTCTAAGCCTTTTTTTATTTCAGTGTGCAGCAATGTATTAGTCATAAACAGTGAACAGGAAGACTTCAACAAAGCATACATTAGTAGATTCAAAATTAAACTCTCTGCAGGGGGAGAGATCAATAAATGCTAAAGTTCATAGCTCTAGGAGGAAAAGAAAACCAGAAAGAAGCTTAATTTATATTGTACTGCCATTTGAAATTCTATAAATGGAAATATAAGTCACTATGCAGAATATACAAACAGTACCGAATTCTGGTCATGATACTTTTCCTCATAGTCCTATGTCCAAGTTGTACTGATGTGAAACATCATGGGACACATCTTAACAAAAAATATAGTTTATTCTGAGATGATACAGCCTTAATACATGTAGCTAAGCAAAAAACAGGGAATTCAATGCAATTAAACTACTTCTACTGTGGACCTGAGAATACAGACAGGAAGACTTGGGATAACTACATTTTAAGTTGTAGGGTTTTGGCAAGCCAAATGACAGTTCAAAGCACTCAACCTGCTGAACCTCTCAGTGGTCAGTCAGCAAATTCAGTATGGTTGAATGGAGACACTAATTAGAAAGGGCTGAGGAAAAGGACAAGATGCAAATTATGCTTCTCTGCAGAGAGGTATTTCTTTCTGGGTTTGAGTTACAAGTCTAAAAGCAAATCTATACTTTCTTAGAATTTTGTTTTACACATTTATTAACAGGGTTTATGCAGCAACAGGAATAAGCAAGGTTGTGTTTATGTAATATCCCAACTAGCATGACGAGGATTGTAGATAATCAATCGCTTTCTTTCTTTTAGACAATTTAAAACTTCTCTTTAACACCAAATCAAATCAAACCAAAGCAAAAGAAAAAAATTACACTAAGAGAGCAGGACCACAACCACAATCTCTTTTTTCATTGAGATGTGTTCTTCTGGGCTAAGTTTGCTTACCCCTGGAATAAGTTATTCTTTAATCTGGCTGCTCTCCTGAATGTGTACTTCAAGACACAGAGGTCACACTTCAAAGAAATAGCTCAATGTATGAGGAAGAACATCTTTACTGTGCAAGAGACCGAGCACTGAAACAGATTACCCAGAGAGCTTGTGCAGTATCACCCACTGAAGATATTCAAGAACAATCTGGATGCAATCCTATGTAATGTACTCTGGGATAACCCTGCTTGAGCAGGGCTGCTGGAGGCAGGGTGTTCTGGGTTTAGTTTTCGGTGTTTTTTAAGAAACAGGAATACATATATATACTAATTTACACTTTTTAAAATGAAATACCTTTGTCTTCAAAACTCAAGCCACATATCAAAGTCCTCATTTCACTAATACAGGACTGGAGATTAAATGAGATTGCTCTTTCTACTGCAAGGGAATACCAGTTTGGATTTCAGAATCCTTTTTAATCAATTTTATAAAATTTAATTTTCAGATCTTCTCAGGAAAATAGAAAACACTACAAATGTAGAAAAGGTGCTCTGAGTGACTCCAGGCTTGCACATCACACCAGTACTCAAAGTGAGCCTACAAGAATGCTGGACAGGGGTTTTTTACAAGGGCATGAAGTGATAGGACAAGGGGGAATAGCTTTAAATTGAAAGAAAGCAGGTTTAGATGGACCTAAGGATGAAAATCTTTCCTGTGAGAGTGGTGAAAAACTGAAAAAAGTTGTACAGACAAGCCATAGATGCCCCATCCCTGGCAGTGTTCAAGGCAAGGCCAGGTTGGACGGGGCTTTGAGAAACCTGCTCTAATGGAGGGTGCCCATGGTAGGGGTGTTGCACCAGATGAACTTTAAGGTCACATCCAATTCAAACCATTCTGTGATTGTATGACCCAGTGTGTCCCTACCAACCTTACCTACTGTGATTTTGTACAGCATGACAACCCATAACTACTGCCCAGAGGAAGTGACAAAGTTAAACCTTGTCCTTGAGTAGAACTGGAGAATCCATATTTTTTGTTCAAGGACTGTAAACACACACCTGTTACGTAAAGGTTTGCAGTGCTGATGTTTCCTCTAATCATCTGTCTGCTGAAAGGTGTTTCATCACCTCACTGAGATGAAACTTATATGATTGGATGAGTTCTTAATTCAGATAAGCATCAAGATCCTAATTATTCAAAGGAGTATATCTGGTCTGATGGCAGGTATTTAGGGTGGGAGATTCCTCTCAACTAATTTACACATCAAAAGGATGTTATTAAAGTAGAAATAAATGCCTACAGAGCATTACTAATTTCCTCCTTTTTTATACTTCTGTCTGTTTTGAATCTGTCTGGGAAGGAGTTAACTTTCTCTATAGCAGCCCTCACAGTGCTTTGTATTTGTATCTAAGACAGTGTTGATAAGACACCAGTGTTATGGCTACTGCTGAGCACTGCTGCACAGCATCGAGGCTGTCTCTCCAAGTCCCTACCAACATCAAAGGCCAGTAGACCAAGGGTGGGCAAGAAGATTGAAGAGGAGACTGATGGAGGTCTGGTAGGGGTGTCAGTCTGGGACAGATAACCCAGAATGACCAAAAGGATGTCCCATACCATATGATGTCATGCTCAGCAGTAAAACTTAAGAGATACAAGGAGGACATGGACACTTGCTATTAAGGCGTTTGACCTCCAAAGCAACCACTATGTATACTGAGGAACAACTTCCCAGGAAGTGGATGGACATCACTATCTGATGGGGAGCAGAGAATAAATTTCTTTTTTTTTGCTTTTCTTCTTCATGCAGCCTTTCCTTCTCTTCATTAGATTGACTTTATGTAAGCTGAGAACTTTTTGATCTTATTTTTTCCACCAGTCCTGCTGAAGCCAAGGTCCATCCACTACATTGTCTTAAAGTGAGATAAAACTCATGCTTTCTATTCTTTCTACTAGCCATGAGAGGGAAGCTAGGATGATATAGTCAGCTATAACATATACATATATAATATTTCACCAGATTAAGACTTTCATTTTTTCTTTATAATCCAAAATACTTTTTAAAAAGCTGAGCAGTATTTGATCCTTCTTATTTTCTTTTTTTTTTTTTAATAAATTAAAAGGAAAAGAAAAACAAACAAGAACCAATTTAACCATGAAAGAGCAGCTACTAGGATAGCTTGTTAAATTCAAGATCTTGTATTAAACAACACTGATACTTGCTATTTTCATTAAGACATCTCGATTTGTGTATCCCAAGGGGACTGGTGTAGTTTTTCAGCAACTGAGGCTGTTACTACTTCTATATATACAATAACAAAATCCTCTTAGGAAAGAGTTGAGAAGTGAATGTTCCCAATATATTTTTCCACCACTCATTATGCATGGTTTGCCTCAAAAAAGCTATTGCCTACAGAAAACTCATTGATATAATCCATGTAACTAAGTTATTTCTGCATGGCAGGAGTTGACTAACATTTCCATTTGCATGACTATTCTCTTTGCCCGTGCAAGATGTTTTCAAACCTGTGTGGTATGTATCACATTTGATCTCATGAAATAATAAAACAACTGAGGAGAAAATGAAGAAACCTTAATGTCAGTTGATGTTCTAGATTTGTTCTTCTACTTTATATGTTTTGCTTATTTTTGAATAAAATGTCTGAACTCCTATAGCAGTCAATGTAGTTATAAGACTAGCTCTTCATTTAATATTTAGCTGAATTTATTTGCCTGAATTTGTACGATCTTATGCCATGTAAGATGTCCTAGCACATAAGGTACCTGTGTCTGAATTGGCAAAAAAAGTACCTATAAAATAATCATGCCCTTCTGTAGCAATAGAGGTCAGGCATGTTACACCTGAGCATTTCAAATGAGACTAAGACATCAAGATTTAAGCACCCAGGTTTCACCACTAGATTATATTTAGCTATAAAAATTCTAAAATTCTGGAATTTAATTCCACAATTAGTATTTTGCTTATTGTCTTAAAAATAATAATTAGGTGGTTCTTCTCACTGGTATCCCCTAGTAATAATTTGAATTAATTAATAAATATGTATGCATGAAAGTATTTCCCCTTGAGATCTTCAGAATTCAACAATAAATAAATATTCATGGTATGGCTCTCTCTATTCTAAAGGATGAGACCTGGAAGTAAACCACATTTATTTTTAATGGAATACATGCTCTAAATGACTCCAGTTCAAGAAATAAAACTTTCATGATTATGGTTGGTATTCTTTAAGCTGCTAATTGCTCAAGATTATGACATGATAGTAACTATTTAGTAATTATCTTTTTTTTCCCCAGTATTCTAGGCACTGTCATTGAAAAACTGCTTGTTTTCCTTGTTTTCACAAATAAAATACTAATTCATATAGATGTTTATATGAATGATTTTAATTAAAAATAAAGTATATTTTAAAAATATTTACTCAGAAATAGGAAACCACACAACTGTGTTAACACTGTGTAGATTAATGTATGTAATAAATGAATGATAACTCTTCCATACAAAAATTAATGGAAATAATTTTGATGTAAATCCATGCTTTTTTTCTCATGATAACATGATAATGTAATTGGATATGTCTCTTCATTTTTGAAAGGTTTTAAGACCGGTTGTGTTTTAGAGACATTATTTGGCAGCAGCTGGTGTTCTTAAGATAATTTCAAAATAACTTTAGTATGATGTTTAACTGTTTGGGAAAAAAATCTATTTTCCAGCATGTGTTTTTTAAAAGTTTAGCTTTGGTGTCTCACATTTCTACTCATGTTTGAGAGCACTGAAAAGGTGCTCATTACATATAAAACATTAAAAAAAAAATATTGAACTCACTTATTTCTTTTTAAAATTTGAAATACTTTGCTACTTTATAAATTAAATTTTAGTAAGAAAAAAATTTATATAGATAACCTAGAGCCTCTTGTTTCTTTACTACATTGTTTTGAACCCTGAACATTTCACAGAACATACAGTGTTCACTTTTACTCTTCTCTTTTAGAATGTTTTGTGTTTCTCTTCAGATAAGATAAGATAACAATATATTTAAGTCTTAAAGGATGGTTCTTCAAAGTGGTTATGTGATATGGAAGTAGAAAATTATTACAAGTAAATTGGTTGCTAAGTTATGCTTCTCAAATGCTTTTCAAGATGCATTAAGACTCCCATCTTTTATTGAAAAATGTAACATCAATATTACTACTGAATTCTGCAAAAATAGCAATGTCACTTCCAAGCATTTTGAAGAGTGTTGTGAAAGTGAAAACAAAATGAAAGAACCTAGCACTTATTCCTTTCCAAAAATTTACTTTTTCTGTGTTACATCTCTAATAAAATGACCTACCAAAACTGTAAGGGAAATTCTTTACAACTTGTTCAAACAAGTGGAAATATATTTTGCAAATACAATAAGTCAGTTAGCATTGATAAGATTGCAGAACATGTCTGTGACTAGAGCTCTTGTATATTTGTATGTTTCTTGACTTTGTATTGGCTGTGGCTTCACTTCTCTCTAGAACAGTTTTCTTTTTAAAAATTATATATATTTTTACATTATTGGTTTAGCATAATACTTTCTTAGAGGAATTTAAATTTCTTGTCCTTTCCTAGTAAAAAATTGAAATGAATTCAAGCTCAAGTTCCTCACTTTCATATTACATAACATAGATGTATTGACCCTTTCTGAATTATACTTTTCATATAAATTCAGGATTAAACCTGAAAAACTGTATTGAGGTTAGTTTTCTAAATATTTTTATTTACATTAATATGTGCTTAAAAATATTGGAAATCAGTGCTAACATAACCTTTACACGTTATGATTATGACAAGGAGCAAAACAAAATTAAGAGGATGAATGCAATTAATACTGTTTTATGAAAAAACATTCAGTAATTTTTTTCCCTACCTTTTAACTTTTAAAATATATTTTGGAATTAACTTTATTTTAATGTCATTACGAAAATGAAATATTGTTATTGGATTCTGTAGTTTTATTACTTGTTACTGTCAAAGTATTACAAAGTGCTTTCATATTACATTTCTTTCAGTATATATCTATTAAAACATTTTGAATATCCAACAATCAGTGATTCTATCAAAGTAGAAGATTAAATGTTGAAATTACAACAATCCTAATGTTTAGAATAAGATAAAATAAAACATCAGTAGTAGGATATGTGAAATATTTCTTACAAATTATGAAATACAGAAAAATAAAATCATGTATTGAAAATGACAAAAGAAAAAGTTAAAATAATGTTTTGAAATCCAATTTTTAATACTTAATACTGTTAGAGAAAAATACACCACTCAGGATTTCACAGTCTAAGAGAGATGAGGTTCCATACCCTTGGTCCAAGCCATAGAGAGGCTGGAAAGCTCACACACGTATGTATATACATGTATATATACATGAGGCTGAGGTCAACAGCCTCAAATCATACACAGTCATTCAGATCACTCTCACAAAGACAAACAGCACCAATAGTCTCATCCATTCAACCTGATCTTCTTTTGTGATCACAGACTCTCCTCCTTACCCACACTCACTCTAGTTCCTGGCAACACAGACTCCTATATATGCACATATAGGTGAGAGCCCCTTTCTGGAAAATAACTGAAGGTGGAGTTCAACTTGCACCCTCATACACATGTGACCAAGACTCCTCAGCCAGGTTAGAGTTAGAAAAGAATTTAACAGAAAGACAGGACAGATGTCTCTGATCAGGTAAAGGGCAGAGCCAGACAAGCATATGGACCATCCCCTTCTTGCACCCTTTTTTTGCCTTATCCTTCTCTTTCTCACAATTGTTATTCCACAAATCATCTAACCCTCTCCCTTTTCCTGCCTTTTGTACACTCACATGTTCCTTTGCGGGTGTGGAGACAAGATTTTTTTACCACAAAATCTACCAAATATTTTTATAGAAAAATTAATTTTCAATTTTATTTTAAATATTAAAAAATATATTAAAACACTTTCCATAAAATCCCTGTCTTTTGATTCAATCTGGATATAAATGGTTATTTTGGGATATTATACAGAAGTTGAATATATTCTGAAGACTCCTTTGGATACTGAAGTGAATCACAGCAGAGACAGTAACTAGTAGATAGTATACCACCACTTTTCACAGTCTGAAACATGACTCCAACATTGTTAGAAGCCCCCTGGACTGGGAGAAATAAATCATATCAAATGAAAGAAAAGTTAGTGTAGATAGCAGCTGAGGAAATATGTACATACATGTATAAAGGCTTAGTTAAATTGGAGTCACACAGATGAAAATGAGAAAGATTGGATGTCTTGAAATTCAAAAAGATAGGAGCTTAAAAAAATTTCACAGAAACAGAGTAATGCTGACTTGAAAAAACCCAAAAGGATCACTGAGTCCAACTCTTAGCTCTTCCATAGAACTATTCCCAAGAGTCACACCATGTGCCCAAGAGTACCATTCAAATGCTTCTTGAGCTGTGACTGGCTTAGTGCTGGAATAGGCTGGAGAGCCTATTCCAGTGCCCAAACACTCTCTGGGTGAAGAACTTTTTCTAACATCGAACCTAAACCTCCCCTGACACAACTTCAGATCATTCCCTTGTGTCCTGTCACTGGTCACCACAGAGATCAGTGCCTGTCCCTCCTCTTCCCCTCATGAGGAAGCTGTAGATGGCAATGAGGTCTCCCCTCAGTCTCCTCTCCAGGAAGAAGAGACCAAGTGACCTCAGCTGCTCCTCATATGGCTTCCCCTCAAGGCTCTTCAGCATCTTCATTGCTGTCCTTTGGATGGTCTCTAAGAGCTTAATATCTTTGTTACAGATAATACCATTAACAGAAAAGGAACTATACCTTACTAAGAGTCACCTTAGTCCAATACTAAGGTCTGACACCCTGAGTGTGCTCAAAACACACTGGCTAGTCTGGGAAAACTGAAGAGGTGGAGCTAAGAAGGTCCCATGTGCAAACTGATTGTACTGGTTTTGATCTGTATCTGTAAAGGATGTATTTAGAACTCTTCTCCAAAAAAATATTATTGAGATGTTAGCTCAGAAAGTTGCTCAACTGTGCTTCCAGTTGTTAGTCATACCTTTCAGCTGAGACTGGTGATTGATCATGTCAGTAATTCAATCTATTTTAAATAAAATCAGATTCATTGAAACACGATCTAGTTGCTATCACTGAAAAAGTGCCTGAATGAATAGAATTACTGAAGCACAGCAAAGGGCAGCTATAAACTATTCAGAAGGGACAGTGAAGGAAGGAGAGGCACTGGCATTGTCCTTCATGAAAAAAATGGACTGACTTCACAGGGTGGTCTTTCAAAACCAGTAATGAACAAATTGAGAGCTCATGGGTGAAAATCAAGGGCCAAGACCAAAAAGGAAACCTTGTGGTTGGTGTTTATTTTAGGCCACCCAGCCAGGGGTATCCCATAGAAGAAGTATTCTTACTTCAACTACTAAAACAGAACAATTACATTACCAAAATGTATTTTTTTTTCTGTGTTACCAAAAGCAAACTGTCAATGGCTTTCAATATAATATCAAGCATATGATCTTGAGATAAATGAAAGCTATACATCTAAATGTTGCATACCTAGTGTTTCAAATACAAATGTTCCTAGATCTGCCATTCATCCTAAGTATACGCAGAGTTTTTGAAGAAGTAACACAGAAAACTTAAAGTATTAAAAACCCCATGATTTAGATATAAGTAAACTACACATGGGACACTAAAATTTTCTGTGTTTTGGAACAAAACCAAAAATTTAAGGGGAAAGTATATTAATTCTTATATTTTTTTCTTTAAAAGTGGCTACCCATGATATTTTTTTTCAGAATTAGAAAGAGTTTAATTAACAATGTAATGGCAAACCAGAACAACTATATCTGACAGACAATAGCAGATCTTCTAAGTAAACGCAAAATGAAAAAAAATACTAAACATTTCATTTGACCAGTGATCCAAATGTGTAAGGGGCATACAAATCAGACTGACAGTTACCATCCTTCATATATACTAACTAGATAGGTTTTTTACAGTATGAGACTGGAAAGTGGCCTTATGGGGTTTTCCAGGAGCAGACAGCAAAAATATGATAGCAAAATTATATGATAAAAGGTTAAAGCCTTTGCTAATGTCTTGTCTATTGATTCATTCCCTTACACTAAGGAAAATAAATCACCCTAGTGCACAGTATTTCTGATTCCATACCAGCCAACAATAATATCTCAGGAGGACATAGTACAAATGGCGGTTAGATAGATAGCAGAGAGCTGCTTTATGATGACCTATATAAAGCCCTCATTGAGTCACATTTTTTCATTCCTTTCATTTACTGTCAGTAAATATACTTTAGAGTTTCACGATATTTTACAGTTGTGGGTTGTTCTTTTGTCTTTTTCTTATTTTTTTTTTTTTGCCCTGAGCATCAGCTGGACTCCATTCTGTAAGGTCTGGAAGCAGGAAAAGTCATGCAAATGCATCTCACAGTGCGGTGTCATTCAGCAGTACAAAAAATAGTTCACCAGTTGGGGGTAGAATCATGTAATATGCTCAATATAATTTGTGTGACTTTCAGCACAATTCATCATAAGTACCAGCATTCTTATAGTACTTTTTATACTCCTTAACTGAAAGAAACCCAAGAATCTTAAGGATGGATCACAGAAGGCAGAGAAGTCTAATTTTCATCACTAGATACTAGATTTTGGTAAACGTAATAATGATGGAAAACATTTTAAAGCAACACATGAAGCGCTGTACGTAGAATGCAAAAGTGTGTCCACAAGTGGGAAAATATCTTGCTACAGCTTGATTTACTACATTAGTCTATTCGGGGATAATTGAATACGTGTTTACCACAAGTGCCTTTTGTTAATTTTCTTGAGGAAAAAAAATACATCTGAACTTGGACTGTGTGACTGCCAGCAATTTCAAGAACATATATTCATTCAGCTGTAATATTTATGTCAACATCTGCAGAACTATCACTTCATTTCCACAGAATAAACACTTACAGTGTAGGCGTAAATACCAGCATCAAGTGCTGGATGTTGAGTTAATGTCTGTAGCCAACTTGTACACCTATAAATTAAGCATAATGTTTTTGCTGACAAAAAATAATCCCTTACTTTTCAGCATCATTCAACTAATTCATCAAGAACATTAGTAATTTTTTATTTGATTGCTTTGACTGCTATTTTTTCTCCATTTATATGTCTTGATGTGGGTCTCTGCATTCAAGCTTTCTTAATTGTCCCTATGTTTGGTATCCTAAATATCTGTTCTGTGGAGAAGTTGCAGTATTTCTTAATGAACTTCAAGTTGATAAATCATTCTTTATAGTCAGGTGAATGTCTGCAGACTGGTGAACTGGCCATTAGACTTGCTTGACATGTTGGATTCCTCCAGGCAGTAACATTCATTTTTCACTTGTAATGATATCCTTACTACATGATCCTTACTATACTATTCTTTGTATCCTTACTTCTCTGTATACTAAGAAAGCATACAGTCCAGGAGATCATCAAATATCACCATGAACCACCATGCCATGAGAGACTTCTGTAAGGGCAAGTATTTCACTCCTCATAGAGTCCCATTCCTTTTCATAAAAATAGCTAGTGTGTAGATTTGCAAAATATATATACAGGAACAAAGAATCTCACTAAAATTTTGAAAGAATGAGTCAGAATTGAAATGATCCATTAATATATTGCACTAGATAGTCAGTTATACAGTACCAACACCGAAGTACACTCTACATGTTTTGTTGCTGCCCTAATCCTAGATACTTAAATTATAGTATTATAAATAAATTAAATGCAATGTGAATCATGTTTTATGATTTTTTTACATTCATTTCTTCACATTCTGAATTTTATTAGTCTAGGTTTTCTTCAAAAAATTGGCAACAACAAATCTTAGACAGTGACTGTTTAACAGTTCTGTTTACATGCATAAATCCAAAGTCATTATTCTGTACTTTCATTCTACATGCTATTTATGTAAGTAATGTCTCTTCAGAAGTTATTTTTGGTGCCTAATTATTGCAATTTCTCACAAGAAAAGTTCATCTGCCAATGCAGTTGCTCAAACTGACTTTCAAATCGGAGGTTGTCATACATGCAAAATCTTCTTTCCACATTTAATTTGGAGTTCTTAAGTTTGTACTTTTATTGTTTGCAGACAAAAAATGATTTCTTCAGAAATCTTCTATTTTCCCAGAAAATGTCTGCCTGTATGTTTGTTATATATTTTTCTCTATTCTGTTTCTAATTACATTTAATGACATTTTAATATTGATTCTACAATGTTTCAATAAAATTGACAGGGAGTGAAAAATTATAAAAATCAGAGTATTTTGAACCATTAACAACATTTTTAAGGTATTTATTTTCCTTCTTTTATTAAAATTTGCTAACCTTCCTTACTTTTATCATTTTAGACCTGAGCTTCTCAGATATTGAAATGTTTTCAAAGTTTTCAACTTCTGTGTGCTGTCTGGAAACCCACATATGCTCCTTCAGCTTTATTTTTTTGAATGATACTCCTTGAAATTGCTTAGATTTGAAAACACTTGTTCTGTCTCCTCATTTAGCTGAGCCTTCTTATGTGCTGAAGATGACTCACAGAAGGCAATATATTTTAGTACCTGGAATAAATCTTAGTTATTGACTTATAGCCTGAAGAAATCCTTACATCTTCCTTCAGGTTTTGAAAATAAATTCAGCTAAAATCTTGTCATAACCAAGGTAGCAAACAAAACAAAAAAGTTTCCAATCCAAATAAAACCTAGACAGACATATTAGTCCAAAAAGATTGGTGAGGGAGGAATCTTTCACGTCTGGGGTCTGGAGAGGAATTGGTCTAAATGTCTGTAATGTAAACACATACTTTTTTAAGGTCAATATCTAGTCTTTATTTAGAGTCAGAAGGGAGCAAACAACTATGTTTAGGCACGTTTGATCTTTTCCTTTAAAGTAGACCTTAAAATAAGGTCAGATGACTCATAGCCTAAAGTACATATTTTTTTCATGTTGTCTAGAAGAAAAGCCTTTTTTAGAACATTCATTTGACATCTCCGCTTCTTACCATTGCCCTGTGAGGACACAGTTTTTGACTGTGTGTGTGATCTGAGTTATTTTTAATAATAAAAATATTTAATGTAATTTAATTTTATATAATACTTAAGTGCTTGTCTTGGTCAGTTGCTATGGACTGATTGCATGATGAACTCCTTCTAGTTATAATGAATTAGTGTATTTATTAAGCTTATGTCCTGGTTCAAGCCAGGACAGGGTTAATTTTTTGCAATAGGCAGAAGGGGGCATGGTTAGACCTCAAAGTTCTTCTATACCACCTCAGGTCATTGCTGGGGTCAGGGAGAAGGGAGTCTCTCTCTGGGAGAAGGTGTTGTGGTCAAGTAAGTGTGGCAAAGGGAGCGGTCAGGGTAACCCTTGTTCTGATCATTTTGCATATTAATTACTTTCCTTCTCTTTTGTATACCTCTGTTATTAATGTCATTGCTGTTACTGTTTGTTTTCTTATCTCATTGCTGTTTCCAGTGAATTATTCTTATCTCAAGCCGTGATCTTTACCTTTTGTACCTCCAATTCTTCTCTCCATCCTGCCACAGGTGGCAGGGGAAAGGGGAGAGCAAGCAAACTGCAGTATTGTTTGGAGTCTCAGTGGGATCATTAAATTGGGGAGTATCATTCCTAAACTATGACAACTTATTTAAGTGTAGAACATAGACCAAAGGATTCTGTAATAAAAATATGTACTGAAATAAAATTAAACATCTGATATACATAATAATGTTTTTCATTTGTATCAGCTGTTAAAATGCTCCAATCCTAAGAATCCAATTTTGAGAAGAAATGAAACAAACAAACACACAAAAAAACCCTAAAAAAAGAGAAAGAAAGAAACAAAAAAAACCTAAAAAAATCCCTACAACAACAACAACAAAAATGCTCAGCTTTTTTAGGCTTTAGGTGAGCTGTCAGGAAAATCAACAGCTGGCTTGCACATGCTACAGTAGCTCTGCTTTTTATATGACATCAAATCACACCATATGCCCCATTAGAGAAGTATGTGGAAGGTATGGTAAAATACTGTGAGATCTCTCGTCTTAAAGACATAAATACATAACTGACTTTTCTCCCATCTGGCAAATTTGAGGCTTAAATTTATTAGATAACATGTATTTATATCTTTATTACTAGTTTTAATGTTCTATGTAGAACATCTATATTAGTGCCTTAATCTTTTTCCACTGCCATTGCAGACAAAAAAGCAGAACAAGTATGTACTGTGATCCTATACCTTATCACAATGTACCTTATCAGAGGTGTAGAAAGCAAAATATAAACTGAAGTCACTAATAATGAAGACTGAGATGTTAATATAACATTTGACTCATGTTTTATTTAGCTAGCTGTAACAAAGTATATAAAATATTTTCTGTAATATTCAAGGTTCTGAAATTAATGAACTGCCTGTAACCAGAAAAGTTAGTTGAGAAAATTTTAAATGTGGACCAAAGTATATGAACAACTGAAAAAAAATAAAGTTAGGGGTCTGAAATACATGTAGATAAATCATTATGAAAGTAAACTGTTTTTTCTCATGTAATTATAATATATATTAAAAAAAGGAACTTGGTAGTTCTTAGCATCAATTAATATTTGGATACTTTTTGGGTCCTGAATGTGACAATAGTAATCTCTTTTTCAAAAGTATTTAAAGAAAATAAAATAGTGTTATTATATTATTTCAAGTTGCATACTTTCATGGTCATTAATCTTTTCCTACTTATTTACCTTACAAACAGATGCATAATGCCAAAATTTAAGGACTTAGAACCAAATGCAAATTCCCCCAGAACTTATTCATAAGAATATCTTAAATAAAGTACTATTATCAACTAAATTGTTGATCTATATCCAAATTTGATGATGTAATGCACCTGTGAAAATGTTTCTGACAGCCCCAATCAAAAAAGCACTCAAAAACTATAAGGTATTTAATTAAAACATAATTTCTTAGTGTTAACATGAGTAAACAAACAAAAAAGGTGCAGATAACTTTAAATCCCTTCCATAACCTTCTATATTGTGCTGAATTGGAAGGACCTCCAATCTGGGGAAAGCACATTGCATAGAGCATGTCCATAGAGAGGTTCCCTGGCTTTTTGATCTTTACAGTTTTGATAGCATGCTGTTAGGAGACAACAACTCAGTTTGTTGTTTCTACTATGAAATGTTCACAAGAGAACATGCCACTTTACCTTAACAAAGAGAAAAGGAAATGCAAGTGTTATAACATCATTGCCAAACGGGAGCTGCCTACAAGTCCATCTGTTAAAATTAGCTGCCTAAGCTTACCCAGTGCCCAAGAAGCATGTTTGGAATAACACAGGCCTGAAGGCAAAGTGCATCGTGAAGGTCTGCATGTCCTCACTTGACTGTTGGGTGGATCAGTAACTTCCTTGTGCAGTGGCCTTTCTGATAGAATCACTACTCGCTGTTTTTGGTTCTGTAACTGTATACAAATCTTTATAAGAAAACTAAGGAAGAAAAAGGATACTTTAATAACTACACATATAGAAAAAAAAAATTGGTTCATTTCCTGAATATTAACTCCTTTGAAATTAAATAGNCCTCTCCTTTCCTTTCCTTTCCTTGGCTTTTTCTTTTCCTTTTCTGAAGGATGTCTTTGGAAATCTTCTGTGGAAAGTCTATTGGAAGGACTACAAAGGGCAAAAATATTTTTGCAGAAACAGTTAAAATGATGCCATTTTCATTTCTACTTCTGTATGTTACTTTCTGAATCTGTGGAACAGATCCCTGTTCTCAACGAAAAAAATAATCACAGGAGGTAACAGATTCCTCTGCAGGATGAAAGGGAAAATGTTTCCAAGTTCTCGCTGTGAATCTTTTTTTATTTAACCTTAAAAATCAAAGCCAGCATAGATTAACAATATTCATAAGTTTCCACGTGCTCTTCCTCATATACTTAGTTTGATAACAGTCTCACCAGCTTAGTTTTACAACAAGCTTTAAGTTAAGCTAAGCAATTATTAAGTCAGCTTTGTTTACAGGGTTTAATAAAGTGTTGATTGCAATATGTTTTAAAACACAGTCTTGCTTCACTTTTATTACTCTAGCTTTTATACCAACATATCTCTCTGAAACCAGTGTAGTACCTTGGACAGGAATCATTGCTTCATTATTCAGCCTCAAAAAGACAATTAAAAACCTCCTAATTTTGCATCGTTCTGGTAGCAAATCAGTTTTAACAAAACTGTGGGTTTTCTTTATTCAGTCACAGATGTGGCTAGCTTTCTTTTAAAGAGCATGCAAACTCTTTGCCCTAAAAATTCAGGAATTGCAACATTGTTTCCAGATGGAAATACCTAACTTGTGGTAGTAAACATTGTAACACAGATGTTACAGCTCAAAGACAATAATACTATGTATCTATCTACATTAATATTTGCAAACATTTCAGTTTCTGTGCAATGTGAAAGGTGTTAAACTTCACTCGCTTTTATAGCAATAGGAAGAAACAATAGCAATAAAACATGCCAGTATTTCAAATATCAAACTGAATTCCTCTGGTAGTAAATTTTAGGAGAAAAAAGGAGATTACTCCACAAATAAATCTTCACCAGAATAACTTTAAAATATATATAAATACATATATTTTCATGCTCCACAGATTCAAGGTGGAGTTGCGTGAACATTTCCATCAGATGTTATGTCCACAAACAAAGGATGATTATTATATCATGTTTTGAGGACAAAAGATGAAACTTAGGGATAAAGAATACATTGACTATGACCAAGTTTGACCTGTAAAGTTCTCCATAGTGAGGCTTTAAAGTAGTATACTAGCATTGCTACTGATGAAAAATGTCTAACATCCCATTGCAATGTAAGTACTTAAATTTACCATAAGAGAATTTAGACCTTCAGATTCCATCAACTATATTGAATAGGGGTGAAACATAACTGCTTAAAATTATGTCTGGATATCTGAAGCACTCTCAGAAGGCTGATGAGTCTGATACAGATCTTAAAAAGTCTTTCTGGATCATTAGCTAACAACCAGGTGGCTTAGTCTAATAAGTCTAAAGTGGACTGAGATCCTTACGATAAGACCAATGACTTGTGGGTTTGTTTTTTTTTTTCTTTTAATATCTTAGCAGTGTAAATTCCTAACCAACAGATACCACATCTAGACACTTTAGCATTAGAGTATATGATTTGGCATTGGTTTTCACCCTTGGTTTCTGTAATCTTACTCTATTTTCCTCATCCTAGTGTGTTCAGAAGTATTTTGTATTATTCATTTGCTTGTATCCAAAGTAGCTCCCAGAGGATGTTCTAATTAACTTGTGTAATGTCATTGACCTTGTGCTATGATCCAGTTATTAAAATTATTAGAGAGATGTCTCTGCCTGAATTAAGGTGCAAATGAGACCATATGCCAAAGTCAATAGAATGGGCTTTTATTTAGCAGTAAATATGAGGTAAAGAGAGATGAAAGAAACAGGAAAAGGTAAGGGGGAAGGGTAGGCTGGGAGAAAGAGAGTGACAGAGAGACAGATTAAGTAGGAAAAATATCACCACTGTGATTCTGACAGCATCTCATTGGTCCTCTCCTTTTGATCTTCTCAGTGTTGAGAGTCTTGTTGAAGTGATGGTTTCAGTCTGGATCCATTGAGGGAATCCTAGAGTAGAGAGGGAAGACCAAAAAATACAGACCCCATCGAGATTAATATTATGCTTAGACTAGTGGAAACGTGAGGAGTTTTACTCTGTATAATGTCATACTGGATCACAGCACACTTCAGGAGTCTTTGACACCTAAGGTGTTACAGCTGCCTGTTATGTCAGCACAGTTGAGTCAATATATAGCCTGCTATGGCCCATTAGCAGACATAAATACCTTGAAGCTTCATATGAGTGCTCTGGTGCTTCCCCAGAGGGGAGTTATCACAACTGAGTAATTTGTGTAAGGACAAAGAAATATTATCCCACCTCACAGAATATGCTTCTTTCCTTATCTTCCCACACTGAGGTGGCATTTAGAAGTAGTAATCACAACCATCACAACCACAAATAACATTACAAAGTAATTCTCCTTCTTCTAATTCTGTAACATAAGCAGAGTTACAAACTGAAGCAAACAATAAGTTACTTCAATGCAAACAAGCTTTTCAAAAACAGTTTCATCTAAATGCTTTGATAAAATACCTTTCCCTGATATATGCAGACCCTGATCTGTCATGATTAAGCATTTTCTTGAGGTTTTTAGTGAAGCTTAATAAGCTTTCATCATTTTGATGCTACAAACGTCTCATGGACATGAGGAAAAAGAACATAGTTTAAAATGTGTCAAGACTGAATATTCAGTCCTTGTTTGTTTCATTGAGGTGGCAAGCAATATAATCAAATGTGCTATGCCTTGCTGGCACTTGAACACATTCTTTTTATCTGGAAGTGCACCTGTGATTTAAAGTTAACCATAAACAATATTCATCCCTTTCTTCTCTAAGTGCCAACTTATTAGTTAAAAGCCTGCTGCCATATGGTGAAGCAGTACTGACTGAGAAAGAAGGGGGAAAAAAACAATTAAAGTAAGCTTCTAAAGAAAAATCTTTCAGAAGAAAAGTTTACGTGATGTCCAGTAACAAATACTGACATCAGTTTGGCATTTCAGTTAAAAAAAAAAAAAAAAGATTGTGTGTGAAAAAATATTAATAAACAAGCAAAATCAAGGAATAATTATATGCTTTTCATGATGTTCCAGTCTCACTGTTTGCAATATACTGACAAACTTTTTCACCCATAAATTGAATTTCACAAACATTGTATTTGAATGAGTTGTCAGGACTAGTCTGCCCAACTTGATTAAACCATTATGGTAACTTTCAAATTTCAAATTAATCTCTACTCAGGTGTCATGACTTAAATTGAAGATGCCTGCAGCTGTGTCCTGAAAGAGTTAATAATTGGAACTTATTTTAATTGAAGTTGCAAATGTATTGATTCATTAGCTCACTTGTAACTGTACAGAGATTATTCATGATAGCTACCTCTTTAATCTAAATCAAGTGGAAAATCTAAAATCGAACTGCACAGTGAACTGTGAGTGGCCTCAAGTTGCACACTCAAGCTACCAGCTTTGATTCAAGGCAACTGTCCATCTTAAAGTGACAGTAACACATGCTGCAGTGTTCCTTAGCTTGAAAATGCATAGCTGTGCATTTCAAAATGAATAGTTGAGCAATCACACACTTATCCAATAGCTGCAATATTGTCGTCTAGTGAATTGGACAAACAGCTAAGGTAGTTTGGCCTACCAAATATCTAAAGTCAGGAGGAAGTCAATTTTTTGTCTTGTCAAGAGAAAAAGTCATTACTACTCTATTTGGAGGGAAATACATTATTTCTATTGATTTGATTAAGTGGAGAGTTATCAGCTTCTAATTTACTTTACCTTATTCTAATTTAATTTACCTTATTTTTGTTAAGTTGTAGCAGTCTCAATTCTAAACTTACTAAAATTGATAAAACATTTTTAAAAACACACTACTGAGCTAGTTTCTTGTTTTTATTCGAAGTAATCATTGAAATCTTAGAAATTATAGAGAGGCTTGAGCTGGAAGGAACCTTGAAAGATCGCCTAGTTTAGACCCTATCACCTTGGGCAAGGATGCTCCCCACTAGAGCAGGTTGTGCTTTTCCTGCATGACAGCACAATCCTCTAGCATATCACCTACCCTTCTCAGTTTGATGTCTTCTTCAGACTTGCTGAGGGCACAGTGTTCCACCATCCATCCCATTAGCAAAGACAGACAAGACTGTGTCCACTATAGACCTCTGGGTTACAGTGCTAGTTACTGACCTTCTGCTACAGTTTATGTTGCTAATCAGCACCATCTGGGCCCAGCTATTCAGCCACTCTTCAATCTGCCTCAGTGTCAGTTTATCCAACCCCTGTATCAAAGCTTGTCTATGAGAATCTTATGAGAGACAGTGTCAAAGGTCTTACCAAAGTCTGGGTCAATGTTACTCACTATTCTTCTCTCATCTATCAGGACAGCCTTTTCATTACATAAGTTTATCAAGTTAGTCAAGCCTGATTTCCTCTTGTTGAATACATGCTAACTATTCTTGATGATTTCCTCGGTATTCATATGCCTGGAAGTGGTTTCCAGGATCAGCTGCTTCATCAGCTTCCTAGAGAAGGTGAAACTAACTGATTTGTCTTTCTCCAGTTCTTCTTTCTTCACTTTCTTAAAGAGTGAAATTTCCTTTCCTCTGTCCTCAGGCGCTTCTCCCAGTCACCATGATTATTCAAAGATTATTGAAGGTGGCCTTGCAATGACATCAGTGACCTTCCTCAGTACTTGTGTTCTTCTCATAAGAGTTTATGGATTTATGTATGTCCAGATTGTTTAGGTTAAAAAAAGATTCCATTTTAAATGTGAATCCACTCTAATTTTTCAGTCTCTGTGCTGAGAAGAAATCTGAAAGGATTGATACAACTAATAATTTTTTATTAAACCTTAAACATTCTTTCTCTCAGAAAGGAGAATTGAGAAAGCATT
The DNA here is from genome assembly GCA_013396755.1 of Sclerurus mexicanus. Lineage (NCBI taxonomy): Eukaryota > Metazoa > Chordata > Aves > Passeriformes > Furnariidae > Sclerurus > Sclerurus mexicanus. The sequence goes on along the minus strand of VWZF01006237.1, from coordinate 226,599 downwards.
TCTTTTAAAAAAGGATTAAATTCTTAGACAACCTGTAAATTAAGCCATGGACTCTTTCAGTGATAGCTAATTATCTTTCCTTCCCTAATGAGAGTATTCATACGTTAAAAAAAATTTTATCTAAATTGTAAAAATAATATTATCTAAATTGCAATATTAGAAAAGTGAGCAAACAGAGAGGTACAAAAGTTGGTCTTCCAATCAAGAATCTTCTTTGAAATTTCTTTGGCTCTATGCACTAGGAGAAAATTAGAAAATTCAGAAGAGAGGGATGAAAGAAATACCTCAGATTCTTTCTGATCTGAATGAAATGAAGGCAATACAGTGTTGAAAGAGGAAACTATTTATCAGTTGTGGATGCGTCAGCTATTCTCTCTTGGATCTCTATACAGTCAGTGAAAAGAAACAAATATTTTAAGGGCATAAGTGTTCTAACCTACTTTTAGATATATCCCTCAAGTTAAATCATGACCTCGGAGCACTTTTTTCTCTCAATTGGTTATAAAAAGATCCAAGGATGACTAGTTTAGATGTGGAGACATTTTTCTCATACTTTTAATGTTAGATAACAAATCCCATCTGTTTTTTACTTTCCAGTGAGAAAACTCCTGAGCTGTGATGAAGACAGCTTAATAGATAAAGCAAAACCCTTGCATGCAAGCAAAGCAAAAGAAGGAATTCGTTCATCACTTCCCATCTGCGGACAGGTGTTCAGCCACCTCCAAGAAAAAAAAGGCTCTGGAGGATCCTCATTGCAGCCTTCCACTACTTAACAGGCCTTATAAAAAGAGGAGGAGTGACTTTTTACATGGGCAGATAGTGACAGAACAAGGGGCAACAAGTTTAAACTAAAAGGGTAGAATTAGATTAGAGGTTAGGAAGAAATTCTTTACTGTGAGGGTGGCGAGGCACTGGAACAGGTCACCCAGAGAAGTTGTGAACGGTCCATTCCTGGAAGTGTTCAAGGTCATGTTGGATGAGTAACCTGAGTAACCTGATCTAGTGGGTGGCATCCCTGCCCATGGCAAATGTGTTGGAACTAGATGACTTCTGAGCATCATTGAATTGATTTTTGGTTAAGCCTACTAATGGAAAACACTAAATAAGGAGACAGATTTAAATACTTTAATTTCTCCTAGTTTAGTTCCTTAAGTCATATCTGCAGATAAGCACTGCTACTAATCTGAAATTCATTTTCAAGACTTTGTTTCAGAATCAGTGAAACTTGACTGTTGCTGACCCATTGCATATTTTATTTTGATTTCATTCTTGTCTTCAAAATGTTTAAGTAGTCTGATCAAAACCAAAATAGAACAAACAACAAACTCTTCATTTAAATTGCTTTGTTCAATCAATAAATCAAGAGCAGCACCTCATTTGTAGGGGGGAAAAAAAAGTTAGATAAAGTACAAATTTATATTTAATTCAAATAGGAATAGTTACTTTCAGAAATCTAATTTTAGGGTTGTGGAGCATGGAAATCTCAATCTTCCTCCAGGACAAAGGGAAAAGCTTTTTTTTTAGATTAATTACCACTCTTGTTTTGAGATAGAATTAACTGCTCTAGCATTTTGTGAACAGAAGAGAAATAAAAAAACTATTTTAGACTATAAATGTGATCTTCAGGCACATAAAATTAATGTAACTGCCAGTAACTAAGGAATTTTCACTAGAGAATTTAGTTTTTTCTCTCAAACTCACAAACTGGACCCTTGATTGTCTATCCCATTTATCCATCAGTTCATTTTATTTGTGTTCTTTACCATGTAAATTAACTTTTTCCATGGCAGTCACTACAAAGGCAGAAGCTTTAACTAATTTAGATAAAAGCTGTTTAGTGTCATCTGATATCAGATTACAAGATGATGCTTTATCAACATTTATATATGGATATAGATGATTCATGTTCCCCAAAACTTTAAGACAAGACTTTCTAACACTGATGTCTTACCTTTATGTGTTAATTTCACACAAGTTGCCCTTAGGATACTGAAATATTGCTGTATGTTAAGTGTAGATTCCCTACAACAAAGCCTTTTCTAAGTCTAGACCTAAAATTCTTATAAATAGATTGAAAAATAAATAGGCTGGGGATATCAGAAGAGTTAAAATCAGGTGTGGTAACACCCAGGTTAGCTTCCTAATATTTAGTTCTTTCTTTTCTTGATGTGTGTCCTTTTTTTTCTTATCTTAGTGATCTTATTTTGGCCAATTCCTTCTTTATAATGATGCACAAATTGCGTTTTTTTATTTGTGAATGAGGCTACTTCAATTGACAAAAATACATACAATGTGTGTGTACACTTAACTGACCCATTTAAATTTGTAATTAAACTTTTGCATTTGTGTGTTATGCTTATACATTTATTTTAGCTAAGTCATTATGCCTCTCCTTCAGGAAAGAACTTGAAGATTAATTACCTTCACCTCAAATAACACAGTTAGTTTGATAAGTGCATGAGGAAAGGAAAATTTTCTTGTAACCAAGAAGGCAAGAAGAGAGTTTTTGTAATTTAAACATACCAATGTTCAAATATATAACAAACTGCCCTTAGGTAATATTTTGGTTTGGTTTTGGGTTTGTTTTTTACCTTGAATTATCTTCTGCTTCAATAAAAAAAGAACAATGGACAGATTTTATCCTTAGGCTAGAAAATTTTCATTACTTTTCATCTTCCTGCCTTACGCAGTCTGCCAAGGAAAAATGCAGAAATCTAAATCCCACATGCTGCAATAACCTACCCATTAGACCACTCATCCTGAGACTAACCTCATTTTTTTTACAAGGAACAACTAGTCCTTAGAGGGTGAAAAGTCTCTGCTCTTCTCCTGTTGTGTGAAACACAGTGGGATTATCAGGAACTGCACAAACAAACCATACTTCTAAATAACAGCAGTCAATCATAATACTATTCCTTTCACCATCTTATTTTTTTCTTCTGAATAGCTTTTAGCTTTCTTCCTCATAATCATCCTTACCATTCTGTATTGACTGAAGTGATATTTGGTTATCAGTAATAGTTTATATAACAGTTTTTTTCTCTCAGATGGATCTATATACTTTAAGCAACCTGACAGATAAAATCTATAAAATATAGAAAAGCCAGTGGATAAAAATTACAATAAACAACAATAAAATAAGGATATATTGGCACTCAATTACAATTTCAGAATCTGAGTATTTGTGTCTCCATTACATTTAGACGATAAAAATATATACCTATATTCACCAAATACGTCATGATAACCAGAACATGAATTATAAATAAACTGTCATACTTGGTTTTTACTGGAAATTAAAATTGAATTTTGATCATAAGATGATGCAACAGTTCAATTAACTCCAGAACAATTTTATAATAATAATTTTTTGTACATATAGTTCAATTGAAAAAAAATTAGTATCTTATCATCATGAAAATCTGATAGATTTTCATACATTTGGCTAATAAAACTGGGCTGACAATTGCAGTCATCAAATTTTTTAAAAAGTAATTTTCAGAATATTGAAAACATTTTACTAAATTTTGTGATATACTTTCTACTTAAGAATCATAAGATTGCTGACACCACAGCACTTTGAAAATATCATTTTACTAAGAGTAGGAAAGAAATGTGGATGAAATCATGTGGAAAGACCAACAGAAAAATATGAATATAGAGGCAAATAATTTTGTAAAATGTTCTGTGAAATCAGTTTCTAAACCTGAAAGGCAAAAAAGTTCTCATCACAAATCATATGTATTTCCAGTAGCTTCCACTACTAAATGAAAGCTACTGATTATGTTGTATTTCTGCAAGTCAGGGTCTTATAGAAATATTTTCTTGTGGAATTAAAATCCTGACAGCTGGCTTTCTCCAGTTTGACAGTTTTTCTTGCAGGTGCAGGGATTTCTGAAAGGTTTATTTAGGAAATAGGACTTGAGAAAAAAATTCTGTGAAAGCTTTGAATTTTTGCATTTGTTACTTATTATAAATATTAATAAAATATTCATGTGTGCTGAAATGTTTAAAAAAAACCCTTACCATTTTAGCAGTGTTTCTTATTTCTCTCAAAAGAATCCTTTGAAGAGAAGTTTATAAGTGAGTTTTAAATATATTTATTTCCCTCACATTTGCAGTGAAATACACTAGACTGATATTGTAACTTAGTTTTCTTAAAGCAGTTTGTGAATCTGAATCTCTAGAACACATTTACCACTCCTCTTTTCCTTAAGTAGTTAGCAGAACAGAGAATTGTGCATAAAAGGATAGAGTGGAAAACTGCAACATAACAGTTAAAGATAAATTAGTGTTCCCTATAAAGTGAAAAGATTGTAGACACGCAGAGAAGTTCACATAGGCATAAAGAGCTTACATCTATTGCTGATTCTTTCATATTTCAAATGGCAATGGGTGTGGCATGCCATATATTAACAAGGATGAATAGAGAATACATAAAAAAATTGTGAGAAGAAAATGTGTCTATATAGAGGTAATTTCCATCATAATCTGGAGAAGTTTGAACCCATCTTGCTTAAACAAGAATTCCCATATATAAAGAAAGTGTCCATTATAATATCCTTTAACCTTATTTCTGATATCTGTCTTTGGACAGAAGGAATCATTTTATGGATATAGTACTTCTTTCTGTTGGCTGCAGAGGGATACTGGGTGACTAGCTTTACACAGTCCCAAAAGTTTGGAAAACTCATGTTTGTTCTTTTGAAAGTCCACTAGTCTGCTGTCCTGAGTCGAACTATGAAAATTGACAGTGCCTTGAAAATAAACTATTGATAATTCTGCCTTTACTGCAAAAAATATGGAAATCCTTTTTTACATTTGATTGATTTAAAACTTGAGGCAAACAATGAGTAAAGATCATGAGATAGGCAATTTTTTGAGTGTCAATGAAACAATCACTTTTTCTTTAAGATTTCTGAAACCAGTCTTGGTAAAACTAAAGATGGGAAATAAAGCTTTTCTTCCCATCTTCTTATGACTGTTCTTGAGCAGGTAATATGAGAAATTACTGTTAAAGAATGAAAGCTTTAAGTTATTACTGGAAAGTTAACACAAATTAAGATTACTACCAGGAAAATTATTTCTCTGTGATGTTAAAGTCATGAGTGCATTTAAAAGAAAAAAATAAATAAAATAGAAGATGAGGCAACAAGTAAATAAAATCAATTAACCTGGCAGAAGCACCTTCAACTTTCTGTGAAATGAAGACATTCTTTCTTTTCACAAGAGTTGATAGCTATGAAGGTTTAGACAAAAGGTTTTTGATTGTTGCTTACTAGAGGTTTGTGCATGCCATATATCAATCTCTATTATCATCTTTATTATATTTGTTAAATTACACTTTTCTGTATTATTTTGGCAATTTTTTGAATGAATGAGATCTTTATACACCACATGTGCTCTTTGTGCTGTCATCATATATCAAACACTGTTTACTGGAAATTAATGAAAAAATCATTTTTCTTTGTTGCTATGGCAATGTATTATAAAACTATTCAGTGGCATGCTCATACATACTAGTAACATGAATTTTCCTCAATGTTTCTTAATTTGTTTTTCATTTTATATGCATAAAAATAGTTTCAAAATACCATAAACAATTTCCAAGATGTCTCAGCTTCAGACATAAACTGGAATTATACAATCAATTTTTATTTACAAAAATCAAAAAAAGTTTTAAAAATAATTTCAGTTTTGCAAAAGTTCAGTAGTATATGATGAGTGCATTTTGATTGACTTTTTAGTTAAAAAAAACAAACAAAACCAAAATAAAACATCTGAAATAATCTGAAAAGATATAATATTTTATGTTAATTCCACTGAACACACTTTAATTCCTATATAACAGTAAATCTCATTTTAATCCTCTATCTTTTTTGGCCTAGTCTAAAGTCACATATATACACAATGTATTCATAAGGATTTGGGTTAGTGCTTCTTAAACTGTGCTCCATGGACAGCTGATGGTGCAGAAACCCATAATATAAGGTCTTCATGTTTCTTAAACCACTTGAGTTTGAAATTGGATGATTAATGGAAATGGTTCTGTGAAAGAAATGTTGAGATTTAACAGTGATCTGGAGAGCCATTTTGTTTAAGAGCAGATAGTTCAACCAAAAAGAATATTTTTCTAATATATGTTATGAAATCAGACTTGAATAAAGATTGTCTTAAAAGTATTTCTATGATAGTAATAGAAATTGGAGTTATCTTTACAATATTTCCATAGAAGGAAAGGTTGCAGGCCATTAAACCTTTACATATCTTTTCCATGGCATCTCTAGGCTATCATTATTCCTTTATCTTTTTATTCTGTAAAAATATTTATCTCTGGCTTTTTTTTTTTTTCCCTCACCACATTTCCAGTTACTTCACTCCTGTTGTATATTTAAGCAAGACATAAAAATATGATTATAGGTTTCTGTCTTGTCAGCTGGGGCAGAAGACAAAGTCTCCATGTACTTCAGCAAGGCAGGAGCTGGACCTTCAGTCATTGTCCAACAGCTGCAAGTATTTCTAAATGATACTTAGAGTGTCTGAGAAATCAAACCTTCTTTGGTCACTTAAAGAATTTGGGCTGTGTTTAAAAAATACAGTGTTCTTTTCATTTCTGCTAATGTGATCTGATTATTGAACACCCACATATAGCTGTGAATATTGAACTTAATGGTGTTTGGTTCCCTGCAGTGTAAGCTCTTATGCACTGGAAAGGTGCCTCTTCCTTTTTTGATTCCAAGAATGACACAAACACTTATAAGGTAGACAAGTATTTTATTAATAAGCAAGAAATCATCATAGAAAAATTATAAAATCTTATATCCCTTCTGATGATGAAAACCACAAGATGATACAGTACTATGCAAAACACTGGTGTATAGGTCTGTCCAGCTTATCCAGGTTAGCCAGCTGTGGGGTCCTCCTCCCAGTTCAGAATCATCTGTAACAACAAACAACAGGACTCAGCTTAGAGGAGTCCCTTGGACAATATGCTTTAAAGTTATCTCATTAAGAAAGTTAGTTCCTGAAAGAAGTCATGTAAGATTTCAAGCAGACAAGACAATACTCTCTCTATGTATTTATGATTAAATACATATTTCTCTCTATGTACATTGAATAATTGTGCAATAACTATGCCTGCATTTATTAAATTAGATACACCTAGATTAAACAGTAGTCACATGGCATCCATCATACAGAGACATAGACCTGGATTACCCATTACGTGCATCGGTAACTCAATGTACAATAATCTTTTGGGCTGACAACTACATAGGTTCTAAAGGCTGATTGGTTTTGGTGTGTAAGAAAACACAAGACAAGAAAAACATTTTTCCCCTAGTTAAGGTCTTGTAAGATCTCTTTCCTGTAGAGATAATTTAGTTTCTTCTAAGAGGAAAAAAAAAAAAAAGAATTTAACACAGTACTAATATTTTTTATAACTGTGATGAACTAAAGACATGGGCAGTCACATTTGTAGTTTTTGAATAAGGACATAAGTGGGAAAAAAAAAAAAAAAAAAAAACCAAACCTCTACAACCTCTCAGAGATCCATCAGTTCTCTAAATAATAGAATATTGTAATTGCAGCTATCTACACAATTAGATGGAATAACTGGGAACAAATGAAAAGAAAAAGTATTTAAGCAGTATTAAAAGAATATCTAAAAGTCAACCTAAGCAGACCAAAACAGACAAACAAACATTAACAACATTAGAGACATTATCCACATCAGAAAGAAACAAATCCCCACCATGTATATAAAATAATGTACAAGAGGTCAAGTAATAAAAAGTAACAGCAGTAAGATATAAATAAGAAGCCAAGATGTCTGGTGAATACCAAATAATCCTGCAGAGCAGACTCAAAGAATGTTTAGCAAAACCAGAACAAATTTTGGCCCCTAAAACAGAGTATGAAGAACAAATGAGACCAGAGTTTCTTTTGTGTACTAACAGTGAAAAAATGAAACAACAAGGGAGAAGAAGGAAGGACGGGAGGCCCTCTTTACTTCTGCATCCCCATGTTGCCAAGCTCTCAAGCCTGACAACCTTAACCCCTGTGACTAGGCACCATCCAGGATCCTAGCCATCAGTGCTAAGCCAACATCAGTTCAATGGTGCTGTATATTCATAGTTATAATAAAAGTTAGTAAATGTTTTATAGAGGACTAATTGCATATATAATGGCTAGATTTAATTGTGATTAAGAATTAAGCACTTGGAATGTGTGTTGTTTCTCATCATTACTCAAGGAGATATCTACAGATATAACTTGGACATGCCCTCTTCTTCATTGCCAAGCCCAAGAGTGTCTAATGCAAAGAGCTTATCTCATGATATATCAAATAACCACGTAGTCACATTTCAGTAAAAAAATGGGGTGTCCTATGTCCATTCATTTTATAGTCGAACATTTAGCATGCTTCAATTATTTTGCCCTGCATGGTGTTTTTTCAGTTAAGTGAAAATCAGCATGTCATAGGAAAGACTCATCCTTTTATCTTCAAATCATTCTTCATGATAATTTTCTACAGGCACATTTCTAAGGCAGATGGCAGGTTACAACACCCAGTGTTGCTTTTACATGGTAATTTCCTTCTGTAGAACTTTGGACATAAAAACTATTTGTTCAGAATTATAACCATTGCAGAACTCATTGCCACTATATACTAAATCATTTTTGGAGATTATGTTGTAACCATCAAATTATGATATATTATTTAGGAAAGAAGAATGGAACATATTTCTAGTATAAATACTGAAATGTAAACTAAAACCTTTGCTTAAAATACAAGATGGTTGCGAAAAGGAAATTTCTAAGGGGGTTACACATTTTGTAACAGTTTATTATAAACCTATTCATCCTCAACTTAAAGATTTTGTTTTCTAGATCTTTGGTGCTTCTTTTAATGCTGTATGGTTATTCTGGAGTAACTACAATAATTAAAACTGATTCTTTGAAGTACTGTTTCTGAAAGAGATAATACAACCTTTCCTTCATTTATTTAATTGATTGATATATTTTAGAATAGCTAAGATGCTATTTTAATGAATCAAAATGTTGTCATTTTCTTTCTGATATTAAATAGCTGCAGTTTTAGTTTATCTGTACTGTTGTACTCAAAATCATACATGTAGAAAATGGAATTAATCTTTAGAACTAGAGAAGTATTGTTTGCTTAATTAAATTACCAAATAGAAACACAGCAAAGAGAGGCCATTAATCCAGTCAAAATATGACTAATACTATAAAGTTATATAGGAAAACTCTTTGAAAATAACACAATAAAAATATTTAAACTGTAGTGCCCCTCTGCCATATTATGCTCATTCTCTGGAATGGTTCTGTGAGTCTTCAAGTCAGCAGTGACAATTTCCCTTGAGCAAAGTGTGCTGGAGCCCTACCATCAACCACCCCCATTGCACCTGCTTTGTTGGGAAGTGGTCAACAATGTGGCACAATAATCATTTCCCAAGTCCCGCAGTCTGTGACTATTTTTCAGTGGCTTTTTGTGGCAGTCTGTTTCTTCTGCTATGGTTGTCTCAAGGTCTAGAATTCTCCAGCCAGGTCTGTTTACCTTGACCATCTATCATGGTTTATCCCCAGCCAGCAACTAAATGCCATACAGCTGCTCATTCCCACTCCCACTTCCCCTCTCTGCACCGCCCCCCTCCCCTCCCCACCATAGAATAGAATCAAGGAGGAAAAGAAAAATAAACCTCATGGGTTAACAGTTTTATAAATGAAAAATAATATAATTAATATAATATAATATAAATTAAAGAGAGAGAGAGAATTAACACCCAAGAGAAGTGATGCACAGTGTAATTCCTTACCACCTGTTGGTTAATGCCATGTCTGTTCCAAAGCAGCAAAGTGTCTCCTGGCCAAATTCTCCCCAGTGCATATACTGACATTATGTAGTATAGACTACCCCTTAGACCAGTTCAGGTCAGCTGTCCTGGATGTGCTCCCTCATGGCTTCTTGTGCACCTGCTCACTGGAAGAGCATGGGAAGCTGAAAAGTTCTTGATTTAGGGTAAGCACTACTCAGAAACACTTAAAACATCAGTGTTTTACCAACATTATTCTCATTCTAAATCCAAACACAACACTGAACAAGCTACTAGAGAGGAAATTACCTCTATCTCAGCTGAAACCAGGACACCATCACTGCAGGCGGTTTGTTTGCTCTCAAATCCCCATCACATGGTCCCTGGACCTGGCCCAGAACCCTCACAGCCACATTTCTGTTCCTATTTCCTCTGCTGGACTACTTTCCTAGTTGACCTTCAGCCTGGCCTCATGCCCATGGCCCTCTCCAGCTATTCTGGGGCTGTCTGACCCTGGTTCCCCTCACCAGGCCTGAGCCCAACCAGCTCCCATAGGCTGATGTCACGTCTGACCTCAGCTTGTCCCCATCCCCACAGAGGTGCTGGCTGATTTCCTGGGTTATGGTACCCTGTAACAACAGGCTGCTGTTTGTTAAATAGTGACAGCTGGGGTGTGTCATTAGCCTTATCCACAATTGTGAAGTCAGACCATGTTAAATCATAATTAACCATCACATAATTTAAAAGAACCTACTAAAACTTGTTTAAATTAAATCAAGTCCAGATAAAACCTGAGACTCTGAACACTCAGACTAGTACAAACCCTTTGACTTTTTAATAATAATAGTAAAATCATATTTACTGGGCTACAACATCAACAGTGTTTTAACAGAGAGTCTTGACAGGTTTTATTAAGGTCTAATGTCCTTGCATAATGTAAACTAAGGCATTTTTATTGCCTGATGCGAAGACTAAGAAAAAGTGAAATTGTAGACAACTATAATGCTACCATGGGATAATACAAATTTTGGAGCCAAGGTCAATGAGCAATTTCTAATCTTTTTTAATGTTGTTTTTTCCACTGGATCACCTTCACCTCACTTCAGCATATCCTTCTATGACAGGATGTATACATCCAGCACCAAAAAGAAAACTGGTATTCTGCTTCAATGTCTTCTATTCAGCCTTAGAACTACTAGCTATAATGCACATATGTGAAGATATTGGACCTACTCTTAACTCCAAACTGTATTTTATATAAAGTAATTGATATAAACTGAAGACTAAACTATTATTCTGTTCTCACATCTGTACTTTTTCTTTCATGCTACATGTATTCTATAACAAATTTTAGAAATCTTTTGAAGTCAGATTGCTACTTCTGACTTAGCCTTAATTTAAAGAACCAAAAATGGTTTTGGGAAAAAAATATTCTTTTTATAAAACACCTGACATAGCTAACAAAAAATGAAGTGCAGAATTATCTCCTAATTTCACAGACCATGTCAAAATCTATTTAAAACCTATTTAAAGTTCATACAGCTTTGCCAAAATGTTCACAGTTACTTTTTCCTTTTATACAAGATACAGAGGTTTTGCATGACTGAGAAAAATATATACTTGTTTACAAAAACATGAATCCCTTCTCAGTTGTTTGTTTGGGGTTCTTTTCCTTTCTTTGCACTTTCACAATGATAGTAAACAGCTCTCTCAGCATCCTTGGATGCAGCCTGACTGAAGACATGGACTTCTGTGGTTCAAAATTCCTCAGGTGAACCCAGAATCATTCCTCTTCTGCCAGCGTTTCCTACTGAATTCCTGAGCCCTGTCTCTATGCAGAAAGACCCTCATCTTGTTGATAAAGGCCAACACAAAGAAGGCATCAAGTACTAGAACTTTATCTATGTCTACTGTCACTAAAACATCCACACTTTTCATCAGAATTCAGAATTCTATTTGTAGATATGAATTTGTGGAAGCTGAGTTTAAGCAAAACATGAACGATTATGATGATGTTTATGCTTTTATAAAGAGTTTGAAATGCTCTTATATACTCTTTCATATGCTCAACATGAAATTCTTCTCTGATAATATTATAATGCAGTAGAAGGACAACATTTTCCTTGAGGATTTCTTTTTCTGCTAATGTAGCGGCAGAAGATTTTTCTGTTGTTGCCCTTAACAATCCTTGTCAGTTTCAGTTCTAGAAGAACTTTGGCTTTTCTAACACCATCTTTTCATAATGGGCCAAAGTTTCCATATTCCTCCTTTGTGTCCTTTCTCCACCTCCTGGATACATACTTATTGCACTGGAGATTAACCATGAAATTCATGTTTGCCAAGTAAGCCTCTTAATACGATTACATATTTTTCAGAGTATTGGGATGGATTATTAGGATGGGATTCTTGTGCTCAGTCATAAAAAACTGCAAGCCACGTAGAGCTCCTCTGTCTCTCAAAGCTGTCTCTGAGTGTACCATCTGACAGTTCTCCAAAGAAGCCAAAGTTTACTCTCTTGATGTACAAGGTCTGTATGCTGTCCTACTTGCCTTCCTCACTGCACTTGGGATCTAGAACTTTACTGTTTTGTGGTTGCTAAAGCCAAGACTACCACTGATTATCACATCTCCAAGGAGTATTTCCTTGCCCATGATTTGCAGATCTAGGAAATGGTCTTGCTTTATAGGCCTGTCTAGCATATATGTTCATAAGTTGTGCCAAACACTCTCCAAAACTCCCTGGTTTCCTTTTGTCCCATTGTATTAAACCTTCAGACATCAAGAAGATTGTAATGTTCCTGTAAGAGTTAGGATCTGTTGTCTGCAGACTCTTTTGAGGTTTTTAAATTTTTGTCTGTTTCTTGACCCTGGTTGGACACCCTGGAACAAACTCCTGTCACACTGGTACCCTCACTTCTGATCCTGACTTACCTCCTAATCTGATGAACTTTCTACACCAAAACTCCAAACATTTGAACTGCTTCTTCATATAAAGGGCAACCTGCTTTGTCTTCTTCCATGCCTGTTCTAAATAAAGAGCCAGTATCAATTAATCACAGCACTCCAGTCAAACAAGGCATTCTATCTTCTCACAATTGTCTTCATGATGTCCGAGTCTTATCTCCACACATGCTGATCTCAGGGTACACCAGGTCTGGCTGTCCCTGCCCATCCTCCAGGGCTCCCTTTGCTCTGCCCATGGTCCAGGACACCATGTCAGCCCCCCGGAGCCATCAACTCCTGCTCCAGTAATGCCTGCAGCAGAGCTAGTCTCCATATCACCTGCTCTGCCTGGTCAAGGGTCCCCTAAGCCAGGCCCACCCACAGGTTCACAACCTGGCCTAACTTTAGCCTGGCATGACCCCAGAAAGTGCCTGATGACTGGTGCTTGGACTGTCCTGGTGATGCCTGGATGTCCTGCTTATGGATGAGGGGGTGGGATGGGCTAGGTCCTGCCTGGCCACCCCACCTGCCTTGTGTTAAGGAGCTCTTGCTGAAGAAAATCCTTCCAAATTTTAATATAAGGGTAGAATAGAGTCCTGAAAAGTATTACATCAATTCAGAGATGATCCATTTCAGCTGTAGTAACAGAAATTAATTAATTTGTACATTGAGTTATCACAGGTGAGGACATATTCTCTATTCTCAGAATTTTAAATCCATAGGAAGCCAACAAAAAAAAGATATACACAATTCCCATCCTCAATATCTCCTGAGACTGTGTTCTGTGGAAAATCAAACTAGCATGATTTCAAAAGGCTACACTTTCAAATCTCGTCTGATCCTGCTTACGTTAAATATCAGAACCATCAAGTGAACCAATATGAATGATAAAATTGATCTTGATTTACATAGACACCTTTCAGGTTTAGTTTCTTGAAAGACTGCATGGTCCTACTTCTAAGTTTTCGCACTGTTTAGTTACTTTATTCCTGTTATGTGCAAGTACATCTGTGCAGGGAAACTTTGTAAAAAGTAGTGATAAGTATTGTGCTGTAAACAGTGTACTGTTCAAAGCATCTGCTTTGTGAAAAAGTCTTAATTTCACTTACATTCAGTAAAATTTTCATTATTAATTCTGACAATTTGGGAAAAAAAGTGTTATCTTTTACAGTAGTGGAAAGAGTGGGAAGAAAATCTTTAATGAGCTAGACTTTTACATGTTACAAATATCCATGAGTCTAATGGTTAAAGCTGTGCTTTGCTAAACAAAAATATATATGTAACTGATTTTATTTTAAGAGTCAGAGACAGGTTTGTCCTGTGGCTTACAGGTCAATCCCAATAAAGATAACCATCTGGCTGTCAAGTCAGAAAAGAGAGCATACAGATTAATCATCACCCAGAAAAGTTAGTGGAATATGTCCTAGTATAGACAAACACAACAATAACTTGGCCTTGTATTTAATGAAATAACTCTTTAATTTTTGTTTACAGTTTAAAACCTTTTAAAAACCTATACTTAACCTATATATGAAATACATATAACCATATATACAACACTATATAATTGTGTTTATATACAATTGTGTAATGAAACTGTGTATTGGTGTAGCTTGTATGGCAGCTTATATGGCTCAGTGCTGTAAAAACCCAAGATGATATAAACAGCTTCATGGACAAAAATATCGAAATAGATAGCTTATCGTCCCTCTCTAGAGCATGTCAAAACATTCTGTAATCCCCAAATAGATTTGCAAGCCTCCTCAAACCTTGTGCTTATCAGGTAATATTAGGGAAAAAATTTTAACAGCATCAACTGATTATAGACAGGTATTTTGATAGGTATCTCAGTATACAAGTCCATGAATTCTTAAAAATAAATGAAATTTCCCCTTTATCTACATTCAAAGCAAACTTCAAGATGATTAACTAGGTGTACAGAGTCTTACTGGGACGGAGTTAATTTTCTTCCCAGCAGATTTGTGACTAAAACTCTGATGATAACACAGCAATGTTGTGGTTGTTGTTGGATTTTGCTTGCCCGGCATGAAGGTATTCTCTGCTTCTCATCCTGCAGCAGCTGTGAGCAACATTGAGAGTATAGGCAAGAGGTTGGGAGTGAACATAGTAGTGAAAGTAGGCACAAAGTGACAAAAAAAAAAAGGTTATTCCATATTGTAGAACATAATCTTCAGCAATAAAATTGGTGAGATAGTATTTAGAAAGCAGCTGTTGCTCAAAGACTCTCTGGGCATTAATCTGCTTGTGGGAGGAGCTGAGTGACTACATTTAAATTGCTCATTTCAGGGTGTGTTGTTTTGTGTTTGTTTTTTGTTATGGTTTGGTTTTGTTTGTTTGTTTCTCCTTTGGCTCAAATATTAAATGTTTTTATATCTACCCTTGAAATTTCAACTTTTGCTCTTCTGCCTCACTCCCCCATCTTGCTGGGGAGAAGGATGATAAAAGAATGGCTGTTTGGGTGTTTAGCTGCTGTCTGTGGTCAATCCACCAAAATCCTATTTAGAAGGCGATGTGAGTCTTGAAGGGTCTTAGATACCAATAGGATTCATAGTTGTTGGAACTGTTTAGCTGGTACTTGGCAGGTACTTACTTGCTGTTACTTGTCATAATGTTGACTCATTAGCTTTTGATACTGTTCCTTCACCTGCCCTGTGGTGTGGTCCCTCTCTTGCTATACACTGAACTCCAACCTCCTTGCTTTCAACTTTTGCTGTTTGTTCTGTTTTTAGGGTTTTTTATCACTTTGTCTGGGAGTGCTATGATAAAAACACTGGCCTTTAGCCTAATCTGCTATTTAGGCCCTGCATTGTTGTCATCTTCCTACCCAGGAAACAAATTGTGAAGAGATTTAACACTTAGACTTTTCCCCCCTTTCCCTCTGGAAGTCAATTCCCTCCTTCCTTCTTCCCCTCTGGGACATGATTTTTGCCATGTTGCAATCACTCTTCAGTTCTTTGAATCTTCCTATGTAACCTGAATGTTTGTATTGGTGTGCACTGAGAGTCTGGTTTTGTGTTTTCCCAAGGTTAACCAGCCACTTGGGAATGCTATACAGGGATGTGCCCTGAGACAGATAATGGATGGCAAAGTATGAGGAAAATATTTAGAGGTACTTATAGTTTTTTTCCCTCCAATGGTCTAGGGCTTCTTGTTGGAATAAGTGCAGTATCCCGTTGAAGTGGCAAGCCATATGAAGAAAGATGCCTTGCCTACACCAAAGAGATGCAAATTCTAGCTCTGTATTAGAACATATCCTAGACCTACCAAGCCTGTGTTCTGAACCCTCAAAAGGCAAGAGTGTCTCTGGATTTGAGGACATACAAGTGAACACTGTGGTTAAGCCACTACTCAAGCTTCAGCTGCAACAGTCTCTCCTGTAGTCAAGAAGAAGAGGTTAGCTTGGTTAGTAAGGGAGGAATAGGTTCTTTCTGAGATAAAGAGCAAAGAAGAATTAGAAGAGGCATTGTTGTCTGCAGCTGAAGCAAGAAAACTGCTTTTCATCACCAGGTTAATGAGAAGGTATATTTTTCTCTTCCAGCAATTCATCAGCAGAACTCCAGCAGGGCAGATTATTGATTTATGAAGGTGGCAGTGGAAGTGCTTCAGGAATTCCAGGCATACAGAAAGTGCATGCTTAAGTCATCATTCTGTGCCTCCAGAACTAAGAGGGAGTTTCTCAGGCAAGACTTGTAAGCTATATATTATTATGTTGCATGTGCTGTAATTTTCTCACCTTTTTCTCACCTGTTTTTTAATTATACAATATACTTTTAATGCAGCTGAAAAACTTCCTAGGTTTTGGGGTTTTTGTTTGTTTGGTTGGTTGGTTGGTTTAAGTGGAAAACAATACATGTACACAACCAAACTGGCTGTCAGTTGACCAACAATTTCTAGTGTGAGGTCATAGTTTTCCTACCTTGTGTTCTTGTGTTTCCATCTTTAGGTTAACCACCACCAAAAGACACAAAGTCTGCAATTCGGTTGCCTAGTGTTATCTGACATATTATAGGTCGTGTTTCTTAATTTCTCATGGTCAGATTAGAGGAAGATCCCACCTCTCCCAAACATCCACATACCATTACTATTTGAGTGTTTGAACTGTCTTCAGGCAGTAGAACATGAACTGACATGGCAACAAAGTTTTGAAACATCAGAACTCTGGGTTTTTTTTCTTTATTTCATGCTTTAAAAACATCTTTTATAAACTGATTGTATGTGTGAAGAAAAAGTAAGTGAGGAAAAGGCATGAGATTTAAATTTGGGGAAAGGATGCTGTTTTCAGTCATATTCTTTGATTTCCCACTTGGATTTTTGTTTATTTTTCTTGTTTCCCTGCACTTGCTTTCATAATCATCTGTGGTTTATTGGAGACTTTTCTCCTTTTTAGCTGCAATTTTGAATAAAACCAAATCTTTGTTATTTTTATGATTTATTTATTCTATCATTTATTTGATTATACTTGTTTTAATATATGATAATGTTTTGTATTTTAAATAGTGGGGAAGGATTTATGATTTCTTACAATATATTACTTGTAAGATACAAAGAGTAGAATTTACTTACCATGTAAAATTCAAGTTCAAAATTTTAACTCTAGAAATGTAATGCCAATGATAAAATCAATACTAAAGCTTTAAATAAACTCTTTGTGGATGTCAGAAGTAAAATTAGCAGGAGATAATGCCTCTTTTCACAAAGAACACCAACAACTGTGTTCTTTCTGAGGATCCAGTTTATTTTCTATAATTTAATTAGCAATAAAATCAGGCATAGATCAAAATTATCAGTTAAAGCAACAAAACGCTTATTTCTTACTTAATTAAATCACATGGAGTCCTTGTTTGGTAGGGGTTTGGGGTTTTTTTGTTTGTTTGTTGGGGGGTTTTGTGTTGTGGGGTTTTCTTTTTTTTGCTTATTTTTTTTTTTGTTTTTTTGAGTCTCTGTGTTTTTTCAACTGTCTACAATCTCAAAAGCTGAACACTGTTGAGTAGATTAGTCTCATTTCTCAGAGGTATGGTGTTCACTGTAACTGCTGACTGTAGATTACCTTCAGGTCTTCACTTCTAGTCTTCCTAGTCAGTCATATTGATCCTTTCAGAGAAGCTAAATCTTTCTGTTCTTGTGAAATATCAGATCAATGTGGATTATCTATTAGTGCTGCCTCTACAGCTATTCTTTCTAATACACACGCTAACATGGTCTAAGAACACCCAGGAGGATATCATCCTGTCTTAGTCATGCTGAGGACTACTATCCTCCAAGAATCTCATCTCTCTATTAGTAGTTATAGTACAAAGATCTGAACGACACAATCCTGAAAGCTAAAGCCTGCGAATGGTATTTCTGAGGATATATCCACCAGTTATGGGCTAGGGATGTAACTTTGGTTTTATATCAAGGAAGACCAAGAAATAAATCTAACAGCCCTCTGAGAATTTTTTTTTTCATTTTACAGAGAGTTTGCAGTTTCTTGTGATATAATTTCTGAATTCAAAAAATATCCCACAAATTTCATATCCCTCAGTGAGTGTAATTGTTGTTGAAATGCTTATGAACACTAAGTAAGCATCTGATCATCTGCCTCTAGCCCTTTATCTTTACCTTTCAATGCCACACCCAAAAATGTGGGCACAATGTGTATCTTCTGTTGCTGATAAAAAACCTGAAATAATTTGGAGAACAAATTATATATATGTTCTAGTTCAATTAGCAACTGATGTGTTTCCATGGTGTATGATGGAAAGTACTGTGAATAGCACTTCCTGCAGCCCAACCGAGATAATTCATTCTTGCTATATGGCAAAAATCAGTGTTTGCCATTATCTTTTACGGTTGAATTTTGCTTGTAATAGTAGAAAAAAATCTACCTGAGAAACCATGGATTCATGCTCAAAACTAGGTTATCTCTTGATTGGAAAGTAAGTCACTTGTACTGGCTCTGGCTGGGATGGAGTTAACTTTCTTCATAGTAAAAAGTTCTTCACTTGGTGTCATGTTTTCAGTTGTTGGACAAAACACCAGTATTTTGTGTATTGCTAAACAATGCTTAGAACAGAACATGGCTTTGCAATTTATTCTTTTTTTTTTAAAGGTTGTTTTTTTTTTTTCCCACTTGTTTTGTCCTGTTCCAGAGCAAGTAGGCTGGAAGTGGACAAGATATTAGGAGGGAACATAGGTGGCACAGATGACTCAAAATTGGCCACTAGTAGTAGATAAAGCAGCAGTGCCACTGTCCTCCAAGGTGGCCTTGTTTGAATACCTCAATGAATTAGAGACATGGGCAGTTACCAGTTGTATGAAACTGAATAAGGGTAAGTGCCTGATTCTGCATCTGGGACAGAACACCCCAGATTGTTTGTATAGACTGGGAAATGAATGAGAGGCTGTAGAACAGCCATTCAACAACTAATTTCAACAACTGTTGAAAGGGACCTGGAGGTCCTGGTCATCAGCAAGTTGAATATAAGTCAATAGTGCCCTGGCAGCCAGGAGGGCCAACTGTGTCTGGGGGGGCATCAAGCACAGCATTGCCAGCTGGTTGAGGGAGAAGGTTGTCCTGCTCTGCTCTGCACTAGTGCAGCCTCACCTTGGATATTGTGGGCAGTTTTGGGTACCACAATATAAGAAAGATATTAAACTCTTAGAGAGTGTCCAAAAAAGGACAAGGAAGTTGGTGAAGGGCCTTGAGGGGAAGCCGTATGAGGAGCAGCTGAGGGCACTTGGTCTGTTCATCCTGGAGAAGAGGACACTGATAGAAAACCTCATTGACCTCTTCAACATCCTCATGAGGTGAAGTAGAGAGCCAGGTACCGAACTTGTCAGTCTCGTGATAGGACTCTAAAAATTGGCCTGGAGTTCAGTGAGGAGAGATTTAGGTTAGGTATCAGATTTTTCACTCAGAGTGTGGTTGGGCACTGGAAGAGGCTCCCCAGGGAGGTGGTCACAGCACCAAGCCTGACAGTTCAAGAAATGCTTGTCAAACACTATCAGGCACATAGTATGACTCTTGATTGAGACTGTGCAGGGTGAGGAGTTGGACTTCATGATCCTGATGGGTCCCTTCCAGCTCAGCATCTTTAAGGTTCTATGACTCTATTTGCCACCCCTCCCTCCCAATGTTCTGTTCAATTAGCCAAGAATATCAACCAGTCTATGTTGCTGGTGTCTGTACTGGATATTGTAACTGTTGATATACAATTTGTGGATGCTACACTTTGGTAAAAGGCTCTTTGTTGATGGAGGCTGTGTACTTTGCCGTTAGGGTTGTACCATTTGAAACCCTTAGAAAGATTTATAGATTGCTCCTTCCTCATAAGTAATTGCATAAGCTCAGTTACAGGACTCTGTGGGATGTAACATGAGACAGGTAAGGAGGAGATTATGTAAGAGAAAGAGGGGCCTCTTCACACATAAGGACTGAAAACTCATTAAGAAGAATAAGGTCAGATGACAAAGATGACAAAGTGAAAAGCTTTCTCTGAGGAAGCAGAAGAAGGTGCTAAATGGTACTGAATTTAAAATTAAAGATGTAGCCTAAAGGAATTGCAGGAGCACAGTGAGTAGAAATAGAGATTAGTTTCAAATCTTTCAATTTTATTGTTTCCTACAAAACACCTGAATTATGTACATTTTAAAGATTTTCTTTCTTTTGTTTTAGTTCTGAAGAAACGTAGGTGTAAGTGTTGCAAATCTTTATGTGTTTCTTTTCTCCCTTTAAGGAATGTGTCCATTTCACACTGGCCAAAATTCTACTGCCATCCATTAAGAGTTCAATCTCACAAAGCTTTTTGACTACTGTGACAATAAGATTATTCAACTCACAAAATAGCTACCCGGCTGGCAGACAAGCCAGCAGGGAAACCTAAAGTAAACTTGTTATAAAATAATCTCAGTACAATGTGCATTTGGAAGGCTACAGAGAAGTTTGGGTAAAGTGTTAAATGCAAAAAAATACCCTACATCAGGCCAGAAGACCAAATAAGGGTGAGGATATCTTCCGAGAGTTGTAGACAGTTGTTTGGAGATGTCAGAACTTCAGCAGTTCCCCATTCATTTCACATTAGACAGTAATGTGGTTATAATTGTGTGGGCAGTTTCTAGCGCTCATGAACATGAATTTCCCTCATAGCACTAGACACCATCACTAATTTTGGATGGCTTAGGTTTTGAACCCTGTTTTTATTTTCCTGTTTTGTTATTTCCTTTGTTATTTTATTCATCTGAATAGTATTAGATACAGGCCTAACTATTTGCCTAGTTTATTGAGAGTTATAAGTTATAGGTCAGTTTCTTCAATAATTACATATGTCAAGTATAAACACAGAACTGAAGAAAAGGAAAAAAAAAACAAAGAAAAATAAATCCAGAATATGTCTGTTTCATGTCAGAAACAAGACCTGGCAGGGTAAATCCTAAACAAAGCAGAGCACAGTGTATACATATATTGGCTTCTGTGCAGAGTCTGGCTTCATGTATTCAGTCCATGCATAGAAATAAAGCAACATAGCTGGAGCCACTGTCTGGAAATAGCCTGTTATCAGAAACTGGGCATAAGTCATGGAATGTCACAAGCAAGGAGTATGTGTTGTTCATTTTAATGACAATGACTTGTGTAGTAAGAGCATCTGGAGACTGATAATATAGTTTTGCTTATGTCTCAGTCTGTGTGCTTTGTTTTGTTGTTTAATCAGGTGATTTAATACAACATTCATGTGGACCAAGTTCCACTAGACTGGAAAAGGATCTTTAAATCATTTCAGAAGTAAAAAAAAGGATATCTTACGGATTTAATTCTCAGTGTTGAAATTACAATTATCATAGAATCATAAAATATCCTGAACTGGAGGGCACCCACTAGAGTCATCAAAGTCCAACTCCTGGCCTTGCATAGAACAACCCCAAGAACCACATCATATGCCCAAGAGCATTTTCCAAAGGCTTCTTGAACTCTGTCAGGCTTAGTGCTGTGACCACTTCCCTCGGGAGCCTGTTCCAGTGCTCAAACATCCTTTTCATTAAAAAAATCTTTTCCTAATATCTAACTTAAATTTCCCTTGACTCAAATTGATGCCATTCCCTCAGGTCCTGTCACTGGTCACCAGAGAGGAGAGATCAGTTCCTGCCGCTTTGCTTCCCCTCACAAGGAAGTTGTAGACTACTGTGAGGTGTCCCTTCAGTCTCCTGTTCTGAAGGCCAAACAAATCAAATGACTTCAGCTGCTCCTCATATGGCTTCCCCTCATATACTTACAGTGAGTCCTCTGTTGCAATTCAAATTGGGTAAACTGACAACACCCTTTCAGATTTTAAAAAGATACTTATTTCTTGACTGTTGAAATTGTATTTCTAAAAACTATAGTTTACTTATTTATCCTAGTGTTATACTCAGTTCCTTTTCCTAACCAAGAAGACCATGCCTTCTATTGTTCACCTTGATTCTTGTCAGAGATTGTTCTCTGCTTGGCAAGGAAATAACTAAAGGAGACCTGTGAAGAAGGTTAAGTTGGAGTTTAAACAAGAAAACCTCATAGCAATTATTTGACTAAAGAGAACCCTGTAATACTGCTGCTTCTGACAGCTTTTCATCAAACTTAGTTAAAGCAATTAAACAAAACAACTGCTTATCTATTGGTGACTGTTCGTTTGCATAATTAATTATTTATTTCTACCAAGAGGAAGGAGCATAGAGAAGGAATAATAGGTGGGGGAAAAAGAAACCTGTCAGCAGAGGAGGCTTTCCAGATCACCTTCAGGACTAGGGGAATCTTTTCCTAATGCCATGTTTAGGTGAGGAACCAGAGGTAGGGAAAGTGGGAATCAAATAGGAGTTGTGAGGTATCAATGTGAAAAAGCAGAGGGATCAGAACTCCTTGTGTGTAGGGCCAGGAGTTGGGCTCAATGATCTTTGTGGGTCCCTTCCAGTTCAGGATATTTTTTTATTCTATGATAAAAAATAAAAAAGGGTCAGTCTATTAGAAGCCCTTGGTTGTTTATTCTTAATATTACAGGCATGCTTGCATAGTTCTCAAAGTTTTTCAAATATTTCTGAGGATCTTATATATTCACAAACCGTGTTAATTGAAGACTGACACTCCTCATGTTCCATCTCGTATCCAACTTGAACATGACCTAAAAAAAACCAAGAGAAAACTGTAATCCATGAGGAAAAAACCTAAAACCTACATAGCATTCTCATCTAGAGTTTTGAGAAGAAAGAGTTCCTTAAAAGTATTACTGATAAGGGAATGTGTTATAAAAGTGAACAAAATTTTCCTGGCTGCATCAGGTTCACAAAAAGGCTGGAAATACTTGGGAATGCAAAAGTTTATTCAGTAAGTAGTGAAATTCAGAAGGGAATGGGAAAAGAGGAATGACACTTGGAAATACTGAAATGGCACTAAGGGATAAAATATCAGTTCCGTAGTTTGTTGCTCTCTGCCACATGGTTACAATGGAAATGTGAGCAGTTTTTTGTTTGTTTTGTGATTTTCATTGTTTTTCAAGATCTTGATAACTGTCATTATCTTCAGTTTCATCATAGTCAATGATTTCAAAACCAAAGCTGGTGTAGTAAGTTTTAGTTAAATCAGCTATTTGTAAATAAAGCTCTCAGTGGACATCATGTATCTCTGGTTCTGTAAAACCAAGAAGTGCAAGATAAAATATTTTATAATATTAAGAAGCAGCTTGAATTGAAATCAAACAGATATTTGTTGGGTGGTTTTTTTTTTTTTTTGGTCTTCATAAAAGAAAAAAATAATCTAACCAGAACTATAATGCAATACAGACAAAACTCCTTGTGCTGCTGAATTATCAGTTTCTGCTATGCTGTTTAACATTTTACTGAGGAATTTAGTTATGGAACTCTTCATAATTTTTACATTATCTTTACCATTCTAGCCAGAAACCTTTGGTCATATACTGAAATTAATTTCTTATCTATCATAAGAAAAATAAATGGTTTACAGTCTCTCCTTAGTTCTTTTAAATGTCTTCTTTACAGTGGTAAGTCAATTTTTATACTTGATGCAGATACAGAACTAATGCAACAACCTGGACAAGCTTGAGAAGTGGGCCCATGGGAATCTTATGAAGTTTAACAAGACCAAGTGTAAGGTGTTCCACCTGGATCAGGGCAACCCCTGATGTCAATCCAAGCTGGGTGATGAACTGATTGAGAGAAGCCCTGCAGAAAAGGACTTCTTGGGGTGCTGGTGCATGACAGGCTGGACATGACCTGGCAAAATGCACTTGCAACCCAGAAAGCCAATTGTATCCATGGCCAGCAGGGCAAGGGAGGTGATTCTGCCCCTCTACTTCACTCTGGTGAGGCCCCAGCTGGAGTGCTGCATCCAGCTCTGTGATCCTCAGCACAGGAACGTCATGGACTTGTTGGAGTGAGTTCAGAGGAGGGCCACCAAGATTATTAGAAGGATGGAACACCTCTCTTATGAGCAGAATCAGTTTTGGTCAGGCTGGAAAAGAGAAGGCTTTTGTGTGACCTAATTGTGGCCTCCCAGTACTTGAAGAGGGCCTACAAAAAAGAAGGAGAGGAACATTTTACAAGGGCATGTAATGATAGGACAAGGGGGAGTGGTTTCAAACTGAAAGAGAGTAGAGTTAGATTAGATATGAGGAAAATCTTTACTGTGAGGGTGATAAGAAATGGAATAGGTTGCCCAGAGAAGTTGTAGATGCCCCATCCCTAGAAGTGTTCAAGGGCAGGTTGGATGGGGCTTTGAGTAATTTGCTATAGTGAAAGGTGTCTCTGTACCTGGCAGGGGGATTGGGACTGGATAGTCTTTAAGGTCCCTTCCAACTGAAGCCATCCTATGATTCTATGATTTTATGACAACATATTCTTAGCCTTCATGTGACACCATGGTTAAGATAATCTGATCTTGTATCTTTTAATATCAAAATCATATTCTTCAATAATACTGTACACAGCAGAAAAAGAAAGGTAACATTTTCTGAAAGTGTATAAGCAGCTGTTCCTAGAAACACCATTCTGTTCTTTAATTTTATCATTACTGCACAAAGAATCTGATATAATATTTATAAAATATTTATAAAATTGTTACCAATATGTGGAGAAGAGACTCTATAAGCACAAAATTTGCAGTTAAAAACTTTAACTCTTAGAAATACACTATACACTTTCCTTTTCTTTCCCTCTTGTTCTCCAAATGTTAATTTTATTCACAGAAAAATATTGAGAAACTCTCCACATCAGTCATGTTTTGAATTGCAGAAAAGCATATTCCATTTCTGAAGAGGTGTCAGGGTAATAGCTAGATGTTATTTTCTTGTTGGAAGAAATGGATGTTGGTAAATATATTTCATGTTGCTCATTGAATCATTTAACTACTTTGTGTGACTAACCTCATGACTTTTAGATTGCATTATTTGTTAAGTGGTGGACAAATTAATTTTCTATGTCAAATTAGTTGTTTTCTCAGGTACTGCAGCGTCTTAAAACATTTTCCACAGGATTAAAACAAAAGTCCAGTATAAATGAATATATATATGCACTCATCAAGTCATACAGAATCAAGCCAGACAACAATAAGTACTTGAAAGACAAAGCAAGAAAACAAAAATCATAAAGAATCATTCATAGTTAGTATGTATATTTTTCAGATGCTCTTAGAATGCAGAACAAAAGACAGTGCAGAAACAGATGAAATAAGCTTAAAGAACTGGCCCTGTGAATCTCTACACTTTAGTCATTCCTATATCCTGCCTAAATCTGTTTGAGAGTTCTATACATATCATCAAAATCTTTTAATCATGAATTCTTTCACTCTAAATATACACAACTAACTCCTGTTAAATTTTAGATAGATTTCCCTTGTACATTCAAATGTCTTGTGTCATTGTTTATTTCCAGCTGGCAACTAAGCGCTACACAGCTGCTCATTCACTCTCTTCGAATGGGAAGAGAATTGGAAGGGTAAAAGTGAGAAAATCGTGGGTTGAGATAAGAACAGTTTGTTAATTGAAATAGGAGAAAATGAAATAGTAATAATTATCATAATTTAAAAAATTGTGATAAAAAAAGACACAGAGAGAGAGAAAACACAAGAAAGACAAGTGATGCTCAGCCAGTCCCTGAGTAGTTGGTCCCCCAGCCAACCTTAGCCCTAGTATGTTGCAGAGCATGATGCCATATGTTATAGAATATCCCTTTGGCTGGTTGGGATCAACTGTCTGAACTGTGTCCCCTCACAACTTCTTGTGCACCCCCGGACTCCTTGCTGATGGGGTCATGTGAGGAGCTGATGGGGCCTTGAGGCTATGTGAGCACAGTTCAGCTATAACAGAAACATCTCTGTGTTAACACTGTTTTCAACACAAATCCAAAACATAGTAGCAGCTACTATGGCAAAAATTAACTCTCTTCCAACCAAACCGGAACACTTCGTCGCCCCTTTTGTGTCAGTTTTGAAAGAAATTCCGTGACAGTGATTAATTCCTGAGATTCTTTAGGAAGCTTGTGGCTTCAAAATAGAAAACCTTTTCAACAAGGATGCATAGTTCATCTTTGTTCCTAGCTCATATAAAAGAAGAGTGTAAGGGTTTTCTTTTTTTCAACATCAGCCTGACAAAGGAAAGAGAATGAAAAGAATGGAAAGAAACACCTAAAGACATAAGATATGACTGTAAGAACATAGCAGAATATCTCTTTCCACATACAGACCGGTCTTTGAAATGAAAAATGTCATTATCCTGCAATAAAAGAAATGGGAGTAGCAGGAGGAGGAATCAGTGGAATATGTACAATGAGTGGAAGCTTTCAAATTTCACCTCACCTAGATCTTGTGAGGACAGTTGCAGCTGCCAGGCAATCAAAGACTTCACCTGCTCTCCTCTTTGAGGAGTATTTTAGGCAAGTTCACAGTAAGACAGCAGCAAGTCTTTCTATTCTGCTTACAGTAGCAAGTCTTCTTACTCTGCTTATGTTGCTGCATTTGTCAGCAAATTCACTTTTACAGATTTCAAGAATACTCTGAGTTAGAAGAGACCAACAGTGATCATCAAGTTCAACTTTAAAGTGACTGGCCCATACAGGAATCTAACCACAACCTTGGTGTTGCTAGCACCATGTGCTAACCAACTGAGCTAATCTCAGGATCCCTTTACTTTATATTATATTTATATAATATATTTATATTTTATATTATATTTTATATAAATTTATATATAAAATTATATTTATTAATTTATTTATTAATTATACTATTTTATATTTAGTTTATATTTATATTTACAATGGATTTTGATAATTTCTAATTTTTTTAATGACTAACAGTAAATAAATAATCTAGATCTTAGATAAATGGAGAAAAATTCATATTAATTTATGTCAATTCAAACTTGTTAAACACTGTTGTGGCAGCTATCACCACAGATAAGTTTGGGAATGCTCTATGTTTGGATTTTTCTGATATTAGATTGTTTGGGGGGTTTTTGTAGACACTGAGTGCGTTATACTAAAGCTACTTCCTGGTCTTATTCTGTATTACCACCTAAGCTATGTATCAGAGTTGTAAAGCAGAGAGTTTTATGGTATATACACAGATATAAGTAGGAAATTATTTGATTTGTGTTGGTAATAAAAAAGTATAGATACCCATAACAAGAAAATGGAGTCGGTGTGCATAAAACCAGTGGAGGTGGAATACAGTGTAATTTGCTACAGCAAACTCTATTACTAAAAGACAGAAGATAAACACACCTTGCAAACCTGTTCAGAAGCAAGTAATTTGAAGGAATTCAAAATTAAAACCCTAACATACCAAGTGTCTGAAGTCTTTTACTTCCTAGTTTAACACTGGCAAGATAATGCAGAGAATAGAATTTGTAAAATTGTAGAAGTCAAGATATGTTATGAATGACATTTATATTATAAATCACTGGCTAATGCATTAATTGCTGTCTGCAGCTCATGTTCTGTAAGTTGAACAAA
Organism: Sclerurus mexicanus; assembly: GCA_013396755.1. NCBI lineage: Eukaryota > Metazoa > Chordata > Aves > Passeriformes > Furnariidae > Sclerurus > Sclerurus mexicanus. The sequence goes on along the minus strand of VWZF01006237.1, from coordinate 198,830 downwards.
AAGTGGAGCTGCACATAAAACTAAGCAACATCACAAAGTCTAGGAATAACACATTGCATGTCCTATTCAGTTTTAGAAGGATAAAAAATGAGGGATTAAAATTTCAGGAACAAAAGAAAGAGTGGATAATCCACTTTTCCAAAAAAGAAAAGAGATCATAAATTATTGCAATCTATTAAATGCACATAAATTTACACTAATGCAAAACTTACACAATTTCAGTAGTTTATAAGGTGATGTTTTAAAACTAAAGAAAACAAGCTGTGCATAAGGAGATAACAACAGGGTTGAACTTTTTCAAAAAAAACCCAACAGCAACAAAAAAAAAAAACCCAAAACATAAAAAGGGCTTGTTTTCTTTCTGATAATGGTTAATGAATAAGAGAGGGTTTGAATCCTGAATATAGTTCAAGAGTAACCAAAAATCTACTAGCAAGTTATAAAAACTGAACATTTAAATATTGCTTCAGGAGTGTGATACGTACCTTAGCAAGCAATATATTTAAGATTCAGCTTTTCAGCGAGGTCTTATTTCTTTATTCAGAGAAAGCAACCCAAATGGAATGATTTTTTCTTGATTGGAATTGCATTTTCATTACATTCATAATAATTTTTCACACTCAACAAGTAAGAACCCTTTTTATGTTGCTGTGATTACCTTTGTTTTGACTTTTTTTTTTTTTAATTAAAGAAATGACTGACAAAAACTAAGCTCTTGAGTTTTGGAGAGGCAGAGGAAGTGGGCTAGGGACCTGGTAATTTCAGAACTCTTTATATTAGATGCCATTTTCCTCCAGCATATCAAGAGACATGTGATAACAGTGGTAATTATGAAGCAATTTAATTAAATTCTATATTCAGACACTTAGATGACATATTTTCAGTACAAAACATCTTTTCTATGCTTATAACCAAAACTTTATGTCTAAAATTTTAAATACAAAACTGAAAATAGCAGCCCCAAGCTACTGCCAGTGTCTCTATGAGAAAGTATATACATGTCTATAATATTTTTAATATCTGTCTCAGTGGTCTGAAATATTTGTTATTTATTCTGCTGGTTCCCCTTCCCACACATTATTGTTAATAATTTTAGTTATTTAGTAATAACAGTAGCCAGAGAAAACTTTACACTAAAATAATTACATCAAGATAATACTATTTCTTTTCTTTGATTGATATTTGGCATAATCACAATATTCTTTCTTGATGACTCTTATCTAGAAATTACTGTAGCTTATTAGTATAGGAAATACTGTTGGAAAGAAACACTAACATGTCAATGCTCTACTTTTTCTGCTTTTCACTTTTTCTTCTTTTTACTTCCTCTGAGTAATTAATTCTGGTTCTACTTCTGTTCCAAGGAAATTAGTGCCAGTAAGCTGCCCATCATAGATTTCTAAACGTCATTCCATAGAAGGATTTTATAATATTCACTTGAATGTCTGGTTTTATATTTGATCTCCTGCCGTCTCAATACAGGTCAAGTGCAATTCTTTTTCCAGATGTTTATTGATGACTGTGGAATTGAATCAGACTCTAGTGGCCTGAGTCCCAATTAGAGTGAAGACATGTAGATTCACATACTGTTGCAAATTTAACTGTTTCACCTCTGATTAATTATATATTTAGTTTCTTGTACTCAACTCTTTCAAAATACTGTGGGACACTAAGTCCTTCAAGAAAAACAGAAAGAATAGCAAATGACAGAGTAATTCTTCTATTAAAGCCTTGATGGTACAAACTAAGCTCAAAAAGTTTTCAAGAAGTTTGATATAGATATAGATAGATATATAGATGTATGGATGATATAGATATATAGATATAGATGATATAGATATAGATAGATAGATAGATAGATAGATAGATAGATAGATAGATAGATAGATAGATAGATAGATAGATAGATATGATATACTGGCAAAGCTCTCTGTTGGATTTGAAACATTGACAACATATGAGTTATTACCTGTACTTGACAGTTTATCATCTGTACATGATAGATTTATGTCATGCAGTCTTGGAAAATCTAGCTGAAGATTTGGTAATGAAGTTCTCTTTGTAGAACTGGTGACTTACCCCTTCTCATCCCTCTTCCATCTACCAAGGAGTTACTCTAAGCTTCACCTTATCAATGAGAATCAACCCATTTTGACAGCTCAAAATTTTAAAAATAGCCTCTCAAACATACAGGTACATTCATTTTTTTAAAGTAATGTACAAATATTGAAGAAACTGAAGCTAACTCTCTGCTACTAACACCAAAATTTCTGTGTTCTTGAGTGATTATAAAGTTTTCTCCCACTAAAGTACTTGCTCAATTTTACAATAAAAGCAAAAATGGAGACAGTAGTAAGTCATGATGTTCATTAGCTGAGTGTCAGGGTATGTGGAAGAAAAATATCTGCTCCTTTAAGGTTGTCTGTCCAAAGGACAAACAAACCAGAACATACAAATCTGACCAACACAACGACAAGGGAGGTAGTGGTAAGAACAACTCTGATCAGTGGCATGAATTGGTAAGGATATGCCACGTATGAAATTGTTTCTTTTCATCATTTTGATTCCTTGATTATTTTTACCAAAAGATTATTATCACAAGCGGAAACAAACAAACAGAACACCAGCAAATCAAAATAAACTGCAAAAGCATTCTAACCAACAATCAAAGACAGACGACTAAAGAACAAGTTTCCCAGTACCTCATTTCTAACTACTGTACCCTGAAATGAGGATGCAATCTACCCATTTTTATGGCTTCTGAATATTGCTGTTCCTGGTTATCCCATATCTTTAACAAGTACATTAAAAAGTATTTTTGCACTTACCAGTTTTTAATCTTTCAGTAAGGAACTTCTGTAGAATGGGAAAGCTGTGGATTATAATTAAGAGTGAGAACTCAGTTCTCCGCTGTTCTGATCGTTAAGCTGTGTTGCAAAGAGTGTGTGCAACCCTCATTGTTAGTCTGAACATTTCTGTCTAAATTCCTCTTGAACCTAGAAGCTACAAATACTCAACATCAAATGATATTAGATAGACAGTAAGTGCCTAGAGAATAAGATTAGGCAAGATAGGAGTGCAATTGACAATAGTGTGTTTACAAGAATATAGCTGTTAGACCTCCAAAAAGGTACAGGGAATTGTTTGTTTTTGTTTGTTTCTTTGAATGTTTCCCCCTCTTGGTATTTCCTATAATAATTAGGAGTGAGCTTTTCTAAATTACTTTCTTAAGCTTAGGCTTCTGTGTCTAGATCTTTATTACACACTTGCTTGTTTGTGGGATAAGTGTTATTATCAACTTTTCTTGCAATTTTCCTTTCTAACAATTTTTCTGTCTCACAGTTTTTTTTCTCACAAGAGGGTGAATGCTCTCTGTTAATTTGTTGTTACTTGAAAATAGGTGATATGAACATCACTGAAATGTCATTCAGTAGTAATGTATCTCAGGGAAAGCACACAAGTTCACATCAACTATTTTTCAGTAACATATGACAAATTAGTTTGTCTCTTTACAAGGCATTTGTACAGAATAACTACATCATCCATTCTAGTTATGATTGATAAAGGGCACCTTGTGAGCACACGGTGCAGAAAAGCAAACACACAAACAAATTATGGACATTGTGTGAGCATTCAGATTACACATAATGACTTTTACAATCAAAATATTAATGTACAACATTATACATTAAAATATTTTAAATTATATTACAATATTATAAATTATAGCATTATAATTTTTTCATACATTTAAAAAGTGATCTTGAGGTGATAGAAGTTTTATTGTCTTTTTGCACTAATTGCTATGTTTTGTTGAATACTAAGCCCAAAACTCAAGCCAAGGTTAAAAGAACTGTGTCAGTAAAGGGTATAACAATTTTCTGACCCTTCCTCCCTTAGCTTTTCATTAAAGCAATTACAGAATCCTTTAAAGAATCAAGTTATAGTCTTCTGTATGTTTTCTTTAGTCATGACTTCTCACACTTTAAGCAACTTTGAAGATTCCTCTGATTCTGAATAAATTAATTTTCTGAAAAATTTATATAACTATTTAGATAGAAAACAATAATTTAAGAATAACTATTCAGCCTATGACTGAATGAGCACTTACTTTGGAGTATGGCAGCTATGTTCAAAACCTTGTTCTATTCTTTTTTAAAGATTTTCAAAATTAGTCAATGTTAACAAAAGAGTGAATTCCACCTTCTCTCCAAATTCCTTCCACTTTTTCTGGTGCCTCATGATTTAGTTTTTAACAAACTTCTCTGGGACAATACCTATGCCTTATATTTCTTTGAAATGAGAGAAAAGTTAAACCAGAAAATGAGGTTCTTTGATTGTCCTGGAACAGTCTAAATTTTCCCTTTAATTTTTTTCTTTCTTTTTTTTTTAAATAACCAATATCATTGCAGTCACAACATCAAAGAGCTATCCTTTTTTGCTTTCCCTCATAGACAAATCTTTATAACTGGAAAAGTTTTAGCTACTTATATAATCCAGTTTCCAGTAGAAGTACAGCACTCATTTTTAAACCAGCTAGTTTTCTTCCCTTTCCTTGAAGTGCACTCATCTTACAACTTCAGATTAAGTGCTGCTGGAAAGCAAAGCTCTGATTAAGGAGTTTGAGAATGTTTGGTGTGATTGGCTTCTTTCAACCTTTCGCTCTGTACATTCACAGAATCGCAGAACAGCAAAATGGCTGAGGCTGTCAAGGACCTCTGGATATCATCTAGTCTGACTATCTAGAGCAGAGTCACCCTAGAACACATGCACAGGATTGCATCAAGATGAGTCTTGAATATCTCTAATGAGGGAGGCTCTACAACCCTCCAGGCAACTTGTTCCAGTGCATCTGTTGCCTGTTGTTTACATCAGTAACTACTATTCCTATTAGGGAAAGTACTCGGTGGGGTTATTCCTGACATTCCTGTCATTACGATGCAATTTAATATTAACAGTTTAAATATTGGCAAAGAAGTGAAATATATAAATGTCACTACCTGGGAAACAATTGTAATTATGTGAGACAACAGCGACATTGAAAATTATCTTGAAAAACTGAGGAAGTAGTCCAGGTCAATAAATGGAAATTCTATAAAGTCTAAGGAAAAATATGCAGGGGGTGGGGGGTGGAGACAAAACAAAAAGGAAGAATATAAAAATTCTCATTAACAGCTGGGAAGCACTATTTCAGGAAAGGATCTGAAGATACAAATCACAAATGAGGAAATATAGTGAAATAAATTGACAAACTTAGCACAGAGGAGAGCATCAGGGATAGTAAGGATTTGCAAAATATGATCTGTAAGGAAGTGCTAAAGGAACTGAGTTTGTCTGGAAATAAAGCAATTGAGAGAAAACAACAGCATTCAAATATATGAAATATATGTAAAAACGAGACAGTGATGGAGCACTTTCCATATTGTCTGAGGGAAGAACAAGAAATAATCAATATACTACACAGCAAAAAGGCTTCAGATTTGGTACTGGAAAACATAATTGTAATGTTTACCCTTCAAGCTTTTCAAGAAAAACACTGGGATTTCTTTGGAAATCTTACAAATGTCTTGGCTGGTGTTACCGTAAGGGGAAGGAAAAAAACTTACCAAGACAACTTTTTGTGGGTAAAGTAGAGAAGAGTTCTTTTACTTATAGGGCTTTGGGGTACAGACTATAAAAGAGTATAAAAAGTATAAAAAGAGTATAAAAGAGTACAACACGTGTTGGCAAGTAACAGATAGAAAAGACTAGTGCTAGGTTGAACTCACAGCCTCAGGAATACGATGTGAGCTCTTTTTCCAAGCACCATGGCTTCAAAACATGCAGAGTAAATTAATCCAAAAGGCGTCCCTTTCATTCCCAGCTGTATCCAACCAACCCCTGAGCCACTCTGCCATGTCTTAACAAAGCAAACAAGGGACAACAACCTGCCCCTCCCAGGTGAAAGACCCTTTCACCCACAGGCTGGGAAGACTGACTCTTGAAGCATCTGGGCCCAAGTCAGCTCACCTCCCAACCCACTGTAAACAAGGGAGAAACTCCCTTTTGCAGCTGCTTCCCTGCAGGTCATCTACCCACAGCAGCACATACTGGTACCCAGTTCCCATTACTGGTCTCGTCTTCCTTCAAGCGGGACTTGAAGTTCTTGAGGTCCAGCCTGGGAGAACAAGGGAGGGGAAACATCTTCTCCCCTCACCTTAGGAGAGCAAGGGAGGGAAAATCCCCCTTTGCAAATAGAGCTCTTCTAAACTCCTCCCCCTGCTCCCTCCTGGGACACAGGGCACCTCACCAGGCTGGGCAGTAGAGTGTGTGTATGCGTGTGTGTGTGTGGGTGTGTGGGTGTGGGGGTGTGTGTGTGTGAGAGAGAGAGAGAGAAATGTCAACAAAGTGTAAGAGCTGGGAAAGCTCTCTCCCTATGTGGCAGCATACTAATTTTATAAAACTACTCAATTATCATATCTAAAGGTTGCATCCAATCTAAGAAATGTCCATACCCAGAACTTCCCTTAGGACCGCCCCATGGCACACCTCTCCTAGAACTGAGTTGGAGGTCTTAAGACCCTTACTTCATCCTTTATCATCATCTTCACACCACTTTCCCTTATTGGAGTTTCTCCAAGGTTGCTGGGATTTGCTTTCTTGTTTTGACTAACATGGTATCTAATTATCTTAGCTCTGGTACGTGTTTCCCAGGCATGGTGTTCCAGCTATTATCTGACCCTTAAGACAGCTAACACAGGGTTAGAGGTTGCTAGCTACTCTAAATGCAAAAAACTACATAGAAGTATAAAAATCCACAAATACTTGAAAACCCTAAGGCATCACTGATATACTTGGTGTTGCTTTAATGAAATGGTATGTATTCATTCAAGGATGTTCTCTTATTCCTAAAACATGGTCATCTTAGAAACGATTCTGTTTCTCAGCCTTGAGCTCTGTTAGATATGATCATTGCTGTGGAAGGAAATAAATCAACCAAAACTATTATTTTAAATATTATCCTAGAATCTAACAACATCCCAGAAACAGCACAGGACCTGGCAAGTCATTCAAATACCATACTACTGACATGTGCAGCCCTCTTCAAGGCTCCTTCCTTTGTGATTCTCAGCCATATATTTTGAAAAATGGTCTTTAAGATTGTTTTTAGGCTTTTTTATTTATTTGAAATTAATTATATTACCAATCAGTAAGGTAGTGAAATGGAGTGAAGAGCATGAGACTGCTGAGTATGGATTTCTTTTTTTTTACTCAGTTACTGACTACACATTGCCTTCAGGTTATGTTTTGAATGAATATTTTGCAGAAAAAAATATTAACTGGGAACATCTTAAAATCTGGTTGAGTGCAGTATCTGAGAGTACTACAAAATTGGTAGAATTAGCTTGCTAGGGTAATTTAGAAAGTATTGAATTTATCACAGTGACTGAGAAAATGAGAAAAAAAAGAAAGCAATTTGTTAGTTTGGTTGGTTTGTTTTTCCTTTCTAAATTATACTCTGATTTGTGGCAACCAGTCACATTACATACATTTCCATATTTAGATTTCCACAATTACAGTTCAAAAGGACGCCATCTATTTTATGCATAGAAATTTTACAGTGGCTGCATGCAATTTCTAATCCAATCAAAAGTACATAGCATCTCTCCACTCTTCTCTGCAACCGCAAATCAGATGCTGTTTGTCCAGGTTTGCAAGGTTTATGCATTCAAATAGATTCTATTCATTTGTCTGAATGTGACATTATAGTTGTTGAATGCACCTAAAATACTCTAGAATTTTAAAGAATTTTAAGGCCTCATTAGTCAGACATAATTATGTGGGTAAAAAAAAGGAAATTACATTAACAACAGGTATATCATTCACCTTTGGATGTACTTGAAAAACTACACTGACTCTATAAGTACATCAGTTACTGGTTGGCTTGTTCAGTTAAGAAAGTTTTGCAAAGTTTTTTGGATATCATTCTTTCTGTTTTGTTTCTAGGTTTACTTCTGTATATATATATAGTGTATTTTTTTTTTAATTTATTTTCTCTTTTTCTCCAAAGTTCAGTTAAATTACAGCAGGGACAAAAAAATAAACACCTACCACTGTAACATCTGACTGAAGTTGTAACTGCATGTTGGAATCCAGAGATCTTCATTCAGATTTATAAATATCAAACAAAAAATTCGAATATATTTGGATCAACTCTCTTGTTTTGATTTTCCAAGCTTACTGATCAAAATTTAGTCTGCTGGTTTACCATATATTTAGGAAAAGAAGTTTCTTTTTGTCAACAAAACTGAACTTTCAATGTTATTCTGGTCTGCATAATATGATGGAGTGTTGCCCTATAGCTGAATAGAAACAGATGTATATGGAATAAATAACAAAAACAGACACAGATGGTGTATCACATGTATAACTTCTTAATTTATCCCTCATTGTGCAATACAATTATCTCAGCAAGTAGGCTGTATTCATCCCCTTTTCACAGATTCTGCCAGTTCCTGCAGGGACACTTTTCTGGATCGTGCTATTAACTGCCAGGGCAGCACAGAAAGACTTCTCAGTCTCTCATTGCACCCTCTCTATATCCCTTCCATGTCTATTTTGCCTTTTGTTTCTTTCTTTCTTTCTGAGTAACTGTGATTACAATGAAAGGATTGTTTCAGGTAATTTTTTTCATTAGAATAGTGATGTGGTTGTTTTTAAGAAAAAAAAAACAACAAATCCAACAAAACCCATCCCACTTCCTATATTGTATTTGCAACTACAGGATACTCTTTTCCAAAGGATAATGTGCTATTTTAACTTCATGTTCAGAATTCATATTTACCTCATGAAATTTGTATAAGCTCGACTTAATCTCAGCAATGTTTGGTTTACTCTGAACTTTGCATAATGAATATTAAATTGGGACTTTGGTTTGAATAACAAGATGTTCAATGTTTGTCCATCAATTTGTAAAAATTATTTCCTATCGTAGCCTTAAATATGTCTTTAAGCTTATGGAAATCCTGAGCATATAAATATTATTCATGTAAGCATTGAAATAAAAGGTATTTATGAGTGTATTAATTCAACTCCCATGAAAGTGCCCATAACAAAGTAAAGATGTGTCATCAAAGTTGGTACTGGAAAGGAGCATACCCTGTGAAAAAAGTTATATTGGTTGTTTTCATCTTTTTTTTTTTTTTTTTTTTTGGTTCCCTTCCTTTTTTTCTTTTCTTTTAACCAAGATCAAGAGTTTAATCCATTGCCACATACTTGACAGTTCCTGGTTCCATTAACAATACAGAGCTATGTGCTTGTCTGCATTACTTTAGGTCAGTTTTGCATAAATCCATGGCTTTATGACACTTTTTGCCCAGTAAAGGCTTGAAAGAAGAAAACATTGAGGCAAGCAGAGAAGAAACAACAGTGGANGTCTGGTTTTGAATTTGCTCTACCTCAGTTATTCCAAAGTTTTTTGATCTGCTTCTTTCTGCTTTCCTGAAGCTCTCCCACAAGGTCCTAGATATTTCTGGCCAGATCTTTTTCTTCTGATTCTGTTGAAGACAGTAACAAAACTCCATAAGGAATACTTTGCATACTTTGCTGTTTGTTTTGAAGCTGCACTCTCCAGCAATTCTCATTTCCCTCTGTCCTGAGCTAAAATTGGCCACGTAGCACACACACATGAAGTAAGCATCCATATGTTTGCTTATGAGACTGACATGCTTCACTGAATGTGATACTTACAATTCATCTGACTTTAGTATTTTTGTATGGAGGAGACAAGGTACATGTTTGTGCTTGGACTACAAAAAACTAATTAATACAATTGATCAGAATTACTAAACAATTGCACATTTCTGTATCATACTAAGATTTCTGCTGATTATTAAGATGCCAAATGGCAGAAATGTAATGATCTTTTTTTTTCTTTTTCTTCTTTTTGTTTACTGAAAAGATTTTTTTTTCAATTCTTACTAATTTGCNTTCCCTTCCTTTTTTTCTTTTCTTTTAACCAAGATCAAGAGTTTAATCCATTGCCACATACTTGACAGTTCCTGGTTCCATTAACAATACAGAGCTATGTGCTTGTCTGCATTACTTTAGGTCAGTTTTGCATAAATCCATGGCTTTATGACACTTTTTGCCCAGTAAAGGCTTGAAAGAAGAAAACATTGAGGCAAGCAGAGAAGAAACAACAGTGGAACAGGTTGCCTAAGGAGGTGGTAGATGTCCTGTCCCTGGAAACAATAAAGGTCCTGTTGGACTGGACTCTGAGCAACCCATCTAGCTGAAGATGTCCTTGCTCATAGCAGAGGGGTTGGACTAGATGGATTTTAAAGATCCTTTTCAAAAGTCCCTCAAACCATTCTGAGATTCTATGATTTTAATGAATATATAAATATGCTGTTCCTATTCAGTATTATTAACAGACAAAATAATCTGTTTCTATAGAATAATTTTCTTAAATTTTGCATATATTTTCTTTAACACCAAAAACTTCTATTAGGCATGTTTTCAAATTGAAAAAAAAAAAAGTTGAGATGAAGCTGATACATGATCCATGTTTGCAACAGTGACAAATAAAAATCATCTATACATTGGGTAAAGTCTGATGGAGAAATCTTTGAAAATGTCTTTTTGCCATCAAAAATCAAATAAAGGAACAAAAAGTAGTATGAAAATACTAATCAGAAANTGAAAAGATTTTTTTTTCAATTCTTACTAATTTGCTAATTATTTGGATTTTTTAATTTTCATTACCTTTTTTATAATACAATAAAAAAGACAGATACAGAGTACCATTTGCCTTTTTCATTCCAAAGAAAGCAATGTAGGAAATGTATGTCTTTTCTGTCAGCATTAAGAAGCATTCAGTAGAGCTTTAATGATTTCTGGTGGTGACAAAAGCAGACAGATAGCTATTAGCACCCCATGACTTATCATAAATCCTTTCACCTAGTATTATTCATGTTCTGTACTTGTTAAATAAGTGAAAGCACTCTGATATGAGAAAATATATTTAGCTGTTCTCACTATTAAGAAATATGTGCAGAAAATTTGCTTAAGTATCCAACTTAAACTGGTGACTGTATAAGTCAGTAGCTAGGCTCCATTTTCTGATAGCAATATGTCCTACAGAGTATTTCACAGATGTAAAATTCTAGAGCTGGAAAAAAAAAAAAATGACTGGTTAGATATTTGATCTCATGTTTACTAGAAGAAGTTGTTTAGAATATGGGAGTACAGATGAATGCCTGGTAATTTCCAAACTGCGTTAATATATCTTGATGTGTACATTGTGTATCCTAGCATCAACACTAAGAAAATACAGTTGTGTTGTAATGAATTTCTGTCCTGAGAAACTGGAGAACCAAGATTCAAGACCTGGGCATGCCACACTTTTTTTCACAATTTAGGTTGCACAAAGCTTTAGATCAGTGAGGCGTGGTATCTGTGGCAGCTATTTCTTACAACAGCAGCAGTGTTTTTTTCCTAGACCTTTTCTAGGTCATGTTTTCTGTATGTTATTTCTCTGTTCTGTGAATGAGGTAATTACTTCAACAAGGGATGAAAAACGTTCAGACTTTCCATTCCTGTACTTGCAGCCCTTCAAATCTGTTTTCACTGAAACAGGGGAATTTATTTTCCTATCACTAAACTAGATTATATCTCAAGATCTGACTTTGAAACATTACAGTTAAAAATGATTTAATTTTGCCTTACCTTATTAAGAGCATCATTTTTTTGTTTTGCCTTTGAATTAAGCACTTTACTAGAATATATACTTGTGTTTCTAGTGTTATAGGATGCTATCTTTTATTTTAAACAATTTATGTTCTCTGAAGTATTTTCCTCACAGTATTTGAGCTTCAATACAATCAAGTATTATTTCTTTTCTTCTAGAATGCTCTGTAATAATTACATTATGGATGCAACAAAAAAACCCATGTCATTGATTTCTTTGCTTCAGTTACCTTTCTGTATGTTTTGAATTAATTATTTCAATCCAAGAGAACATTTAATTACATGTATTCATACACAGAATTTTGCTTATTAAACAACACTGGGTTTTTTTCTTCATAGAAACAAGCTTCATTGTCCTAACTAATAGAAAATGATATTTTTTTTTTTATTGATCAACTCAGATATTGCCTTTCTAAAGATTTGAAACAAATTCTGCTGATATATATGTAAATTCAGAAAATTATATTCAAACACATTTTTGATGCAACCAGCACCAAACTAAAAATATTTTGTGGTTTTTTCCTAAATAAAATCCACTAATTTTAGTTAAGGTTTCCTAGGGTTCCCTAGATTTTTTTTTTAGCAAATTGAAAATAGATGTGCTACTTCTACTGAAAAGAGTAATACTTTGAAATAATTAACAACAGCAGCAATGCTACTTCTTCCACCACTTCTACTCTTCCTAACCCCATAACAGATTATATCTTCTTATTCAGGATTTCCAATTAAGACATATTTCCCTAACCCTTACCCTTACCCTAGCCCTAACCCTAACCCCTTATATTTTACTAAATTCAGTTTTGAGGTTTTTTATAGTTTTTAATTTTGTTATTGTGTTCCTAATTATGTAAATAGTATCATATTCAAGAATAGTATGCATTTGGGAAGGTGTCAGTGTTACTTAAAAAAGATAGTCTAGGATAAATAATGTCATATGTTTTGTGTTTCTGTAAACTTGATGTCTCTGCATCTGGAGATGATATAAATTATTATCAAAAGTAATATGGAATTGGGTAACAGATTTTCTGCCCATCTTATGGGGAAGGTGTAAAGGAAGTGTAATAGAGTGTTTATATTTTATAATTCCTGGAGATTTGTTGGTTAGCAATTACCAGAGCCATTGTCCTTAGTGTAGGCAAGCACTAAAAGGACATCGGTATTTGAGGAATCTATGATTTTGGTCCTATTTTGCCCAAAGCTTGTATTTTCAAAGCACATTTTTCAATGTATGTTCAGGCCATTAAGCTGACTCAGATTTTTCTGATTTTCATTAGACTGATATAAATGTATATCTGTAAGTATATAATTGCCCCATAGATTGAGATAACACTAAAACCAATTGAAATTAGCTAAGACATATTAGTTTGTTATAAGGAGACAACACAACGAACAGGTAAAATATATTACCTTCCATATTATGAGAGTATATATATTACCTTCCATATTATGAGAGTATAATTCTTTCACTCAGGTAAGTTTCAGTGACATTTTACAAGGAAGTGGTAAGTGTGATGTTCAGTTCTTGTGACTTAACATTAGGAAAAGTTTAAACAGATTTGTAAAATTCATAAATGTTCATGGGAAAAAGAATCTACAAAATTAGACAAATCAAAACGCTTAGCATAGAAACATAAAATCTTAGGAGACATATCTTTTTTCTTCTCTATAAATATGCAAAGAATTATTAACTATCAGCACTGACACAAGATGAAATAGATACAAATTAATCAGGCTGTGAGAGGTCAGCCTGAAAAACCAGAGAATTTTACAATATAGTCTTCCATGGTAAGAAATCAGGAAAACCCAAGTGTCTATAAGACAGGGGACATTAAATTTATACAGATGTTAGTAATAAGGTTGGCAGAGAAGGTTAAATATCTGATTTTTTTCAAACATGCTTTTTTCTGAAACCTGTATTTCTTTCAATTTTTAAGGGTTAATTACTTCTTATTTTAAATTGCTACTTTATTTGGCTAGAGTACTATTCTGTTATTTTAACTTACCAATTTATTTTGCTATTTTAAGGTAGTTAAACATAGTTAAATACAGTAAATCACTTAATCTCAAATGAGGTAAAGCACATAGAATATGTGTCTTTAAGATCTAAGTCTATAGGTATAGCTGTCAGAGTGAATTATTCATATTCATATTATAATCCTCATATGTGTAAAATTTTGCAATAGCAAATTCTTTGGGTTTGTATTGTTTGGTTTTTTTTATTTTTGTTTTTTTGTTTGTTTGCTTTGGGGTTTTTTTATCCATTAGAGATAATGGGGAAAAAAGAGGTGAAATTAATAAGACAGAAGAATAAAAAGTAAAATACATTGTGTGCCAAATACAGTGCATTCCCTGATTAAGTACTTGTCACTCAAGAGACTCCTCTCATATGTGAACAAAAATTACTGCACTTAGACGTTCTTACATCAGTCTTTCAAATCCAAACACAGATGCAAATAGTTACATATTTTTTGCTGCCATTGTTTTTTTTTCCCCCCAGAGAATTGAAACAGTGACATGTTTCTACTGCAGTAAGAATGAGCACTGCAAGAGAATCTGATCATTTAATTGTACACATTAAACGAAAATATAAATTTTGAAGCAGAAAACTGACTGCATCATAAAACAGGTGTCTCCTACAGATATTTTTGTGTATGTATATATGTATATAGGCTCCACATTCTCATTACCTCAGAAAAAAATGAACCAACTAACAATATGTGTCTTCCAGTTTAATGAGCCTCTAACTTGTACACCATGTACATTCTGGGCTGCACTAGTGAGATCACTACCAGCAGGACCAGGGTCATGATACTTCCTCTTTGTTCAGCACATCTCGAGTGATATATCCAGTTTTGGGTTCTGTGAGAAGAAAAGTATTTTCTAGCTACAAAAGGATTTTTTAGCTACATATTATGCATGACATGATTTATTTTTTAGAAAGTATTTATCTTTTTTCATATAATTCATACCTTTATTTCTCTAACAGACTTTGTATCTGAGCTCTGGAAAGAAAATTTGAACTTATTGTTCTATAGTTCTGCATGTCAACTTTTATTCTCCCTACAGCATCCAAACAATGAAAAGCACCACCTTTCTCCTTTTATGAAATAATGATGAGATGTAAAATTCAATTTCACAATAAGCCTATCAAGGTGTTACACATCTGTGTGCATGTTTTTAGGTTCTGGCAGATTATAGAGATACTCAGTTTACATCCATAAGCAGACAGAAATACTAAGAAAATAATAGTATTTGGACCACTTTCATGAAACAATTTTAAAAGATTTGCTTTTCCATATAAAACTTTTTAGGTTGTTCAATAATGAAATTGTTCTTATCACACAGTTCCTCTATGCATTTTTAGCTGTACAAAACCATTAATAAAACAAGTTTTCATATTTAAAAAAAAAAAAAAAAAGAAGAGATAAAGAAAGAATGGAGTTCTGTACTCCTGGTAGGAAACTCAAGACTAAATCTTGCAATCTACTCCAACTGTATTATAGTTCTATAGAAATTTACTGCAGTCATACCAAAGTCTGCCAAGTTTCATTTTTAACTCATTAGGATTAGAAGTTTTCACCATCATTTTATTTTTATTTTCCTATAAGAAAAGGAAAATTCTTACTGGGCTTGATTCTGCAGATGGGTCAGTCTTACTGATACAGTCTCTGTAGATTCTTGGGTATGAAATAACCAGTTTGTGTGTTTCCGTTAGTGCAGCCACTAAAGATAAAGTATTTTTTGTCTTACAATTTTACAATAGTATGTCATGCTACATTTCATTACATCATTATGTGATATGACACAGTTAAATGAAGTGTGAGGTGATATAAAGTAATGACTCATCAAGCTTAGAGACAGAAATATAAAAACAGAAACACTGAGTCAAAACTGTAAAAAAAATAGTGTTTCGTAAAACATTTGTGGGCAATATGAAAAGCAACAACATCTGTACAATTGCTATAATTGATAACATTTCTGCTGTAAAATATAATGGGTAAACAGAACACTGTCTTATTGGATTGAAATAACTTTTCTAGTCAAGCCTGGTGTTATAATTATTGTGCAAAATATGTCTCAAAATACATTACTAACATAACTGTATAAATGGTATAAAATCTTATTTATTATTCTCTCTGAAAGATCAGCATTGGAGCTTCCTTACAGGGAGCTTCTGCATAGAGCAGATCTTTGTGAATTTTATTTCTTTCCCAACGTTATCTCAGGCTGTCAAAGGGTCTGGGGATTGACAGATAATCTACTTGGTTTATGTTACAATCAGATTGGGAAATAAGGATAACATAATCTAATTTGTTCTCATCTGCTTTCAACTGTGATTTTCCCCATTTCTTTTCCTTGTGGTAAAGTATTTGGTCATGTTTATCTGTGCAGATAATTCATTACTGCAGAATCAGAACATCAGTCACTTTCACATTCTGCAATTCCCTGTTCACAATATTAAGAAATTCCTTGGCAAAATTAAGGAGTCATTCATTTGAAGTTAACCCTTTTGGTTTTAATAAGACTGAATTAAAGGTACCAGTGCCATATATAAAACATTACACTTGATGTTTCATATATATAGACATGAACAACTAAATTTGAGAATGTATTTGCTGTCAAAGTTGCTGGTAGGTATTGGAAAGCACTGATGTGTATTTATTGAAGGTGCACCTGGGCCCAAAGGCCATAACACGAGTAAATCACCAAATTTTAAGGTCTCAGATATTAATAGGGGCTTTGGTAAATAAAACTCTTTTATCTAAACTGCTACATAGTTGGTTTTTTTTTTTAATTTTCATACTAAACTTCCTTCATTTTTAAATAGTATGTATAGAGATATAGATCAAAAAACTATAGTTTTAGTTACCTCTTTGGAGTGACTCTAACAACATCTATAAAGTTAAAAACAGGACTCAAAGTGAAGAACCACTGCATTTTATGGAAAATTACCCTTGCCTCTGGGAAGCTGTGGGTCTTTGGTTTTTTTAATTGCAGAATTCTTAGACATTAGTATGAATACATTTACTTCAGTGTAAAAAGAAGTAATGCAAGCAGGAAATTAAACTTATCTAAAAAATTAAAAGTCTGTAATCTGAGAAGAATGATGTTTGCAGCCTAATATGTTGGTTTCACAGAATCACAGAATATTCTGAGTTGGAAGGGGTTTGTTTTTCTTGATTTTTTTTATTAAACAATATTTAATTATTTTTAATAAGTCATTTACAGTTATCCTATAAATTGACTTACATAATTTAACTGCATAAGAAAACCATTGCCATTAGTCATTGTGTATGTCTTTTCAATATCTCAGAATGTCATTCTGCTGCTTATACTTGGAAAATTGTTTCATGCTCTAGTTCTTGGAAGAAAAACATATTTTTTAAAAATTGTTTTCAAACATTTTGGAGGAGAAAAATGGGAAGAGAAATGCTGAAGAAGAATTAAGGGCATATGGTTCTAATGAAACTGGAAACCTACCAGTAGTACTGAATGGCTTCAGAATTCATAAAACTAAAGGGAATTATAGGACTTTTTTGAGGTGTATGTCACCAAATTCCATGTGTAAAGTAAAACTACTCTGCTATTTTTTCATACCTCTTTTGATCAATCAGCTGGAATCTCATTAATCTAATTAAGTGGTTTGATCTTTAGTTGTAGCTGACCAGCATTCTCAAAAATAAGAAAGAAAAAAGAAAGAGAAAACATCCATTGAAAAAAAAAAAAAAAGCTACAACTATATATATACAGAGTTCCTAAGACATATTGATATCTTGAATATGTCTGTACTTTACTCTTATTCTACATTATATTATATGTTATATATTATATTAATGTTATATATTATATGTTACATATTCTATGTTATATATCCTATATTATATTCAATATTATTAGTTATATTATGACTGGGGATGGTGTTGATTAGAAAGAAGATAAAGAGCTTCCTTTATATTATCTAAGATTTCCTTTAACTCAAGAAAACTCTCCATTAAATACATGCTTTGTCTTCACATCACCAAATCAGCACTTTCACAGTGACCTACTAGTTAAGTAGAAAAAATCTAATAGCTTGTTTAAAGTAATGGTTTCATGTACTGCATTCAACCTAAGGAATAAAGACTCATCACAAAAAAAAAAAAGTGAAGGGGAAAAAAAAAGTATGGTGCTTTAATAGTTTTTGACCTTTCAGGAAAAAATACAGTGATACAGTCCACTTCCCTGCTGGATGCTAGGCTCAGTGACACAGAAGATACCTGCCAGGCTCCACAGTTTCCTAAGATTCAATATAAAAAATGAAAGATACTGTGAAGAATAAAGCATCCTTAAGATAGATATCAAACATATGTCCATTGTACCAAAACAACACTTGCAAAGATCTGGTAGACTTTATAAAAAAATGAACATTGTATTACTTTCATTTCATACCCTATATAGATTAAGAAAGTATTTAATTTATTAACTTTCTGCATACAAGATGGCAGAAGCCCTTTGCAATGGAATCTGTTAGTAGAGAGGCAAGAAATCAGATTGTGAAAATCACTTGTCTTAATATGAAAAAATAGAAAGGAGGTTTTAGAATTGAAAGCTTTTAAATTACAGTTTTATATGTCCTATTAGTTTGGACTTATCTGCTCTTATTTACTTAATTAAAATTTTCAGTTATCTCTGTAAACCATAAAAGATTAGATAATATTTTGTGCCTTTAATTTAGAGCATTTGTACAAAATTATATTAGTGTTTTGGAGTGCAGTGCATTGATCACAGATAACATCCAAACACTCCCTCCCTTTTCCCATGTAACAGGGAACAAATGAAAGGAAGATGAGACATCTTGTGGATCAGATCAGTTCTAGCTGTGTCCCCTCTCAACCTCTTGCCTATCCCAGGCTGCTCTGTGGGGAGATGCAGAGTGGGAAAAAGAGAAAGCCTCAAGGGTGGTCAAGTAGTGCTCAAGAACAGACTAAAGACTGGTGAATGATCAACTCTTTCTAGTTACAAACACAAGTCACCCTACCATCATACATTTTGATATGAAGAAAATCAACTACATCACAGCCAGAGCCAGTAACTGGAGAGACGATATTACATGTCTGAGTGACTAAAAATATGAAAGGCAAACATATAAGCACATATAAGACAGACCTCAACATCAAGATCTATGAGCCATTTGTTGAATCCTGATCTTTTGATTATTTAAACAGACTGATGATCATTAATCAAAACTTTCTTCAGAATAGGGTAACATATTTGCTCAAGAATGTGCAAGCAGTTTGTTTATAAAACATGTCTAAACAACACCACAGATCTAAGATGATGCAACATGCCACTGTTGCAATGTTTCTCACCTTAAAGATTTATTAGGTTGTATCTTCATATGGAAAATTGTGACGTTTATTAAAAAAAAAAAAAATCATGCAAACCCTAGAGGGAAAAAGTATTCAAAATGCCTCAAGTATTTTCCTGATTCACATCACTTGCTTTTTATTAGTATGCAATGATCAAATGTAGCCTTAAAAAAGCAGAAGTCTTCTAGCTTCTAGTCTTAGGCATAAAGCCACACAGAGTTTTAGCAGTGGTCTTTTTCTACTGTGAAAACTATCATTTCCTCTTTTTAAGCTATATTTATAAGACAAAACCAGGACAATCTTCAGAAGACAGTTTTGATCTTCAAATCTTCAACATAATGAGAAATTTTATGGTCATTCTGTTTAGTAGAGCTTGATTTAGTCTCTACTAACATTTTCTAATTGTTTTTTGACATACTAGTAACTCAGTTTAACCACTGTTTAGTTGGAAACCGTTCCATGGTCTTAAAAGTTTTCTTCTTTTTTTTTTTTTTTTTAATAAAAGCTTCTGTCTTCAAGTTTAATTTGGTACAGCAAATTTCATTGTAATAATAATAAATAACTAAGTCCTGCTCACACCAATTCACATGGTTCACATTTTACATGATTTTATAAATGTTATTGTATTTCTTCTGAGGAGTATGACATTTTTTAAAACAGAGAAAAGTTCCTTAATCTTTTTGGGGATTTTTTTTTTTCATAAATGTGTCCTTATGAGCTGTCTTGGTATATGTTTCTTAGTCTTCTCTCCATCTGGGAATAGGGGAGAAAGGAGAAGTTGAGATGATGTGAGCAGAATTAGAAACTATATTCAAGATATGAACATACTGTTACTAGTGGCTTAATGATGTTTTTCTGCTTTCTGCTTTATCCTTTTCTTTCTTTGCCTAATTCCTCTTAACATAATACTTTGGCTTTTTGGCTTTACATGGTATTTTAAGACCCAAATACTGCATGATTTCTTTTTTCTCTGTGAAAATTACAGGTGCAATATTAAAACTGTATCATATATATGTCACCTTATGATGGGAATTTTTAATGGGATTCTAAACTGCTAGGCTACTAGTCTTAATGTATTGTATTACACATTATATGGAACATTGGATCATTATACCATCTACAATGAATGAGTCTCCCAAAGTTAGTGTTTTTCCATATTAAAAATAAAGGAGAAATTTTAAGAGGCTTTTCAAAATTCCCAATAAGCATTTGAATGGATGTTTATTAAAAGTCATTATGTATACACCTTTACATATGATGCAATGCAAAAGAGTTGACACTACTATTCTAGCTGAAAACAATGATTCTATCATATATTACAGCTCTCTGAGAGTGCTGACAAATTGATCTAGTTAATAAGGCCTGGTGGCCTTTTTAGAAAGCTTTGACATGGTGACTGAGCAAAGGATCCGTAAGAAATTGATCCACTACATGATAACATGGAAGACAGAATGTGGATTAAAAATTCCAGAAAAGGTAGGAAATGAAAGAGCTGAATGTCTTATCCTACAGTAGGTGATTACTAATGAAAACCCACAGAGATCTGTTTAGTGTTTATTTCAGTGGGCTTACAAGAGATTTAAGAGGAGCTATTTAATGAGGATGCAAAATTAAGGCACAGAAAAAAATAATTTGGGTTAACAAAAACCTAAAATGACTTAACAAAATTAAGAAAATGTCTGGAAGAAAAAAAAAATCATTCAAGGAATAACAATATTAATTATACAAGTGATGGACGGGTCTTCAACCTGTCCTGATGGTAGCACTGCTGTTATCCCAGAAGCCAAGTTAACAGACCAATAGAGCATTTTGACCATGCTACTTTCTCAGGCCAATATGTAAGATAGATACAGCACACCAGTTATACCAGCTAGTTAAGAGATAGTTTATCTTTCCTTCCACAATTTTTTCTTCCTTCTATCCTCAGACTGTCATGGCAGAAATAATAACAAGCAATGAATATTGCCTTTCCTACTTAGAAAACATGCTAATACATAAGATATAATTCAAATATCAGTATGAAAACCAAGAGTGGACTAGGCAACAAAATGAAAGACAGCAAACAAATTCTCCAAGACACAAAAATGGGCATTAATTATTGAACATAAATATAGCATTTAAGTTTGATAAAGATGGAAGGGTATTACCATGTACTAACACTTTAGTGTATAGCAATAAGAACACAGATGTGGAAATTTTATTAATAACATTCATTTTGCATTAATGTAATTTATTTTTTTTTTTTTAGGGAAACTGCTCAGTTTTATAATTGCCTGAAACTTCTAGTTCTGTCAAAAATTTTGTGCTAATATAAATTATCTTTTGTCTCAAATATATGTCAACCATGAAAGTTTTGCTTAGAAGTATTGACTTGGTTTTTGGAATTCACTGCAGTTTCTTCTTTGAATACATAATATGTTATATATAACATAGAGAACTGAGCACCATATCCAACAGTTTTCACCAATAACTAAAACTGAAATTGTCAGAAATCTGTACTGCTCTACCAATGGAAAGAAGTATTAATGCAGTTTTTAGGTCAAAGTGTCCTGTATGGGAACGTCAATCAGCTTATACTTTCTCCCAATTTTTATCCTCATCTTCTATTCTGACTTTATTTTCTCATTTTCTCTATCTTCACAGACTGTCTGGAAACACTTCTTTAATGCACCTTCAAATACTGATATAAAGTATATATCCTTTATGTAAAAAAATACATAAATACTTCATGTTAAAGATATAGATATGTTAAACTGTTTCACAGAAGACTACATATCCTACTACTCCCTTTCACAAATTGAAATATTAAGCTCAAAATTGAAACAAAATAAATTGGAAATTCACTAGTCAGCTGAAAAATAGATAGTTATCCAGTCATTAGGACATAATTTGACAATCACTTATTTAAACCTAGTGATAGATAATAAACACATTTGCAGAAAAATTGCTGGCAACTAGAAAGTCTTTAGGTAGTAGCTAGTGTGCTATTTTTGGGACAATGTAAATCCAGATTTCTAGTACAAAAATAAAATTTAGTGTTTAACACCCCCCATTTTGATGAATGATTTTAATAGACTTCCAGGTAATTGCTAAATTGATCATCATAGGTGATGTGACTACTGGTATTTAAGATACCCTGGGGGCCTGGTATATAAAAAAAAGTTCTATGTGATTTGAAACACCTGCATCAAGAGCTTGGAGAGAGGAGGTTTGCTCTGCACATCACTGCAAATAGTGTTAGATGCCTAAATCTATGCAACATAATCCCAGTCTCATCCTTTTTTATTAATATACTGCTCAATACATGAGAAAGAAGTACTAAGGAGGTAATTTCAATTAAGACAGATTGATTTAATGAGAAACTTTCTAGACTATACTCTGTTGACTAGATCTCAGCTATTATGAGAGTTCAAACATGTATCTCCCAATAAAATAACTTCAATGTATGTAGCACTCAAAGACTAAATGTGGTCATTTTTAAAGCAATTCTAATAAGCTCTTCAAGTTTATAATTACTTTAAACCTAATAAGACATTTATAGCACAACTCATCTAAAGACATTCAGATTTATTGTGGTTGCTCTTTTGCATCTAACTGCTGATTCACAAAAGCACTGTTTCTCCTCAAGTCATCTCTCAGACCCTCTGGCTACATGTAGATAACTAAAGCCTAGGGAGACTTGATTTTATTTATGACCTGTGTTTAGGAAAATCCATTGCACTTCTAAAATGGGATAGATATGAAGTTCCTGAAAGCATGTATTTCTCTCCAGCAGCATGAAATCAGGATGTGTTAGAAAAATAGTCTATGACAAATAGGTATTTTATAATTATTGAAAACACAATATGAACAAAAATTTTGTTGGTTTTTTTTTTTTTTCCCCAAAGAAATCATAAATACAACCTTTCTGCTGGGAATTCAAAAACATGGTCCAGCCCTGTAACAGTAGTAAATTTGAGATTTAGATGGATACAGTTTCTAGTCAGCCTTAAAAACTATACTTCTCCAAAGAAAAGTGATGTGTTTGTAACTGCAGTTTTATGATAGATAGTACTGCTGCATTTTGTTAATTATTAAAAAAAAGTGTCTCGTACAGAGAAATTCTGAGTCAAACAAACACTAAAAAACCCAAAAAACCCCAACCCAACAAAGCATGTTTGATGTTTTAATGTGATGTTTGTGTCTTCTGAGTATAACACAGTCTCAGAAAAATGTATAGTGATGAATAATTGTGTCTGAGAATGTGAGGAACTACAACATAACATTTTTTGAAAATATAGTTGGTTTTGAAGCCTGAAAACATATCTAACCCCAAATAATAATGCTTATTAGCAAATGCTATGCAGAGAAAAAGAATAGTAAAAAAAAATTCCTCCAGAATCCAAGTCTCCCTTTGGTAAGAGGGACAGGATCAAAATGCACTAGTCTAATCTAATATTGGTCAAAATTAAGAATAACCTATACTGAAACTTAGTCAGGCCATGGGTACTAGTTCACTAAGTGCAATATAAAATACACACTCTGCGGTCACTCAAAGATATCTAAACTCAGTAGATATTGCAACTGATCCTAAAGCTAAACCCAGCTATCCTTTAGACTTACTATTGTGGAGGTTTGGGTTGGCTCCCTGCCAAACCCAGCCATTGGCCACACAGATTGCCCCCTCCTGAGAAAGAAAAAAGAGTACAAGAAAAAAAATTGTAGTAAAAAAAATATATATAGTCACATATATTACAGTTATATACAATGAAACACTATGAATGTACAGAACAAGAATCTCAAAAAAAAAAAAAAAGGGAAAAGGGGGAAAGGGAAAAAAAGGACAAAAATGGGTAAAAATAAAACAAAACAGATACACACACTCAAAAACTCAGGGAATAGCTCAATAAAGTAACTAACAATAAACTCCCACCAAACTTCCCTCAAGGAAAAAGCAGAAATCTCCGCCTCCATGCAGCTTTCAGACAACAGGTCTCAGATAGGCCTCAGCTCATATAGATGAGAGGTCAACACACTGAGATCTGCTGTCTTCTAAGCACCTGAAAGGAAGAGAGAGAAGAACCTTCCCTTCTCATCTTATATACACTTGATTATGTAAAGGAATGGTGTGGAATACTTCCTTAGTTATAACCCTGTTACCAGGAAAGGCCTAGACCAAAACCAAGAAAACTAAACCACCACAACAATGAACATTAATGTGAACAAGATCTGTCATGTCTCAAAAGCATACAAAGAAGGTCCCTCATTCTGTCTAGATCTTTTTTTATTCTCAACATTCAGATCACTCCAAGCCAAGTGTTGAAAAAAACCACACTAAACAGGTGACAGAAGTCAACATTACAAACATATAATTTGCTAGTGTCTGAAATTAAAAAGCTAAAAACAATAGGGATCTACCTGTAGTGTGAATGGTGCTGAAAGTATAATGTCTATCCTATGCACGTTCTGGGAGTTTTCATTCTGGACAAACTGTAGCCTATGCACAGTGCACCCAATAGCCATTAAGTGCCTTCAGTGTTTTCTTAGAATGAAGCAGGGATGACTTGTGATTAAGTGTCTGTTCATCTTATATAGCAGAATTAATACAGTCAGATATATTTTTTTTTTTAATGTTCACTGGACAGGAGGTTTTCAGCACAGTAGTAGACAAAAGAAAATGAAAAACAATCTGACTCCGCTCTGGGAGGAGATAATAGCTTAATTCTTTCTCAAGTTAAGTACAGCTAAGAACCAAAGTCTTCCATGTCTTCTAAGGCATGTCTTACAAGGAGCAGCTGAGGGAACTGGGGTTTTTTTTGTCTGGAAAAGAGGAGGCTTAGGAGGGACCACATTGCTCTTTACAACTACCTGAAAGGAAATTGTAGTGATTGTAGTGTAGTCCCTTCTGCCATGTATTCAGGGAAAGGGTGAGAATAACTGGCCTTAAGTTGTGCCAGGGAAGGTTCAAAGTAGATATTAGGAACAAAAAGTCACTGAAAGAGTGGTTAGGCATTGGAATAACTTGCCCAAGTAGGTCGTGGAGTCATTGTTTCTGGAAATGTTTAAGAATTGTCTGGATGTGACACTTGGGAATATGGTTTAGGGATCATTATTGTGGTAGAAGGTTGATTTTTTTTAGACTAAATGATCTTGAATGTCTCTTCCAACCTTGATGACTCTATGATGCTGTGTTTCTATGACGTTATGGGTAAATAATCTAATAAACTGGCTATATAGAAGTCCACTCTTTGTTTTTGTTCAGCATCTGTTCTCCAGCAAAGGTAATGTCTTCTGAACCCCAGTTGGATGCAGATGACTAGAATAGGTGGGAAGGGATTGGGGGAGGAGAAGTAGAACTGAGCCATATGCTTATTATGGAGATATCCAAGGGAACCCAGCTATAGTCCTGTTACCATTGTTTTTTTATTTACTAGCTATAATCATTTCATGCAGAAAGTTGAATGGCTATGTGAGACATATTGGCTCCTTATAAAGAGGAAAGAGATCTCTGAGTCAGGTATTCTTAATAACTCTTTAAATGGTGTAGGTTACCTAAATGTCCATTTTCAGAGTTCTGAATTACCCAGTAATTGTAATGCTCTCATTGTACTCAGCTCTGAGATCTGAACCTGTCTTCTAATGGCTAATCTTTTGCTGCCAATCTCCTGGCATATAGGCAATCACAAAGCAGCATAAACTGTGAGGATGTCAAATCTGAAAAACTGCTGCAGTTACCTCTTCCTAGAATTAGAGCATTTGAATGTTGAAGAAGAGGGCTTGAAAAAATAAAATAATAATAATTCTGGGAATTTAGACTAAAGCAGCTGCTGCTGTTGTTAGTGAGGAAAATAACATGAAATGTAAAAGAGGATGGTGAGTTAGTTAGCTTCACTGACACGACATTCAAGCTGATTTCCGGTTGTTCTGCTCTGAATAAATGTACTGATACTGCAGTAAGGACTTTACAATGATATCCATGTCTCACACTTGGCTTTATTACCCATACACATCAGCTGAATGATGGAAATAAAACTAATTAAAATCCTGCCCCTTTTCACAGTAAGAAAAGACTTCAAATAATCATTGCAGTCTTAAGCCAAAATAATTATAAAATGCAAATCTGTATCAGATATATTGATATCTTGTAGTTATTAATGTTTATAGCAAATAGAAACTTAATTTCAAAATCACGCTTTCATTTATATTAGTTGTACTTCTCAAAAAGAATACCTTTCATGTGGAAGTCCTAGCTTTCAAACTTTGCAAGCCTTGTAACACTGACATTATCATGCCTCCTGCAGACTTCTGCTGCTATTGTAGTAACACAGGGATGAAAAGGACTTCATGGATTACTGAGTCTTGTCCCCTGCTGTGTATATAATCCTGAACCCATTGAAGTCGGTGGGAGTTTTAGCTTTCTCTTTAATGGTAGTATGAATAGGCCTGGAGCATCTCAAAAATATTCAAATTAAAGTTGTGTTTTTTGCACATTTTTCTAGTGACTTGTTAAAGATAATATTAAAATATCTTCAACTCCAAATGTGATCGGTCAGTGCAATTGCAATTTGGTTTTAAATTCCTTGTTCAATTAAAAAAAAAAACAAACTTAAAATAACGCTAAAGAACTTATTCTTGGTCATGTCTAGTCATTGAAGGTCAAAGCACACTGAGAATAGATGTCTCAAGCTAAGGGCAGGCCAGAGGTAAATGGCCACAGCCTTTTAGCCAATTTAACTCTTCGTAAACGTAATGATCTAGAGGATTGGAGTAACAAGAGTTGCAGATTATATTCATAGGAGAGACAAATTCCTACTGCCCCTGACGATCTGTACTGATCCCGTTCTGCTTTCTTAATTAGGTTAAAGACAAAAGATAAGTCAACTAGATTAATCTTCCAGAGCCACATCTTCACAGAGTGAAGCTGATATATCTCAGGTAGTGTCTCACATCTTTGAGCTGTATAATTAAAGAAGGACAGGAAGATGGAGTGACAACACTTGTTAGCTTACAAAACTTGCTGAAAGTTAGTATTTTCCAATTTATTTAACACTTTAAAATTTATTTGAGCCAACAACAATTATCTGAAGTTACTTATCTAGTCAAAGGCAGTGAAGTGACCAAGAGACAGAAGTGGAACACCTTGTTCCAACATATACTCCTCAGATTTCTAATCATTATACTTTCCTGCTTGTTCCTTGAAAATATTTTCTTAAAAATCAGTCATGTGTTGCTGTAATTTTCTGTTTAGAATCCATAAACTAATTCCCTTATTCTTTGAATTTTGGCTCTTTTCTAGACATGTTCAATGACTCAGGTTTTGTTCCTTGAAGTGAATCATGGTTGAAAGCTGGATTGCCTGATCCTGGGTTTTGCCTTCATTCTGTTTAGTTGATAGAAACACTATAAAAAATTGATGGTGATACAGCCACTCTGGAATGAACCTGGGAATAAAAGCAATAAGAATTTACATATACATTTATCTTCTAAACTGGATGATTTCAAAGTATAGTTTAGTAAGTTGTGAAGAGGGCTACTCTAGGACTGTGCAGTAAAAAAGACAACAAAAAGAAGAAAAAAGTCCAAACAAACACAAAATTTAAGCAGTTACTGAACACAAAATCTAATGTTTTCTCTTATCCTTTCACCAATTTTCAATTACAGGATAGGTTCTTTAAATAATTTCTTTTTTTTATGGAAGGAAAAATAGATAAGTCTTTCATCATTAAAAAAATCATTCATCATAAAGGTTATGTTTGATAATGAAAATATAATACAGTTTGAAATAAAATTAATATTTCAAAATTAAAATACAAAGGTTTTCTGATTTCTGTAGCTGGATAGAATTTGCTCCATGAATGTTTTTGTCTGTTCACAAGTCATTTCAAATGCTTGCTTCAAATCAGGAACATGTAACATAAAATCTATAATTCAAGTTTATACCTGTTAATATCTATAGGGACTCATATAAAGCAATTCATCTTTTATATTTTGGTTTTCATTTAAACATCTGCTGTATAGCTGAATATGAGGAGAACAAGATAAAAATCACAAACTGTTTATCTGAAGTTCCAGTTAATAATGCATCTATGCCTAGGTCATTTTGAGACAAATATTCTGTTGTTTCTTTTCCACTATACTGCAGTCCTGGAGGCAAAGATAAACCCAATGAGAGTGAAAATAAAATTTCAAATTTATATACCACAGGAAGAAAACAAAAATAAACAGAACCAGGCACTGACCTTCACTAAAGATGCTAGTATATTAAAGATAGTGGTTTATAAAAACTTTTTTTTGTACTGAGAATTGACTACCATACAATAAGTTTATCTGAGTCCCTAGCTTCTATTGCCTTAATATTTGACATTAAAAGAGTTTTTAAAAGTGTTCCTGAACTACAATATAAAGTTGTGAATTGGAAATAAATGATATTGATGAAGGTTTATTTAAATGTATAGTCTTGTCTCTCCTAATCACGTTTTCATTTACAAACTTTTTGTGAAGCTATTGGATCTGATGACAATAACTTCATACCTTTAAACTTGTAACCATTTAATATTTTTGGATGTTTTATTACAGCACATGCTTTTTCCTATAGTTGTTTTCAAAAAGCGAATACTGGTTAAATTGTATTTTATCTTCTTCAGAGACATAGCACGCTACACTGTATACAGACAATAAGCCAATCTGAAAATGGATCATAATAAAAGATTATGAAATTTGTGCAGCAGAGCCATGAAACCAGTCCCTGCTGGGTGATGCAATCCACACATTCTAATTGATAAACTCTCCATGTTGATAGACTCTCCATAAACCTCTTCAGGAGATTCAGAGATCTGAAAAAAAGGGCTTAGCTGAAGACAGAACTATCTTGACACCACTTAAGCTAGCTAGTCTTAAACGCTTCAGATCTATTTAGCAATATGTCTTATAGAGACCTAATAAAACATAGCAAATGAGCCTTTTTTTTTCATTAAATACAAACCTAATTTCCACCAGCTCGCTTTATTTATTCCTCTTTCTGCACCTACATTACAGCCTGTAACAACTTATTAATTAGGACACTTACTCAAAATTATGTTAGAATTAAGCACTCTTCCTATGAGAGAGAAATATATTTAAATACTTATATATTTTTATGTATTTATTGGTGCATCATAAAATATTTTTCAGAAAAAAGGTCAAAGCAGTTTTGATAAATCTTGTACCATAATACAATATGGATCCTCAAATTAGGCTTGATAGGTCTAAATCAAACCTTATCAGCAGTGTCTTTATGTGAGAATTACAAAATTTGTTCACATCTGATCTGTTCAATCTTACTGAATGTTCCTTGGGAATTTTGTCTTTCAAAATTTCAAGGTGTTACCCACAGAGATTTGTATCTGAGACACTGACTCCGTCTCTTCACTTTAATTTTCTGTTGTAAAACAATAATTTTGGGAACATATTTTTACATGAAAGTCTCATTTTTCTTACCATTAAAAATATTTAAACATGTAACATCATAAGTATCTGAAAGTTGTTCCAGCAGTTTCTGCACTGGTTAAGGAAAAGGAAAAAAATTATTTGGAAAAGCATACATACTTTGACCAATTTCTTGACATTTGTTTTCCCTCAGCAAGTGGTTTCAAATTGTATAAGCAGCTCAAATGAAAAACTGTAGTAAGACAGCAAATTAATTTAGGTACATTTAATTTTTTCTGAGAAAATATCAGAGCAATTCAATAAAAAAATGTTCCTGGTCTAATTGTAGAGTTGTCATGACTGACACAAATCCATGTGCCCACTTTTGAAATATAACACCTTTGAGTGAACAATTTGAGTACATTAGAACAAAGTCTGAAACATTTAAATGTATGTAAATCTAAGAGTTAAAGATGGATTACGTACCACTTACACCCCCCATGATAAATTACAATTTTACCATGATGTAGAAAGACTTCACTTTGTATAGATCAACATTTGTATTTCTCATAGTGCTAGAAAAGGGACTAGTCAGTCCTTTCAAACACTACTGACATTTCTTTTGCTGTCTGATTATGATTGACCTTTTCCAATGTTGATTTAACTCTTTAACACAAATCTTTCTGATTACTTTTCTTTTGTAGTAGTAGTAGGTTCTCCATTAACACTATCATAAGCTTGCTTCATGTCTTCCTTTTTTGTTTTTCCAGATAGAAAATGTCTTGTTCCTCTTCTCTTTTCTCCAGACCTTTGTATTTTGCACTTACAGAATCTTAGAATCACATAGGATCTGTGGTATCTGTATCATCTTTAACCTATTGTAGTTTGCACCAACATATGTGAATGGCAGAGCATTGTGAAATATAGACATGTGCTGAGAACCTCAAGAAGGGAACTAAAGCAAGCAGCAGTTGTGCAGAAATTAGGACACTATCCCTCAGACCATTTATTATGTCTTGATTTAAGCCATTAATACAGGGATGGGTGTGTGAAAATCTCCACAGACCAGAAAGCATTCCTGATGGAACATCTAAATTACTTCAAAAAGCATTGTGTTAATGGAGCTGTCTTTATGTATTTAAACACTCAGATTCAATTCATTACACTTCTTTAGAAGATTCAAACTTCTCTTCCTTGCCTAAAAAATTCTTTAATCATCAAGCTCTATGTAGGGTTAAATTTAAAATAATATTAATTGTTTTCAGAGTAGTCAAACATACCACCTAAGGAACTATTTCAGGGGTCTTTGTGTAGATGTACACTGAAAAAATGAAAATAACTAGGAACTCTATGTCTTCTCATTTTCTGCACTTATTAATTATTAGGTCACTACTTACTGCTGGTTGTCTCTGAGTCAAACTTTTAAGAAGCACATGTGATCTAGGATGTGAGCTAGTCAGTGTCATTTGGATACAGGTTCTATTTGCTAGTACTAGGAAAAAAACAATGCCCTGCAAAAATTGCAAGGAGATTTCAAGTGTCTGAGATTTGAATATGCTGTTTTCAAATTATGAACAACTGAGGCATACATTCATAAAAAAAACATAGGAAGCTTTATGGGTTTTGAATTAAAAGTTCACAGTACACTGTAACACCTGATTTTAAGTCCTTCCATTTACAAGAACCCACAATCCCAAATTACTTACCTAGGCTACTCTTGCATTCATGCTGGGGGAGAATTAAGTACCCAAGAATGAGTATCAAAACTAGCATCTGAGTGGGAGTCACATACAACAGATTACAGAGTAAATGATAAGCCATTCTCTCTTCTAGGCTTAATTATGTAGCTGTAAGAATGCACTTATCTTCAATCAGGATCCCCAATAGAGTTTGTATAGTCCTTAGCTGTCTAAGTTTAGGAGTAAAAGTAAAAGCAATCATAATATACAGAAGCTGAGTAAGAAAAGGTGTTTGTCATTTAACATCCTGTCTTCATTTCATTGCAACTGCCTACAGGGACAATTGATCATGATTTAAGTGCCTTATTTCTTTGCGGACCAAGTACTTATTGTGTGTGATATCTGAACAACAATGAAAAAATAAAGTGCAGAAGTGAACTATAAAATCTAATAGTCTTGAGCATTAATGTTTTAATTGTACAATAATAATCTACGAGACAAAACACAAGTCATTTCTCTGACACCTGTTTCAACTCCACATGATTTCAGTTCTGCAGGTGAAGTAAAAGCCGGTCACTTTCCTCTTCTGATTCCATAATGGATTTCTCACAAAAATGCCTGAGTTATCTATATATAGATATAGATATTGATAGATATAGATGATATATAGATATAGATCTACACACACATAATAATATATGTAATATATATAAATATTTTAAAAAGGTACTTTTTGTAAACTTGCCAGTTAAAATTGCAATGATAATTTTAAAATCATAAACTTACTCCTTTACCCAATATAGGTCTTGACACAAATGAAATACAGTGCAATACAATGTCATGTCATGACATCACTTCCTCTCCCCTCTTTCCCTCTGCCTTTCCTTTTTTCTTTCTTTTATTTATAACCTACAGCCTCTCAGAAATATGAAAGAGTTGTGTTTAGTTTGTTACTAAAATGGTTTTACAAGGTCTGAAATATAAAAATGTACAATTTGTAGAGGAGAAAAGCATTTACATTTTAGTTGGAGAGTAAACCCTTCTTCCAGATTAGAAAATTTGTCAAAGTAAAATGAACATGAAAGAATTTAGCACTCAAATGCACAAAATTCTTCCATTAATGACAGAGAGAGCCTACATAACCTCATTAGACTAAACACCTATGTTAATCCACACAGCATAGATGAATTCAGCACTAAACTTTAGCTGCAAATACGGGACTCACCTTAAGAACTCTCAATCCAATGTTAAGCCCATCATTCACTTTTAAACATTTAATTTTCAAATTCACATACTGCCAACTCAATGGCTGTTTCCAACAATAAATCTGAATATTCATGTTTTTCATGGTTGGTTTGGTTTTCGGGTTAGTGGTTTTTTGGTTTGGTTTTTTTTTTTTTTTTTGGTTGGTTGGTTGGTTTTGGGGTTTGTTTGTTTGTTTGTTTTTCTTATTTGCTTATTTTTCTTTGGTTTGTTTTTTCTTGGTGGTTCGTTTTGGGTTTGTGGCACTTTTTGTGGATAATACAAAACTGAATATGAGAACTAAAATTTATAAATATAACCCTAGCTCAAAGAAGTCATATACTATTTACTTTCAATGTGTTTCAGTTTTCCAGAGAGCTATGACATGAAATGAGTCCCAGCATGAGCATGATGTCAAAACAAAGAAATTAAAAAATCCGTATACTTTATTCAGAAATACCTTAATTTTATGATATCTCTGAGCTAAGTATCACAGTGATGCAAGTTTAGCAGTAGCTGTTAGGAAACAAAGGGAAATTTTCCAGTCCAGATTTTAGTTACTGTGTTTCCAAGCACAGACTAAATAACAAAACTGGCAGTAACTATTTTATAGAGGAGTTATCCATTATTTAAATGGATACAGTTTATTGTTGTATGATCAGACCAGAAGGCTCAGACATAGACTCATAAATTACTGTCATGTAGCTTTATTCTCTGTTCTGATATGCTGAGTGTTTATTCACTGACTGCATAGTCATACAAACACTTGATTTTCATATAAATAATTAACATTTATTTAATTGGAAAACTCTGCAACACATTATTTTTCCATATCTTGGACAACTTAGCTTAATGAATAGATCATTTGTAATAAAACCTACTTGAGTATGTAGCTGATGTGGACATAAATATAATGTTTCTCAAGAAAAGAGTTGAAATAGGCTGATGTACCAAAGCTTTATTCCTTGAATCTGAAGCTGATGGCATATATAACCTTCAAAGTTACCTAGGGAAGGAAGAAAGGAAGATGAATGAGAGGAAAAGGGAAAAGTCTCCCTGGAGAGCATCAGGAAGAGAAGTGTAGGGCCCCAGGTGCAGGAGGGAGTCTCATGATCCTATCAACATTGACAACTGCACTCTTTTCCTCAGAAGAACTATACATCTCTTTGATATCCTCTTAAAATTCATGTTGGTGGTCTTTCTTTGATGATACTATTGGCACTGATTGAATAGGCTTAACCAGGTGCAAGTGTTGCATACTGGCTGCTCAATGTTGTGAATGGTTAATTGTGTAATATTTGTTGGATATAAAAATGACTGTTACTGTGCTGGTTTTGGCTGCGTGAGAATTAGTTTTCTTACTGTGGCTAGTATGGGACTGTGTTTTGGATTTGTGCTGAACACAGTGTCGATAATACAGAGATGTTTTTGTTATAAATCAGCAGGACTTACACAGAACCAAGGCCTTTTCTGCTTTTTGTACTGCCACACTGGCAGGAGGAAGTTGGGAGTGCATGGGAGGCTGGGAGAAGACACATCCTGGACAGGTGACCTAAACTAACCAAAGGGATATTCCATATCATATGACTTCATTCTCAGTATATAAAACTGGAGGAAGCAGGAGGAAGGAAGGGGCACATTTGAAGTGATGGTGCTTGTCTTCATTAAGTAACTATTACATGTGATGAGGCCCTTCTCTCCTGCAGATGGCTGAACTCCTGCCTGCCCATGGGAAGCAGTGAAGCAATTTCTTGTTTTGCTTTGCTTGTGTGTGTGGCTTTTGCTTTCCCTACTAAACTGTCTTTATCTCCACCCACAAGTTTTCTAGCTTTTACCCTTCTGATTTTACCCTGATCCTGCTGGTAGGGAAGTAGCAAGTGGCTGCATGGGGCTTGGCTGGGGTTAAACCATGACACTCAATTATTGTTTGTCTTGTAGTATGAAGTCACAGAATCACAAATCACAGAACTGGTCAGTTTGGAAGTAAGTAAGAATCCACAATCTCTGTGGGCAATCTGTTCCAGTGCACAGACACCTGTACAGCAGAGTTCTTCCTCATATTCAGGTGTAACTTCATGTGCATCAGTTTCTGCCCATTGCCTCTTGTCCTATTGCTTGGCACCACCAAGAAGAGCTCGATCCTTCCTCTTGACACTCTCTCTTCAGATACTTATACAGCTTGATTAGGTCCCCTCACAGTCATCTTTACTCAAGGCTGGACAGACCCAGCTCCCTCAGCCTTTCCTCATAAGAAAGATGCTCCAGACCCTTAATCATTTTTGTTGCCCTCTGCAGGACCTGCTCCAGGAGCTCCATGTCTCTCTTGTGCTGAGGAACCCAGAACTGGACACAGCAGTCCAGATGTGGCCTCAGTAGGGCTTAGTAGAGGGTCAGGATCACCTCCTTTGGTGTACAATACTCTTCCTAATGCATCCCAGGATACTGCTGGTCTTCTCAAACACAAGGGCACACTGCTGGCCCATGGACAGCTTATTTTCCATGAGGACCCCTAGACCCTTCTCCACAGAGCTACTTTTCAGCAGGTTGGCCCCCAACCTGAACTGGTGCCCAGGATTATTGTTCCCTAGGTGCAGGATCCTGCATTTAAGTTTCATACAGTTCTTCTCTGCCCATCTGTCCAACCTGTAGAGGTCCTTCTGAAGGGCTACCGCAGTGTTCTCTTGGGTATCAAACACTCCTCCCAGCTTTGTGTCATCAGCAAATGTGCTGAGGAGGCCTCTAACTCTTCATCCAAGTTATTGATGGATAAGTTAAAAAGTACTGGGCCCCCTGGGGGACACCACTAGTGACAGGCCTCCAATTAGACCCTGTGCCACTGATTACAAACCTCTGGGATCTGCTGTTCAGCCAAGTCTCAATCCACCTCAATGTCCACTCATCCAATCCTCACTTTCTGAGTTCGCCTATGAGGCTTTTGTAAGAGAGAGTGTCAAAAGTGTTGCTGAAGTCAAAGTAGACAATACTCACTGTCAGCTTCTCATCCACTCAGGTAGTTGTTTCATTGTAGAAGCAAATCAGGTCAGTCAAACATGACTTAACTCTACTGACTACTTCTGATCACCTTCTTGTCATCCATATGGATAGAGATGGACTTCAGAATGAGGTGCTCCATCACTCTTCCAGGGATTGAGGTGAAATTGAGTCTACAGTCTAGAAGCTATCAGATGAACAGGGTGGGGAGTTTTTAGTGCAGGATTACAAATTGAAGCTAAAAAGCAAGAAAAACAACTTAAAAAAAAGCAAGAAAAGCAACTAAAAAGTTAAGAAACAGGAGGGAAACAGGAAGATTTATATGTCAAAAAACCCCAAACAAACCAAGAACAAAACAAAATAAAAACCCCAGCCAAAAACCACCTTCTTAGCAAAAATAGCATAACAGTGCTTCAAAATGCACCAATGCAGGACAGTGAAGATAAGAATACATTGCCTAAATGCTGCCACCATAGCTTCAGGTTGCTGCAAGTAAGCAGGCAGATTAAAACTACAAATACCTTTAGCAATATTAAAGCACTTGGCCCCATGCAATACATAAAGGGCTCCATAGTTCCTGGTTTGATCAAAATAAACATAGCCTCACTGTCCTACTGAGGCAGTAAATGTGTTTGGTTTTTTTATGAAAACCTGCAGGAATATTTAACTCTGGGCATGAAACAACTTTGTCATTTGCCTAGTTCCTTCTGCTAGTTCTCCAAGTCTTGAGAAAACATAGCCCAGTTAGCAAAGCAAATAACTAAGATTTTAGACACTGATTTATTTGAATTTATCTGCCTGAAGTCAGAAAAAAATCTGAGCATGCTGAAATATTTTTTCTTGCCAACAGTGCATGATTTTTTTAAAGAGAAATATTCTAAATATCATAAATCAACGAATTAAAATCTAGTTAATCTTTTGGAAATGTAAAAAAGATAATTAATAGTCCTCTCTCTCTCTATATATATATATATAAAGATAAGCAGTATCTTTGAAATAAAAATATCTCAGAATAGGCAGAAAGGAGATGGAGAAATGTAAGGAAAACATAGAAACAACATGTGCCTTTTCATCAAAACCACACTTTCTTTGAAGATATTTCTTCGCTCTTGTGTTTCATTAAAGTTATTTCAACAGCAGGGGAAATGAAAACTTGTACTGTGTTATTAATCCTTAATGAAAGAAACAGGAAGAACATGTTTTCTTGCTCCTTTTCACATTGAAGTATAATGTTTCAGGCTAGCAAACCTTTATTCATTCTAATGGATTTTCTTTCCCTGTAAACAAATGGAATATCTCGTTTGCTCAGACAGATCTGTGATGATGCCCATACAGCTCTATGTATTTATTGTGGAGGTGTTTGCAACTGAATATAGCAGCTAAAGCCAATAAACCAGATGCCAGAATGTTTTGTGGCATTGTCTTGGGAACTCAAAGAAAAAGATCAGCACAAAGGGATGCCCCATACCATTACCAGCCTGTTTCAGCCACCACTTTGAATTCTTGCCACATCTCTGATTTATAATTACATTCTCTACCCTTAAAACCTGGTTAAGCAGGAAATTGTTTTGGCTGGAATTATATGGGCACATGGTTCTTTCACAGTGTTCAGAGACTGCATCTGGATGATCTGAGTCATATTATTTACCCCGTATTACATCTACAGGAGATCTTAGTGGCTGTAAGAGCTTTTCTAAAGAGAGGAAGCCATATCCTTCATTTGGATATGGCTGAATTTATTAGATTGTGCCATAAATGATATAAGGCATTCAGGTTTTCTTTTACATGATACTATTATTAGCATAAGGCTGTTGCTTCAGCTTTAGTGAAACTAGATTTGAATTTCTCACTCTATGGCATTTTTATCTCATCTACTTTTATTTATGATATGAGCATCAATCTTACTGTTGCCATAGGCAAAATGGATTAGAAGAAAAAAAACAGCAACAAAGCACATACACATGCAGCCTCATTTGCAGAGTTTCAGCAGTAGCATATCTGTATTCATTCATTTCAGCCAAACAGCTTTTCTGTCAGGCTTTGCTTCCAGTCATGGTGTTGCTAGCTCATAACACCACTCTAAATACATTAAAATCCAGTTGTAAGATTACATATTTGGTTTGTCACTCAGCCATGTGGGTTGTGGAGTTCAAGTGCACGGGTTGCTTCTGGATATGTTTGTTGTATCAATACATCCAGAGTTGCTTCATTACCCATTTTAGTCCCTAATATTTGAGAAGAACTCCACTTATGTAGACAGCAGTGGCACATTCCAGTCAGCATTGTTTAAATTAGGTGCAGAAACTATGAAGATTAGAAAAAAAAAAAAAAAAAGCTTAGAAAGAAGGTCCTTCATTCATGTTAACTGCTCCCTTAAATTCTCTACCTAAGACTTTTATTTGATAAAAGAAATTAATTGCAGTGGAAGGAAAATAAAACAGGCATTTAAACACAAATAATAATTTAGAGGTAAGGGTCAAGTTTAAAGCCATTTATTAGAGTTTGTTGTTTTGTTTTGTTCTGTTTTGATACAGAAAATTCATTTGGACTACAACATGAAATAACTATCAGGTTCTTCCTGTAATCTTATTTCAAAGTTTACAATATTCAAACAAGGAAAATTTAAGATGGTGGCACTCTCAAATCCCAACACTTTTTTTCAAAATTAAAATAGTCAAACTTTTCAGATCAAACTTCTCAAATTTTAGAGTAAAATCTTTTCCATAGGTAGCTTATGAGGTTAGGTGTTAAATTATGTCATCAGTTTATTAGATAGGGTTATTAGGAAAGCTATTTGTCAGTAAGTATTTTGGACTACCTTGCTTTTAAATCCCATATCCTCAACTCCATTAAGGACACTAATGTCTGTAGACACTGTCAACGAAGAATTCTGATGCAGAAAGTGGAACAGCTACCATCATTTACAGCAAAATTTTCCTTATGCCACAAAACATATTTCTTATTCATCCCCAGAGTTTAAGCTTTTCTGCTTCTTCTCAGATATATTTCTGAGCTTTTACAAATAGAAAATATTTTTGGAGGAATACTTTTAGAAACTTAACAATGTAGATCATGTAGAGAGGGAAGGTTTCTGGCGAGGTACATGAAGTAGGACACAAGGTTTACATGGATGATCATGATTAGATCCACCCAGAAGGTGGATTTTTTTGCCAGTTGACCCAATCTCCAGCAGTATTTTATAATCTTTTGAAGGCTGAAGTGCACCAAAGTCAATCATAAACATATCATATCTCCACATTTCTGGAATACATTAGTTATGTCAGGATCCATACTGCAGAACCGTTCCTCTTGCCATATACACCCAGTGTTCTTATTTTAGGAAAAAAACACATAGCCCATCAGAGGAAAGGGAGAGGATGTGGATGCCTCTGTGTGTGTGTGTGTGTGTGTGTGTGTGTGTGTTTGTGTGTGTGTGTAAAGGACACATTTGAAGACCCAATTTTCTTTTCTCTCCCACTCATATTACTCTGACATTGATCCGAAATAATACATGATAGTGCATAATATAGTCTTGATATTTCATCTGGAAAAACGATACTTTACATGTTCCTTATAGCATATTTGGCAGTCCAAACATGTTTCCATAGCGGCAGGATTAGAAATAATCCTCAGGAAAGTTGTCAACAACCAGATTCTACCAACTGAAATTTGCTGAGGTAATGTTAATTTAACAGTATCTAAATGGCTAATACCTAATTATACAAATAAATATTTATTAAAAATAAAAAACAACAAACAAACAAAACCCCCAAAACCAACCAAATAAACAAACAAAAACCCAAACAAACAAACAAACCAGTAAGGTCTTAGGTTGTTTTACAAGAGCTTTATAAGAGCTATACTGAACAGGTGTGTTTAGATTTTTAAAGACTATTTACTACAAGACTATTTTTAATGTGGATTACAATGGCTATTAAATGTCCAATGGGACTTAATAATTTATTGTACAGGCACTAGTATATTCACAGTATCCTTTTGCAATTTATTTTTGGGTATTCGCAGTATGAAACCTGTTTGTTCTGGAAAAAGTGATAGCACACTGTTTTGTCAATCTGACCAAATTCGCTACCAATCATTGTAAATACAGCATAATTCTACCAAGGTTGATAAGTATGAGTCCAAAATCTTTTTTTATGTTAAAACAAGAAACAAGTACAGAAGCACTAACCATATCTCCTTAAACCCAATATGACACGTCTACTTTTCAAAATCACAGCTTTCTTCAGATAAATGAGATATTAGTTGCCCTGATTTGCCTTAAGAGACCAGAAGCTCATAGTACTATGAAAACCTTGTCTTTCTTGTACCTGTGCAGAGAGTCTGTTTTTGATCCTCTCTGGCTTTGCAGATGGAAAGATAGGGGCCGTTCCCAGGAAAGACATTGATCTTCTTCATTTGCTTATTGCCATGCCTCATAGACACACGTACAGAGATATGGCCAAGACCTGTTCTCATAACCAGGAGAATAATGTCCTCTGGTGCCCTCTTCACCAATAATTTTCAATCTTGATCTACTTATTCTTCAAGAGACAAAAAAGGTAGACACCAGACAGGATTAATCTGGCTTCATATGTGGCTTGGTTATTAAAGACCAGATGTAGATTTAGCCAGAACTTTTGCACTGTTTGAAAATTAAGTCATTTCAAACTAACCTTGTACCTCAGAGATCCTGAATTTTTAGATGAACAAAGCACTCATTAAAAATATTGTGGAAGTCTCTATTAATGCTGAATACCATAACTTTAGCTGGAACTTGATTGATTAACAGTTTCACTGACTCATCTATCTGATAATTTTTCTTTTCCTGGGATGTAAAGACTGTAAAGACATTGCAGTTGATATAATATCTGATTGTTCAATCAGTTCAGCTATATCAGCAAGGTGATGATGTGTGTTTCCTGCATATGAGAATTATTAGAAAATACAATGACTTATTATGCCCTTATGTTTTACATCTGTTTACTCAGACAGCAACAGTTGTTGTTGCACTGAATAATTCACTTGGCTAATAGGTATCTAACCACTACTGTT
Source organism: Sclerurus mexicanus (assembly GCA_013396755.1). Classification (NCBI taxonomy): domain Eukaryota; kingdom Metazoa; phylum Chordata; class Aves; order Passeriformes; family Furnariidae; genus Sclerurus; species Sclerurus mexicanus. Next base: position 158,404 of record VWZF01006237.1, on the reverse strand, counting down.
CTAGACAATTATTGAGTTGTGTTCCCTGGCACAAAAATTAATAAAGAGCAGGATCCACAAACAAAACTCACAATTTAACAAATACAGATAGCAGTATTAAATAAATTCTATTTTCAATAATCATTATAATAGATCAGAGAGTTTAATTTCAACTCCTTTTCAAAATTCATTCTTATTAAACATCAACAAGCAAATCTTGTAGGAACTAAAGATATATTTCTCTCACACAGTTGCATTTTTAGCGTCATCTTTGTAGAAAGCTACAATGGTTAAATTTATATCTTTCCTCTTTTCTGTGTCATCTGAAAATCAGTTCAGCTAATTTAAGTAGGACAGAGAAAATAGAAGTTATGTCTCAAAGGGCATTTACTTTATCTAAGGATCAACTGATGTATTTTAAGTTTTTGTAAGGATGATGCTGCGAGAAGAAAAGCCAATACAAATTTATCCAAACTGAGAAAGTACACTATTATTAACCCATTAACATACTTAAATCACAGAAATTTGCTGATATGTATTTGTAGGGGAAGAAGCAAACAAATTAGAAGAAAACTCCAACTGACGCTCATAAAAAAATAATTCTGGTGATACTTTTAAGCCCCAGGCAGTTTCATTTGAAAAGTCTGCTATATTCTCTGTTCACACTTGCAAAGATATTTGGCATCTTAATCACAGGGAATCAAGTTCTCAGGACATATATCTAACACCTATAACACTTTTTAAGTTCAGTGAGTTTTTTTTATTTGAGTTTGAAGAGTTTATTTCATTTGTGTGCTTTGCTAACACAAATATTTAAGATAGAAGAATAATCAATAGAGAATAACAATGAGCTGTTTGAATATTTTGGGGGGGAATGATTTTCTGTTTACTTTGAAGGCCTTTCCAGATTAACAAGTATAAAAATCCTAATTTCGACATGTAAAGTGAAATCAACATCTTTGCTCTTCAATTTTATTATATGAGTTCATATTTTGTTGTTGCAGAATAGAATATGTTCTGAATTTTCAAAAGGATATTGTAAAAAAATGGTGTAGTTATGGTACTTTGCTGCAAACTGGAGGGCTGCATTTAATGTATACTTGTTGTATGTGGGACAGTGGCCTCTTCTCCCAGGCACCTAGTAATATGACAAAGGGAGAATACAAGTTGCACCAGCGTAGGTTCAGGTTGAATATTAGGAAAAATTTCTTCACTGAGAGAGTGGCTAAGCATTGGAATAGATTCCCCAGGGACGTAGTGGAGTCACCATTCCTACAAGTGTTAAAAGAGTGGTCATGGCACTTTGCAATACAATTTAGTGGGCAGGGTGGCAGGTCAAAGGTTGGACTTGATCTTACAGGTCTTTTCCAACCTTAATGACTCTATAATTCTACTAAATGTTGTATCTGCATTTGTGAATGCAAGAATGGCCACACATTATTATTAGCAGACAAATTTTCTCAGCCTGGACATAGTTAAGCATGTTGCTAGAACTCAGAAACAACAAACACAATAAAGTTAAGCACTTTTAGGACCTTGAAGTCAGGGCGGTAAACTCTAGAGTATTTCTGCTTCTGAGAAATGTAACAATGTGTAAGTTTGAGGGACTTATTCTAGATGATGTTAGCACATTATGTTGTTGATGAAGTTTGTTATAAACAGACTGAATAATAACCTCATATATCAAAATACTCCTTAGAGTAGGAAAAGAAAAAAAAGGTGTTTTTTCTTTACTTTTTAGGGAAGATTGTGTAATCCACCACACTTAAAAAATGACAAATACTCTGGAACACAGACAGCAAGACTTTGCATGGCTGGAGGATTGCTGCAGGCATACTTTCTGAAATATGAAGGACAGAGTCATCTTGCTGCCTTCCTTATAGCCTTTTATAAATGCATCCAAAAATCAGCAGTTAAATGTCAAGTAAAAAAATGTATGTAATTACTTACACACTTATCTTAAAATACAGTGCAATACCTGAATTATCCATTTTTCATTGGGTGAAAGTGTTAGAGCTCTGGCACAGAGTCTGACTTTCTTTTTTTAGATACTACTTTCTGTTGCATGTTTGAATGACTCAATAGAACAAAGGAAAGTTGATTACTAAATAATTTACAGGAGAATGAATCATCTTTAAAAAAACACTTTGACCACTTGAATGTTGGCACGTTATTTGTTCAAGTGTAGCTTATTATATTATATCCCTTGTGTATGACTGAAAACTAAACCTGTTCATCAGTTGGGATTCTAAATGACTTTACATAAAGGAAAAAAAGTAATTTTGTTTTTCTTTTCTTTTTTTTCCCAATTGAATAGTCACTACCATCTAGTTCATGTTGTGGACTGTGGTATCCCAGCATTGGAACAGCCAGCTCACTAGGGGCTCATTGAACTGGTGGCTGAAATCTCACATCTGTCACGTCCCACTTGGGGATGGGGATTGGGTGATTTTCTCTGGCCCTCCTGTTCTGAGGGCCCTGCTTCCTCTTCATCCCTCACTAGGTGAAATGATTTTGTCTTGGATTTCTCCTTCTGAATAGGAGTGAGTGCTATAGGCGTGGGTTGTTTCTCTGGTTCAGCTGCAGTTTGAATGGCCATGGTGCCCATTGGTCTGTTTTTCTCCTCCTGCACTGAGGGTGGTGTCTAGCATCGAACTGTGTCCAGCAAAAGGTAGCCAGGACCCAGTAAGTCACTCCTCTCCGAAGCTGCCACAACACTCTCTTTGACAATATTCTTTCACTTTAACAGAATTCTGTAGTTGTTCAGGAGTGAATTTCCAAACCATTGGAGCAGAGAATTTCCCCCAAAAGTGGCCCATTTTCTCCCACATTCCATGCCACTCATGACTATTCACTCTCAGGGCAGATCTCTGAATGACCTCCTTAGAAATCTCTTTTGTAACTCTAAACATGGTGTGGAACACACTGAGGAGGTCTGGAAGACTTAGCAACAAGAATACACTTTCTTTAACATTCAAAGGGAATTCAAAATTCTCAAAGGCTGTTGTAACAGGCCTGAAGGAGGAAAAGGAGTTGAAAGGCTAGGGAAAATCATCCTCCCCTGTGCGTCCCCATAGACTAGGTATGATTAGTAATGGATTCCCAGAGGCAGCAGCCAAGGCCAGGGCCCTTACTTCTGACCCTCGGGGATGGTGTGGGTGGTATTGAATAACAACCTAGACACACCCACAGGGGTCCAGGCTCTGCCCCCTCAGGGCTACTGTGAAAAATTCCTTAACGGAAACCAGCACAGTGGCACAAAAACCTAAATGACTTGTGGAGAATCACTTGTGGAATGATGACACAAACTGACATTGAAAGAGTCATCACAAGAATTTCATCTGATTGCTAATATATTTCAAAATTAATCTATCTTGCATTAAAAAAAATATTATTTTACTTCCATGTTTCAAATCCATTTGAAAGGGACTTAAATTATTAAACATTGAAGGTAACAAGTCCAAATTTGCCTAAAGTTATGGTCTTCACTAAATAATTAGATTTTTGAAAGCCACGAGTACCGAGAAATATTATGGCAATTAACACCGTTGAAAATAATACAACTTATTTAATTATTTATGTAGTACAGCTCTAGTACAGGCATTTATGTTTAGATACTCTCAGTGGCAGTTTAAATAGACTGTACATTAACATTTAGTATAATTTAAGTGTCTAAGACATTTTTCATATTATAGAAAAAAACTAGCACATACACACACCCTCAATTACTCTTGTATTTTTCAGCTTGACTAATCTCACCAATCAGGATTAAAAGGACAAATTATGTGTGAAGGAATCCCAATAACCTTGTCAGTGGAAAGGAGCACACAGAATGGCTGTTTCTAAGACCACCCAAGAAAAACAACTGGATGATTAAACTGTAGTTTATCATGTTCATACTGTACTTTCTTTCATGGTGAAGGCATGATAGGAGTGTCATGATATCTGCATGCATGTACATTTTTTTGAATGTCCTATCCAACATAAAAGAAAGGTGACTTAAAGTGGGCTCCTTTGTAAAAAGTAGTGCCCTGTCTTAAGTATGACATTTATCAGAATATTAATGGTTCATTTTTTTAATGAATCTTTAATTAGTCTTTAGGTAGGTGCTTTGAAAGTATTAAGGAAGACAGAACTATTTTTGCAATGGACATATTTGCACTGGTAATGGATATTGCTAATTTCATTTATATCTGCCGTACTTTCTTTTCCAGAAATATTTATTGGCATCATATTAATTCTTTAATAGTCCACACTCATGTTTAATAACTTTCTTTTCCTTATTTCCTCTCCTTTTCATGTAAGATGAACATGGATGCTGTCAAGTATTCTGATATCTTTCTCTTTGGGTCACAGACAAAATAAATGGAAAAAATAATTATCTGGGTTTTGTTCCTGTCTCAGTCCCTATTTATTTCTCAATAACAGAATAGTTGAATATTCAATTTCATGCATGTATTCTTCCACCTCCATCTCTCATTACCTTATTAAGTAGCAATCAAAAACTTATTTGGAGACACTGAATTCAAAAGTTTGTCCTTTTATTTGTTCTAATTGAGTTCCCAGATGCCAAATGTAATTTATAGTCAAAGTCTGTACTTTGGCAAAATGTTGAACAATAGGTTTCATTTTATTTTCATATCAAAAGATATTCTATTTTAATTCATTATTCTCTTATTCAATAAATGTATTTTTATGGCGAGAGAAAGCAATTTCAATGTCTTCAGGGATTGCTTAGCAGAATCTAATGGGAGAGAGCAAAGAGGTCCAGGGGAGTTGGTTGATTTCCAAGGAAATCCTTCTCAAAGTAAAAAACTCTATTGAGGGGGAAGTCAAGGGAGTATCACACTGGGACAGCATGAAGGTACAGGGAATTCTCAGGGATGCTCAGTATGGCTGAGCTTTGCAGCAGAGAAAATCTGCTCAGTTCACAGTATAGATGTGGTTTATTGTTTTATTAGCTATCCTAGTTCAGAACCAATGCAACCTTCTATAGCTGAACCCAAGGAATTCTAATTCCTCATCAGTATGTGCACCTTTTCACAGTTGTCTACATATTTAACAACCCTTTCCCAGCCAAGTAACCACCATCACATTGCCCTTCCCCGGGACCTCAGGTCCCCCTGGGTCCCATTATAGCTGTAGGTGTGCCAGCTCTATGTGCAATTCTGAATTCCCTACCATTGTAGTAGATCCATCCACACAATAAGCAAGTAGTTGTCTCAAAGTTGTCTCAAGTTCCTTGAGTGCGGCCCCAGTGCTGACAGCCCATTGGTGGGTGCCAGCTGTTCTTGGTGATTACAGTAGCAGTTAGTTCAGTTGATTGGGCATGGTGCTACTAATGTCAAGACTGTAGGTTCTAATCCCACTTGATGACCCTTGCGGATCATTTTAAACTAAACTCAGAATATTCTGCAATCTGTGACTCATGGAAAGGGAGTGCTACCTCATCTGGCCAGGGGTTGGGCTTACCCAGGTACACTACCAACAGAGAGAGACTGCCTATGATGGCTTCTTCTGCAATCTCTCCCACCTGTCACAAATATTCATGCTACTTTTATTTTCCTTTCCAGTTTACTGGTTTTTTGTTTGTTTTCCCTACCATCTCTTGGCCGTTCTCTAGTCATTGCCTGCTTAGTTCATCTGATTAACAATTTTTTTCTGAAAACTGCTCTTTCAGGCATTGCACTCACATAGTGTTCACACTTCTGTTATTATCTTAACAGGTGTTGTTTGGTGGACCATTTCTTTATCATCTTCAAGAACAAGGCAAGTGTCAAGCCTACCTTCAGGAAAGACAAATGGGAGGATTTAAAGAAATACAGACTGGAGAGCTACACCTTAGTCACAGGAAGATCATGAAGCAATTTCTCCTGAAAGTCACTTCCATGTACATGAAGGGCAGGAAGATGATTAGGAACATCTAATATGTATTACCTTTTTTAATGTCAAAGTATTTTATCTCAACAAGCATATAACCATAATTATAGGTAATAAAAATGACAAAAATATTTCATGCTGTAGAATGAATTAATTGAAGGCAGCTTTCAGGCTCTGTCTCATGTGTCTGTCTCTACAGAGAAATGATATTTTTGAAAGAAATAGAATAAGTTTTTTGGAAGTTAAGACCAATAGCCACCAGCACTGTATTTTTCCACTTTTAACAGACCAACATAAGAGAGTGATTTTCAGCACAAGTTGATCATACCTCCTTTTGGAATTAGGCATATTCAGTTTCTCTATTAATTTCTTTATCAGGAAGAACAAATTAATTTAGCTAGATATATAAAAATTCAACATTGATCATATAACCATGTAAAGGGGAAGGCATTTTGACCTTTTTTTTCCAGATAGCGGATGAACTTTGCCTGATTGAAGTCATATAAGCTATATAGTCTTGTTTTGTTATTTTCTGACTTGGGTAAGAAGGAAAATTTCTCTACCGAATCATCTGCACAATTGAGGGATCTGTCATGAGACAGAAGCTTGTGGGTATCACTATTTCTTTCCTCCATGCACTATACTTTCTATGTAGGGAAGGTTGATGATTCCAATCTTGAATCTGACATTTTATTAATTAACTAGAACAAGAGAATTTGAACTACGGGATAAATGAAAAATTAAATTGAAAGGCTCTAAATCCCTGATTAAGTGTCACTTTTTTCAGAAGTACTTTTTCCTCTTCATGAACATTTTTAAAGAGACACTAAGAGTTTCTGTGCTGTGCCAAAAAGACTGGTGTATTGGTGTATGAATTGCTTGAAGACAGTTGGGTGGTGTTGTGTATGTCTTTGAAAAAAATGCTATACATGTACACCACCTTTGATTTTTGTCAGAAACACTGACATGTATTTATATTAATATTAATATTAATATTATATTAATATTGACTGCTGTCTGGTATTTGATGAATTTATGTTTTTGTAGCAGGGTGTATGTAATGCAAGATAATTCGTATTAAAATACCTTTTATACTTATGTTTTTCAAAAAACAGTACAAAATCAGTATCTTCATGTTCACTGCATTTTGTATTTGGCTTCATGTTACATTTTCATGTGACTTAGGAAACCCTATTTTATGAAAAAAAGTCTGCATCATTGTTGTCAATGGAAACAATGACTAAAATTAGACTGTACTTGCTAGCAATCTGAATAGCAGGGTTTAGTTCTCTAAATCAGTTCTGTAGATCAGTTCTGTAACACTTCTGAGGTGTTGTTTGGCTTTTTAACTTTTGGGGGTTTTTTTGACAACTGTGAAGACTGACTACAAGTTTGCATACCATCTATAATTGTAATATGTACTGTTCTTCATACTGTTCTTCATCTAATATAGTAATTCCACACATAGTGGGTGCCTGTCACAGGGTTTATTTACCACGCAGAACAATATTGTATTAAAAATACCTAAATTAGTTTTGATTAAGGTCTTCTACAAGGCAGTAGAAGTCTTCTTGCTTGCTTCTAAAAATGTTAGTGAAAATGCTAGTTGTGGGTATGCAAGCCATATACTTTGTCAACACATTATTGTGCCCAAGGTAATGAGCACTGACTTCTCAGTTTGATTATAACTTACACTGCTTATGTAATAACAGTAGTAAAATTCAGTCATAGGAGCATCTTGGGAAGCATAGCAGAGCACATTCTGAGTTTGCAACATTAGACATTGTCTTTCCAGTCACAATAGGTGATAAATGTATGGATGCATGTGCATGGAATAGAAGATAGAAGTACTGAACTAAACAGGACCCTGAACATAATTATTCTACTGGAAATGAATTTAGGAGAGGGCATAGAACAGCTCCAGACATGCTTGTGGACAATTTCTGCAGAACCAGAGTAGATCAGTCTGTCACTATTTCAGTCATCATTTTATTTTTGACCTTTTTTTTTAACCTTTATCTTTTTTTTTTGTGCAATAATTTCAGCATATTTTAAACAAAAGCTCCAATGCCCTGTCTTTCTCTCAGTCTCCTCAAGCTTTCCAAATATTATTAATGTGGGGGTTTTGGGGTTTTTTTTTTGGTAGATTTCTATTCTTGATTTTAAGTACAGTTTGATTCATAGTGCAATACCAGAAAGCTTCAAGTCCTCTCATCTACAACAGGAGACCAAAAAATACTATTTTTTTTTTACCTTAAAAGACAGTTGCAACTAGTAGTAATTTGCTGTACTTTAGTATTCCTTTGCTGATTGAAAGATCAGAACCAGTTGGTGAAGTTGTATTTTGAATGGAAAGATATTTCATGAATGGGACAAGATGAGATAGCATCCAAAATAGAGCTCAAACATTGTCATTTATTCCATACAAGTAGGGTATTGCAGAGAAACTTCTGTCTTCAGTGAAGCACTATGTGGTTGTAAAAGAACTTGAACATCACGAACACTGTTGAATTAAGGATGAAATATCCAGCTTACCGTAACTATCAGAGAATTCCACAATGTAAGTGAGACAGTTGGCCTACAAAGCTTTTATCACATGCATCATTGCAGATCTGTAGATGAAATCTAATTCTCCTGTTCAAAATGTTTAATCCTCTCTTCTGTAAGAGGAACAATTGCCCAGAAGTGAAAAATTACCTGTGATGCAACTCTATACAACCCTTCATCATCTTCATATCTGGCTACTCATGTAGAATAATCTCAATTTTTAGAAGAATGTGTCACCTATGTAGATAGGAGCTGTACAGTGCAATAGTATTGCAAACTTTAGATATTTTAGATTTTTTTTGTTGTGTTTAACATAACAGTGCATTTTTTGTTGTTGTGAAGATGAATGTCTTTTCTTTCTCTTTGTTTTATAAATAAATACAAATCTTAAAGGATCAAGAACTATATGCTAAATTCTGATATGCTTTGAAATTAATAGTATATTAATAGGTGTTATAGTAGTTTAGTTTACTGAATTTAACAAAGCCATAAATTGTAGTTCTTTTCCATTTTAAAGCATACTGCTTTAATTAAACTATGTGTTGTTTCCTCTTTTTCAACTTTGCCTCTGGCAATAGAATTAAAATTATGTGCTGTCTTACTCTTCCAAAACATATGAAGATCAAATAAGGATGAAAATTATTATCTAAGTGATGAGTGCTATTTGCTATTCAAGTAATGAGTTTATACAATTAATTTGTTGTCAAGTGCATTAGACAGCATTAGTCCAAGACTGTATTTCCCAGCTCACTAAATGCCTAGACGAGAACCAGGTATACATCTACTCCTCCCACATACACTTCTACCTACACTGTAAAGAGCCAAAATTGCAGGATTGCCCTGGAGAGCATACAGGTATGACAGTGCTGTTGCTACTTCTGTAGTCCACTGTCCATAACATGTCAGAAGTAAAAAACAGAGTGGATATGGTTCTGGGCTTCTAGAAAGATGTAAGAAAGTAAACTGTATTTCAAGAAGCTTGAAAAAAAATAAATTTGAGTTATCATTATAATTTAGGACTTTGTTAGATTAATATAAATTTTTATTGTAAGCTCCCAAAAACTTATTATTTATGGTTTCATTTCCTGATAAGCTTTTAAAGGGATGATTATAAGAAAGATAATTTTTAATAGAAAAGATTTCTCTATACCTTAAGTGTCTCTAGAATTTCATGAACTATTGCAACCTATTACATGCTTTTTATATAGTCATTATTTTCATTTGATTTTTTTACCTAATATCAATTTATATGCACAGAAAAAGTCTTAGCTTCAAAATATTTCTATTCAAGAAGACAATTCAATTTCAATTTAACAAAAATAAATTAAATGGATATTACCATAAATAAATGCTTAAACAGTTTAAATAATATTTAATTACTTATATATTTAATAATTTTCCACTGAATACATATTTTCACTGTTGCATTTTTCTACTGATCAGTACTAATAACAACATGTTGAAGTTCTTTTCAAAACTGGAACTTCTTAATAAAAAATTAACTTAGTAACTTATAAGATTTTGTAATAAAAATATATATATTTGAGCTAATTGGCTGCATAAATTTTAATGCATTTTTGAAAAACTAATTCTTTTAAACTTTTAAAGAACTTGCATTAGTCCATTTTTAAACTATTTTTCATTAATTTTGGCACAAGCTTACCTTTCAGGATGTGGTCTCTCACTTTTTCCTGTGTTTATTTTTAGTAATAAGAAAAATGAGAAGAGACAATAAAGTGGGGGAAAAAACAAAATCTTTTTCACTTTTTTTTTTCCCCATGGAAATTAATAACCTGAAAAGTTTAGATTAAATGAGGCATTTTACAAGGTGAATATTGTACTACTGCTCTTGCTCAGAAAGCCAGGTAATAAAAAGGTGAATTATGGCTTTTGGTGATCTCTGATGTTCAGAGAAAGAGACCATTTATGCCTCAGTGATTTAAAGGCCATAACTTGTTAATCACAAGACAAATGTGAAATACAAAGCTGTTAAGATATGTATGATATAGTATGTGCAAAGTTTAGCTTCCTAAATGTAAAGATTTAGAAGAAAGTTTTAATAACTTTTCAATTAAAAAAAAATAATTGCATGGAAATTGTGATAAATGGTAACCAGCCATAACACACCAGATAAAATGTCTTTCAAATTAAAAAAAAAAAATAAATTGTAAGTTCAGTTAATGCATTTTATTTTTACATTATGATTACAACTGCATGTAGGGATCTACCTACAATTATTTTCTACTTACAGGAGCTGCTTAGCATAACTCGTTTGTCATATCCATGGGGAAGCCTTTGGCAGCTGGAGTAATGTTCCACAACATGAAACAGAGCTACTTGACTGGGTCAACAAAGACAATGTGCTTCTATTAGAAAGGTACTGTATCCAGGCTAATTAACCCTGTTTCTTTCTCTACAATTACCTGTACAGGATAATTAGAGCTTCCAATTCCAGAGTTAGTTCATTTATTGCTACCCTAGATGTCTGCGCACCCCATGATTCATAGTTCAGAGAGGAAATGTACATTAGTGTAGCTGTGCTTTAAAATGTGTGGTGACTTAGCTAATTAAAGACTTTGCGGTATCTGTACCTTTGAAAGCCAACTCTTAAATCAAAAAGAAGACATCACCATTGACCAGAAAATATTTTAATGAGTTTTTATAGCCCTCACAACAGAATATTTTAACATATAACTTCCTTCATATACTTACATTGTATTTTAAAATGTCTGGAACTTCTGAGATTTCTATAAAGCATTCAATGCCTTTAATTGGAAAGTACAAATGTATTATAATTGGTAAACTTAATGGCAATTTTGAACAAAGTCATGAAAGAAGCACTGTCTTGGGTAAGTTCAAGACCAAAAATAAGTTCAAAAATAGGCTTACATTCAGCCTGCATATTTTGAGTGCTATACTTCAGCTTTGTGAAAAGGCTATAAAGAAGATTCCTTACACAACTCAGGAAAAAAAAAAAATCTGTTTTGCTAAGTAGTAAAAGGATGACAGCCATTGTTTTGTTTTATTTGATCTGTGTAGTCATGAAAGGGATATGTTTTTTGCTTCCAAAATATTATTAAAAAAAAAACTTATTTAATAACACTGAACTGAGCAAAAAATATTCTCTCCTCTTCTTTGTTCTCATTCTTCATCACAGTGAGTTCATCACAACATATCTTTTCCTCTTCTATAAGCGGTTGTGATCTGACAGGCCAACAGAAAAAAGTACAAAGGAAATTATAATGATCATAGAGAAAAACAACCTTCTAGACCTGACAAGTAGAAATTCTGCGCTTAGTGAAAAAAACAATAAAGGGAAGGGTAAACTCTGAACAATAAAAGAGGACAACCTTGAGGACTCTAAATAGGCTAAATATAATAGGACAGAGTGCATGGTCAGACTACTGTAAAATGAGATGTCAAAAGCTACTGGCTAAAATGCACTTTCTGAGCAAAGAAGAGTACTCACAGTTACGTATTCTAATTGCTGAGTAAAAGTTTTTTTCAACTTTGACAGTGTACACTGTTGAGTACCTATCTATATGAAATACCCTGTACAAGACAGAAACTGAAGTGCAGAATTTCTGATGGAGCATCTACAGTGCTGTAACAGATGTAGCAGATACAGAATCTACTGTCCTTCAGAAGAAAGCCAAAAATACAAGGATGTCAAAGTTTAGCTCTGTGCAACTGAAAAGTTGAATTTTGGCTTTCCAGATTTGTTCTATTGATTGCTTCATTTTTATTCTTAATCATGGATAAGAAAGTCTTTGTTAAGTGGTTGAAATAGTCTTGGCTTGCAGTTTGGGCAGGGTAAAGCATTTTGACTTTTCCAAATCTTTATCTGTATTTTTATAACAGGAGAAGTGGAATATCAAGAGATTGCATTTTCGAACTATGCAGTGAGAATATATTCTTCTGCTGACCTTTTTCACAGCTGTGAGATGTAGAGCTCAAAGATGCAGCTGTTCTGCCTCCTAGTGAGCCAGTGTTCAAAAGCTCACTAAAAGAAGAGCAATGTCTTAGACAAAATTGAGTGTCTTCTAGTATTTCCCTAAAGGTTCACATTTCACAAAATACCATTCTATATAGAATATTCTATATTCTTATGGTTTTTGGCCATCTTACTTCTCTTAGCCTGTTTCCAAAAATACAAATAAAATATCACCAGTTTAGGTTCCAAGAGAAGATGTGCTCCTTAATGTTCATGTTTCCATAAATTGAAAGGTAAAAAAACAAAACAAAACAAAACAAAACATCTTTTTGGGTGGGTGAAAAGAATACAGAGAAGAAGAATTAGCATTGTCAGTAATTCTTCTCTGTGGATTTTCACCTTCCTTATTCAGATCCCCAAAGAAAAATGGAGTAAAGGATAGGGGATAAAACAGATAAAGATATAGCTGGATATAGGTGAAACGAGATGCAAAGAAGGGATGTGATTTTCAATGTCAAAGGGAAAGAAGTGTCTTGGAGCCAAGAGGAAAATAAAAGTCATTGGAATAAGCAGAATTTTCCCCTCTGAACCTCGGTAGTAGTTGCATCAAAGTGGTAACTGTTCCATTTGCATGTTCTTAAAATTCCTTTACTTAAATTGTATGACAACATGCACTTTAAAGTTTTAATTATAACAAATGTGAATGTGTCTTTGTAAGTAAGATACATTCTAACTTTATACATACAGAACTGCAATATTCAAATATGTAATTAAATCTTAAAGGGATTCTAGCTTCCTGAATAAATCCAGATTAAATTATATGTTGCCTAAATCCACTCAGCAGGTATATTTTTCTCTTTAACCTGCAGCAGGAAATCAACAGTTTCTACATATTCAAAGAATGTCATATTCTAATTTGGTTTCCAAGAGACCTACCACTTATTCTGAATGTGGATGTAATGATTATGCAAAGAAATTTTGCATCCAGAAAACATTGCCAAATTAAGACTGTATAGTGATGTTGGAGATTTAGGATAGACAATGGAAGTGTCTAAATTCTAATGTAGGCAAATCAGTTTCTATCCTGTGATGTTTACTTCAAGAAAAAATAAGAAAACCACAAGATAAAAGGTGATTCACAATACAGTGGAAAGAAGACATTTCACCTTTAATTCTCGATTGACTCTGACTCTGCTCCCCAGGATGAATGGCTATGTCACTTAGGGTCAGATTATTGAGGAATTAAGCAATTCACACCATGAGGTGTGATGCATCTCATCTTTTTTTTTTTTTTTTTCCTTTTGTTCACTTCATATTAACTCGTTCCCTTAGGAAATTAATTACTTTTATTGTTTCTCTCTGTCTTCTTTTCCCTGAGCATCCTCTACATGCCACTGATACTAATGACCTTCTACATCACAGACGGTCTACCTGACATGTACTTAAAAGATTAAAAAAAAAAATCCTGGAGAAGGTGTTCACAATTTGTGCTAACATCTGTCTGTTTCTCCCAAGCATGTCACTTCTCCTAATATAAAGTACTATCCATAACTTACAAAAAAATGCATTACCTTGCTCACTACATTATTCTGGATGCTGAGAGTCACATTTTGAGCTGCCTAACTTTCACAATTACAATATAAAACTTTTAAGTTCTTTATCTATTAAACTCTATATTTAAAAATGTAAAGATTGTACACATATGAAAATGAAATATGCCTTATAAATTCTGTTTATGAAATTAAAAATTAGAATATTTTTGCTTTATGTTGTTTTGAAACCAATGAAAATATCTCACCTTATCTATATTGAAAATATTTGCCTAATATTTAGTTCCCAGTAATGTATTTTTGTATCTATTAAGGGTAGTAACTTCCATTTTTGTACCAGAAGGGGAAAACAGATAATATTAATACTGAAGGTCAAAGTAGACCATCAGAAAAACATGTCAAAATCAAATCAACAGAAATGCACATAAATACCTGAAGGCAGATTGTTTCTCTGATGAATTACATCTCATAGAAAAAAAAAAAAAAGAAAAAAACAAACCCAAAAACCTCTCATGAGGTAACTGAGCATCAACTAAATGCTCTACTTTACTCAAGACTGATGTCAAACAATGCTATGCTTGTGAACAGTCAGCTGAAGGCCACACTTCTGGCTTCAGCAGAATTCTCTCAGTCCTTCTGATAGCATTCCACCCCATGACACAAAGGGGTATTGTGTCTGTCTGGTTGGTAGTGCCCCCCAAGCCAGCAGTAGCTCCTACAAGTATGGGGAAGAGGAACTGTTTTCAATGAGTTTCAATGCTCTTCAACCAGCCAAGGCCAGTCCAAAACTGTGAGAGACACCTGCCCTGTCCCTGCTATCACAGGTGTTCATCACTTGCTATATGTGATGATCAGCTTTATGTGATAACTGGCAAAATTGAATCATGAAATAACTGTGCATCACTGAACAACTTTTACCTATAAATAAATATCGGGTTTGTTTCAAAAACCATACTCCTTAACTACTCTCTAGAGCCTGTAAGAAACTGGGCTATGCTGAAGTTTGTTGCTTACCCTCTGGAATCTGACCTTGTTTCCTTCAGAAAAAAGTCCTTCACTTCCCAAAGGCATAACACTCATGGAATCACAGAATCTTCTGAGTTGGAAGGGACCCATAAAGATCATCGAGTCCAGCTCTTAAGTGAATGGTCCATACAGGGATCAAGCCCATAACTTTGGTATTATTAGCATCATGCTCTAACCAACTGAGATAATTTCACTCTTACAGAATGTTATTTCTTCTCATAGAAAAGAGTAAAATAAAATAAATTTACTGACAACTAGTTTTATAAAGGTTCAGTTTTGTGTAAGCTTATGGTAGCTTTCTGTGCTCCTCAGCTGTCATAATAATTAGGGTCCCTTGCTTTGAAAATGAAGAAGGAGGAAAAAAAAAGAAAAAAGACAGGGCAGGAGATATGCAAGGATCCAGAAATTGATGGCATGACTTATGAAATGAATTCTCCTTTCAACACCTGTTCAGGATGAACTATTCACATACAACATGAGTCAAAAAACCTGCAGCGATTGTGATGCTAGATCAAATAATTTTTTGTACTTGCTTCAGAACCTTAGCTGAGCACTATTATTTTTATATGGTGCTGACATGTTAGAACTAGAATTTATTTATTTATTTAACTTATTTATTTATTTATTTTTAGATTCAGACTATTTATTTTAGATTCAGATTATTTATTTTAGATTCATTATTTATGCAAGATTTTTTCCCTTTCCTTGGATTAGCTATGTGATCTTGACAATCTCTAAGAGATGCATGCCCTAAGTAAATTGTTGCTATGGATGAAAGTTGTTATGACTGATATCTTTTAGTTTCAGAATTAGTTGAGAAACCTATAAGCAGTGTGGTCAGTGAAGAGCCCTAGAAACGGTTAAGGATCATCTTTTTGTTCATGTGTTGAACATAGACTCAAGATCTACTACTGTCTTCTCAAAAATCTCCCTTTTTTTTTTCCTTTTTGTTTTTACCCAGGGTACAATAGTTAGGCCTAAATTCTTGACCAGACTAAGGGCAATGACCTAACGGGCAGGCTAATGACTCATGCCTCAGTTAAGGACTTAAATTCTTCATACAATATAAGAGAAGCATAAGAAATAAATAAAGGAACAAATGAACAAAAAAATCAGCAGGATGGTGAAACAAAGCGTGCAAGAGAGGAAAAAGAAAAGTTGTAGGAATTGCAAATATTGATCACATATAGCAATTTGTTTTTCACAGACATTCACACTGCATAATTTTTGATACTTCATTTGGTTACTCCTGTTTGGAATAGCAGTTATTAGGCTAGTAACTTTTGGTCATGCATGGAAATACAAATTTCTCTGAATACTTAGATGAAGAAAGATCTCCATCTGAACATAGCACACAAAGGATCTTACACACTTAGGAGTTCTTTATGTGAAATACTGATGGAATTTTCAAGACAAGTGGGAAGTTTGCTTGTTAAACTCCAAGGCTAAATGCTGGGGGAAGAAGCATGAAAAAGGCTGTAGCCTAGACATTAAAGACAATTTAGGTATCTAAATTCTAGTTTCAGAAGACCATTGTGATTCCCTGTGTTCTAAGAGAGGGCCCTCAATTTGCCCAGATTTCTAGTGATTATGTGGGTTCTCCAGCTATTCAGATATTCTGGCTTCAATAAGTGATAAAATATTCTTTTGAAGAGATGCCATCACTCAAGTTATTAGGATATAAAATAAGTCTCTGCACCTACCAGTTTTGCAGTGGATTATTAGAATTTTATTCTAATACAGTTTATAGAAGTATTAATACTTTAGTATTCTATTACAAGTATAAGAACTCAAAAAAAAGCTACTAGACAACTAAAAATAATTTCAAGGGCTTCTACCTAGAATTCCCACACAGTAAGCAAGAGATTTGAAAAGAAGTTTTAAGCAGTAGACAATTATGAAGTAGATCGTCCACTCAGTGGGACAGTGTGCTTCCCACCTTCCTCTCTCAACCTGATCTTTATTTCAGGTAACTCTTGCTCAAATGATAACCCCCAGTGGCGTTCATAATGGATGTGTCTGGTCATAATGGCTGAATCCAGCTCACAATGGATTCAGGAGAGAAAAATAGCAATGCAGCATCCATGAGCTAATTTGGGCACCCATCTAATTATAGTGCTGGTTGAGATCTGACTCAAACTAAGTTTAGAACAAACTGCTGTTTGCAGTCAGTATGCAAATATGACCATAAATTAATTGTCTTACTCCATAAATACTGTGCAGCCCATTGAGCTCTCCTGTACAGCAGCAGGTTTCATACCAGGATCTTTGCTTGAATAATAATTATTCATCCCAAGGTTACTACTTGAGGTTAAGAGAATATCATGTCAGATACCCTTATCATGTCAGATACCCAGTGAGTGAATTGGAAATAAGCACACTGACACTGAAATTTAGCTAAGTGATATAAAAGATTAATTGTGCACATATTACCCTCCAGACATAAAATGTTGAACAAGTCTGGGATTAAGTATGGATCCAGATGAACATAAACTCCCCTCTGAGAATGAGTTTAGAATGTAAGGGATGCTTTTCTGAACCTCACAACTGAACATGAGGGTCTCCCTGACAGCTTTGTCTGACCCTGTCCTCTATACAGTAAATAATCTAGTGTACCTGTCCACTGAATCTTGTTAAATCACTGTCACATTTACTATCAAACTTTGTTAAATTCATGGTTTATATCAACATATTACAACTTCTGTTAGAGTTGAAGTGAATTACTTCATCCACAATGCCGCTACAATTTTTAATAACTATTTGTGGAAGTGGACCTACAATATCAGAAATGGAAGAAGTCCTGCCAAAAATGGATCTGTGAAGAAAATGAAGAGGCTAGCCAAAATGCCTTAAAAACTGAGGCTTTTACTGTGCTGTAAAATGGAGTTTTTGTCTTTTTTTACTGAATCACCTTTCTCCTTCACAAAACCCTTTGAGAAAACTCTTATCTCCCTACCTTAGTATGCAGGAATTCTTTCTTGCAGTGTTATGTGAAGTCCCCTTATTGGCCCTTCGTTAACCCTTTCCCCACTAGTTTTTATCCCTAGATTTTCATTGGTAGTAACTAGAATTCCCCTGAAACCCTTAAATACCTCTAACCATGTGAATAAATGCTCTCTCTGCTTCTCCTCCCTGTGGTCTCTGTGTGGCTCTTTCTTGGGCATCTCAGCGACCGTGTGGGGGAGGGGGAACGAAGGGGGAGCATCTCCCACCAGCTGTTGGAACTATTTTGTGTGCTGAAGAGTGAGAGAAGAAGAGTGCTGGTTCCTCTTCCAATGACAAAAACTGTCAAACTTCAGAAATAGAGGATGACTGGAAAAGAAGCTTTAGTATTCTGTGTTTTCCCTCCCTGAGGTATCAGGATACATAAATGTTCTCAGTACCTCAGTGGTACTGAGCAAGTAATGACTGTTATTTCAAGCAGTAGTCTCTGTTTTTCTGAGCATGTTGCTAGAGCAACACTCTAGCCCTGGAGTTGCAGGTTAAGCTAAGCCAGGAGTTTTACTTTAAAAAATATAAATAGGGTTCTTTAATACCTCCAGATAGCAACAAGAGAATAAGCTACAGGCTTGTTCCCAAGAGGTATCTTTATTAATTTAGGGGAGAAAATAAGGGACTTGGTAAAGGTTCAAAAAGGGCACTACACAAGCTAGACAAAATGTTCCACCATAACACTAACCCAGCAGATATTAATCTACAAGACTTAAGATTCAATCAATCCACAACACTTAAGTCAAAATCCAATCACTCCAGCTCCAAACCACCCAAAGCATCAAGAAAGGAGCAAAGAAAGAGAAGAAGAGGGAGCACGAAGAAAGGAGAAAGAGAGAGAGACAGATCACATAGCTACCACTGGAACCTTGTGGAAGACATCCAGAAGACATCTCACACATCCAGATGGCAGGGCTGTGACACATGGTTTTATCTGCTCTAGTCCCTGTGGCCAACATCCCCCCAGGTGGGGCCTCTGATCCCCCAGCCACTCCGGGGTCCCAAGTCAGGGTGAGGGGCCATGAATCTTGTCAAGGGATTCCAAGGTGTTAGCGAGTAGATCAGTTAGAGATCTTAGATCACTTCACATACAAGGTTATGAAAGAATGTAAAAGGTAAGGAATATAAGTGATAGATTTAGGCACATCAATAATGTTTAAATTAGGGATTCAGATATCAAGAGAAGCAAAGAGAAGGAACACATAATTTGAAAAATATAATGCAATTTAGACAAGAACCTTGATTGTGGTATATTACCTTGAAGTAAGAAGTTCACAGGGACTGATATTTGGCCCAATGCTGTTTAATATCTTCACAAGTAATTTGGATGATGGGATCAAGTGCACTCTGATAAAGTTTGCCAATGATACCAATGAGTGGGGAAGTGGGCACTTTGTAAGGGAGAGCCACCTTGCAGGAAGACCTGGATAAGCTGGGAGCGTGGGCTAACAAGAATCTTATGAAGTTCAACAAGGGCAAGTGTAAGATATTGCACCCAGGAGAACATAACTCAGAAGTGCAGCAGAGGCTGGGATCTACCCGGCTGGGGAGCAGCTCTGTGGAAAGGTATCTGGGGATTCTGGTGAGCAACAAGCTCAATATGAGCAGTGTGCAGCTACTGTGGCAAGGAAAGCCAACAGGGTTGCATCATGAAGGCACCACCAACAGACATAAAGAAGTCGTTATTCTGCTCTGCTCAGCACTCATCAGGTCACACCTGAAATACTGTGCTTTTGCTCCCTGCTGTGTAAAACAAATCTGGACAGGCCGAGTGTGTTCGTAGAAGAGTCACAAAGATGATCAAAGGACTGTGAAACCTACAATATGAGGAAAGGCTCAAAGAACTGGATTCATTCAGCCTTGAGAAAAGAAATCTCAAGGAAAACTTGAACATCATAGACCAGTATTTAAAGGGTGGCTATAAGAAAAGGTGGACACTCCCTTTTCAAAGGTAGTCACTTCAAAAAGAAATGGGGTAATTGGTACAAGTTACTTCTGGAGAGATTCTGATTGCACACAAAATAATAATTTATTTTTATTTTTTTTTTACAGTGAGAACAATCACCCACTGGAATAATCCCCCCCAGTGAAGTGGTGGCTTCTCCAACACTTTTAAGATCTGTCTGGACAGGTTGCTGCCATCTTGTCTAGACCATGCTTTTGCCAGGAAAAGTTGGACCAGATGATCCATGAGGTCCCTTCCAATCCAGTATGCTATTACTCTATAACAGTGAACTTATTGGGGTGAACTTCTGATGGCATTAGATATTAATTATCTCTAGATATCCACTGACTACATTTGGAGCCTCTATACCTAGCTGATATTACTATGTTTATATTTGCTCTTCAGATTTCAGTGACTACAGCCTAAAATCACACACTTCTTGAACTTTCATTCAGTTGCCTGAGGACATCCGATGTTTCAGCAGTGATACAAGACATTGAAGCAGATGGCTGTCAGATATGATGTGACCAGTTAGATGTGGCGGAGACCAGATGACCCCAAAAAGCATCTCAAATTTCTTTAAATAGTTAAGTTTAATGAGCAATGAATCAAGTGCACAGTAAATTTGTTTGTGAATGACAGAACATTGGGAGACTTAAAGATCCAAGGGTTCTATTATAAGCATACAGATGAGTAAAGGCTACATACATAAAACTTTTTCAGTCTCACTATCTACAGATAGCCTACACTTAGAGGGGCTTTGTAATATATATTTTTTTTTAGTAAGAGCTACTCTCTCTGACTTCACACAACTGTTACACCCTTGCAATATTGACCTCAGAAAATCCATCATTCATATCTATTAGTTATATTCTCAATAGAAAAAAGAAGAAAAACTGATAAACTTTTATTCCTAAATTCATCCTAATCACAAAGATCTGACGTGTGTGTTAAGCAGAGAAATATTTTGCCAAACCACTGTACTGTGCTACAGGCTCAACCCAACAGCTCTGTAAATGGCAGAGATGCACAACTAGGAGGCCAATACCACATCACAATGTCAAAACTGACTCCTGCAATGTTTAATTCTGATGAATTTAGGAAATTATACTATTAGCATATCTGCAGTGCTGTCTATTATTTTCTTCTCTTAATCCTTAATCTTTCAAAACTTTTAGGAAAAAAGGTCATTTGAGGCAACTTGGCAAGTAATTCTTCACAATTTACATCACTAAAATAATAGAGTATCTCAAGCTGGAAGGTGCACATAAGGATCATTGAGTCCAATGCCCTGCTCTTTGCAGGACTACCTAAAAATAGACCATGTGACTAATACGCCTAGATGCTCCTAAAACTGTGACCAAGACAATAGCCAAAAACCACTTTGCCCATGAGATCTTCTCTGTTCTTAAACAAAAAATATAGAAAGCTTCCTTTCCTAGTTGTTTTCCTTAATTCTGCTCCATTCCTGATGACTTTAAAAATAAGCAAATTTCATTTATTTGACTTCAAAACTCAACCCTCAAATGAGGGTCTCATTTGCAATTGTCCAAAGATCTCTGCACCAGAACTATGTTGGCTCAAAAAGATTGGTATTTTACTACTAATTATTTGAAAAACTACGTCTTACTTGGCCTGCTGTGATTTTGCTAATTCAGTACCATAGAAATACAAAATACTTAACAGAACTTCAGGAGAATAGGCAAAAGACAAGGCAAGACACATAGCAGGAGGTTAAGCAAGAGATAAGACAAGGGGAAAACAAGACAAGGCAAGGCAAGGAACCTCTCAGCTGTAAATCCCTGCTAGTAGTGTGAAAATGGAAAACATGTCTAACAGTGTGTACATATATATACACATATATCCATATATATAAATATATATATAAAATTAAAATTCCATAAATCTGTAAAGAAACCTGTATCTGTACAGTTGTTCTTTGCTAATTTTGGAAAAAAACACTTTTGATTTTCCACTCCCACTTGTGACCACTGCATAACCTTAGGAATTAATTATATTTTTCACTGACAATTGTTGGTAAAATATTTGGTATTTCTATTTTTCTGTTTTCTCATCTTATTAATTTATTTATTTTTCAAAAAATTCCTTCTTTTTCAGTGTTTCTGACCAAGACATTATTAACACTTCTTATTAATTGAAAAAGTAAAAAAGCTTTTCCATTTTTTTTTCTTCATGTTTATGCATTCATTTAAAATATTCCTAATGAGGTCAACAAAGAGTAGTCTCCAGGCACTTCAGGCTGGCACTTTCTGGACTCTCACTCATAATTGCCAGGTAATTTACATTTGACCTCTACCTCCAAGTCAGAATGTTAATGCATTTTGCAAGGTGAATTCAAACCTGTCCTTAATTAGGGTGCCAAATAAGAAGAGTTATGCTTTATCTAGAATATAACCTCAGCATTTCTGAATAATAGAATTAATGTGCATGATAAAATACGCATTGATAAGCACTTCCTGTGTTATAGAATAATAATTGGTATTTGAAAAATTCAAGAATTTCTGTTGCATCATCAACTATTGTGGTTTTGTTTTTGTTTTTTTTTTATTTTGGAAAGGAAGAGACATACATATACATAAATGTGCACACACATATAGCTACACGGAGCTGGTAGGAGCAAAAAAAAAGGCAGAGGTACTGAAATTCTGTGGTCTCAAAATGATCATTTATATGCTGCGCACTTCATCTCTCATTTTTGGATGTAAAAAAATCCAAAAATCCCAGGACCTGGAAGTGCTACAGAAAGTAGTAATTGCTGGTTGCCCCAAAAGAAACAGAAATACTTTTTTCACACCTAAGAAGTTTAATTTATTTATATTGAAGTGGTTATTATGCATCTTTTGCAGTGCTTCTAGACATATTTACAAAAAGATTCAGAACTTAAATTATCATAACTAATCAATTGCCTAAAACTCAAGGACCTATAATTTGAGTGCAATCCAGTAACTGGGTAATCTAGTTCTTCAAGTTTTTACTCTCTGTTTAGCCTTTCACCCAGGGTCTTCGCTCTGGTAAATATCGTGTCGCTGCAGGGTTTATGAACAGCTGAGTCTCCATTTAACTAGGTACTTTTTTACTCTGTACTCTGACCCAACATCAAACTGAACTGAATAAGAGATTTTCCCTTATTTTAAGGAATTTATCCTGTTATTATTCTTATAATAATTGCCATATCCCACTGTAAAGGGAGGTTTAAGTCGACATAAATTATTTTTGGGAAGAGACGGTATTTTTTCCAGATTTTTATTTAATGAATTTATGTATTTTGTGAATATTGCTAATTATTTAGGATTTAAAGGAAATAGCTAAACAAGAAAATTAATTAACAAATAACAATACCAAGTTCATCTTGCTTGTCATCCCTACAAAAAAAAAAAGTGTTTTTCTACATACACATAGGTTTTGTGTTTTCTGACTAACAAGATATAGTTCTATGGGGCCACTGCCACATGCAACTACATGAAAAGGAATAAGGGAGCTTATAAGCTACCAGTGGGAGCCTTAAAAGGTGGAACACACAGAGGGAAGAAACAGTAGCAGACCTAAGACATACAGCAAGGAATTGTCCCAGGGTAAAGTGGAGTTGGCTTTTATTTTTTAAAGAGATCAATCATATCACTATTAATATTTTTCTTTCCTTCCTTCCTTTCTTCCTTTCTTTCTTTCTTTCTTTCTTTCTTTCTTTCTTTCTTTCTTTCTTTCTTTCT